>VXAU01003246.1:521405-614346 GCA_013399695.1 Formicarius rufipectus | reverse complement strand
GGGAACTCTCGGCTTTATTGTGGCTTGACCATACAAGCTGCGCTCTTGCTTGTGCTCTCGTGGAAGTGGTGTAGGGAGAGCATACGTGAAAATTAATGCTAACTCAGTAAATGCAGAAAATCTGCAATTTTAAATCTCTAGAAACTGGAAAAGTTCCTTGAAAATTTCATTTCCTTTTCAGGCTTTTTGCCTCTTTCTTTAATCTCCGAAACATCCTCTTAAAACCGCCATTCACCTGTTTCAAAGAGACGGTTTTTAATTACCTCTAATAATTTCAAATTCGTGCAGGGGCAAAGTGTCACATAGCATAGTTAAAAAAAACAAACAAACAAACATCCAACAACAAACCCAATTGTTTTGCATAACAACACTAGGAAAACTCAGTTCACTTGTATTTGTCAATTCTGCTTCACTGGTAGCATTTTGTTTGATGATACTTAGGATAGATTGTAATACTTGAAATATACTAACAGCTTTACTAGGAAAAAAATATAAAGCACTGAAGAAACAACATATGACGTATAGGCTTCTTTCGTGTTAAACAAAATACTTGCTATTTTGTAAGAGAACATTTAAATGTTGCAAATGTACAGTTAAAAAATTAGTGCATCCAAATAAAATAAGTCCCTCATTCCTGGCGATGTCCACATACTGAAATTTTGCCAATGTTTGTGTTGGAACAGCACACAGCCCTGTACTCTTTAGGCATGCACACCTTCCCCTGATTTGGTGATGTGTTGAGGAAATAACTAGGCAAACCCCAGTATGGTCATTTGCAAAGCAGGCTTACATTGCTTGTGCTCTCCAACAACCTTTGCCAGACCATGGTTTACCGATTGCCTGAGCCACTGAGACTCGTTTCACCTACTGAACTGCAAGAGGAGGAGATGTGTAAAGAGATCCACAGCTCATTTACGAGGTCTTTGGAGGAGGTTCAGAAATACCTGCAGTCAAATTTCTGAAATTTCTTTTGTCCTCCTAGTTATGGCTCTTAAAATTGCTCTCTAATGTGTTTTAGAAATCTTCCTTTCCTTGCAAATCATTTTTTTTTCTGTTAAAGAATATTTTATTTTAAATGGGACGTTTAGTACCAATGATACCATGTGTATTTTATAGTTCTCATGCTGATTCTTATTTCATATTACTATAAAAACAGATATTATGAAGTTATGCGCAGTCTTTGCATTTGAGAAATATGTTGCTGATAATATCTCACATTTTTATTGTAAGAAAATCGTTTGTGATGGGAGGAATTTTAATGTGTTCCATTGCTTTTATGCATAACCATTTAATTCACTTGTTCTACTCTGTTATGAGGCTACAGGATACTTATTCCCTTAGTATTTTTTGTATATTCCCCAAATATTTGAAGTTATTTTTTTATTTCTCTATTTAATTTCAAGTAGTATATTTGATATTAGACTGATGTTTCAAATCTTTTCTTCCAGGTATTTCTTTTCCCCCCTTCCCTCTGTTCTGCTTTTGCTCCCCCTCTGGAACATTTGCTTCTTTCTTAAAGTAAATACCATCCTACTTTGCTGATGGATTATAAGATTCTTTGATTGCCTGCACAGTCACTCTCTTTTATTCTGCTGCTTCCTTCAATCTTGTGCTTACTGTTTGAGTGCCCGGAGGATTAAATCCCATCTCTCTCATGATTCTTGTGCATCTCTCTCAGCTTCCAGGTGACATTTCTCATTTCCTCAGTTGCTGCCTCTCTTAGATCCCAAATCTTCCTTGGTCTTCATTCTTATTTCAGCTTCATAAGTTCTGGTATTCCCAGAACCACTCTTACTTTCTCACTGATTCCAAACCTGTCACAAATCCTGAAGCCACAATCATAAGCTGCAGTGATCAGCTTTGTGGTTTTTCAGCAACTCTGGCAGATCAAGTTATAGGAACATAAAGTGTTCAGCACCCTGGAAAGAGAAGAAGATGCTGAGCTGAAATTCTAACCTTTTCACTCTGATTTATATTTTTAAAAGGTTTCCTTCATTGTACTGTAGCAATTGTCTAGTTTCCATTGTCTGTTGCATGAAAACACACAGCACTGTGGGAGTGGGATGAACTTCTACTAGAGGTCAGGTAAGCACAGGGCTTCTTAAGTCTGAGTCACAAGATGATGAGAACTGTGGCTAAAGGTGGTGTGTCCTGTACTTAGTCCTTTTGATACATTTTTGTTGGAATGGTTCCAGGATATAGGAGTGAACTTGCATCCATTTACTTTTTTGAGTAATAGTCTGGGGATGACGATCCATTCTGTAACTACCTGAAAGCTAGTGAGGTTAAAGAGAATTGCTTCCAATGCCAGGATGCTGGGATGAAGAAGCAAGGAGTGGGTCTTTCCTTCTTCAAGAGACAAGTAAAGAGATTCCTATCAGAGAGTACTGCTTTAACTATTCATTACTCTTCTTGCAGATCTTTCCAACACCAAAATGAAATTTATATATTATTTTGGCTTTGCTAATGCCTTTGCATTTCTGTTGCAAAGATGAGCATATGCTGGTTTTTAATGAATTAGCCATTACTGATATTTATGCAGTGTTTTATTAGACATTTAAATTGCAAATTGAATTACATTGAAATTGCTGTTCTGAAAAAGTTATCTGATCTTCACTGCAATATTTCCCATACATATATATATACATACACATATGTGTATGTATACACATATATATACACACACACAGACAGACACACACATATATATAAGAGCAGAGTGAATGCATAACTAGAAAAAACAGTTGTTTTTTTCTGAGTCTTTATTAGGTTTGTGTGTTATTTGGTAGTAGGAGGAGGGAGGCTGCAGGGGTGGCTTCTGTGAGAAGGATCAGAAATTTCCCTCGTGTCTCACAGAGCCAATGCCAACTGAATGCCAAGATGAACCCACGACTGGCCAATGCTCAGCCCATCAATGATGGTGATAACACCTCTGTGATAGCAGATCTAAGAAAGGGGAAAACTACTGCAGAAAAGCAACAGCAGCCAGAGAGAGGAGTGAGAATATGTGAGAGAAACAGCCCTGCAGACCCCCAGGATCAGTGCAAAAGGAGGGGGAGGAGGTGCTTCAGGCACTGGAGCTGAGATTCCCCTGCAACCCATGATGCAGACTGTGGTGAGGCATCTGTGTCTCTGCAGCCCATGGTGTTCCACGGTGGAGGAGAGATCCACGTGCAGCCCCTGGAGGACCATGTGCCAGAGCAACTTGGATGCCCAAAGAAGGCTGTGACCTCATGGGAATCCCACACTGGAGCAGGGTCCTTGCAGGACCTGTGGCCCTGTGGAGAGAGGAGCCCACAGTGGACCATCTTTGCTGACAGGACTTGAGACCATGATGGGGACTCATGCTGGAGCAGTCTGTTCCTGAAGCACTGCACCTTGTGGAAAGGACCTGCAGAGAAACAAGGGAGGAGTCTTCCTCCTGAGGAGGAGGGAATGGCACAAGTGATGAACTGATCACTACTCCCATTGCCCATCCCCCTATGCCATTGGGTGGAAGGTGTCTTAAGATGTAAATGTTATTTCTCATTTTCCTACTTAGACATGATTGTTAAAAAATTATATCACTTTTTCCCAAGTTGAGTCTGTTTTGCCCATGATGGCAATTGGTGAGTGATCTCTCCATGTCCTTCTCTTGACTCATAATCCTTTCCTCATATTTTTCCTTTTATGTCCACTTGAGGAGGGGAATGATAAAATAGCTTTAGTGGGCACCTGGCATCCAGTCAGGATCAACCCACCACTGAGTCTTTATCTGGGTTGTACACATATTAACCTTTCATTCTTTTGAAGTATAAAATATATAACCCTGACTGATGATACAAAAATTGCAACATTTACCTGCCTAATATCTCCCTTATGTGCACCTTTTTTAGTACATAATCTGAAAAGATATTTAGTGCGAAAGGGAAGTTTAGAGTTGGTTTAATGGGTTTAATTACAGACAACAAGTTACAAACTATTCCATCATCATTCACTCAATCAATCTAGTGCCTGAGATATTTCACTCAGAAAGATGAAAAAGAAAAGCTGAAAGCTCCTATTCCCTATACAAGGGAAAGGATGAGAGATAGGGTGAACTCTCCTGATGAATGACAGGCACATTGCTTAATGCATTACTGGAAGTCACTTGGGTACCATAGCAGTGAAAACTACAAAAGAAGTCCTGCATAATAGCACAGTACCATGATTCAGTCTCACTGAATAACTTACATAGAGGTTATCTCTATACAGTGCAATATGTATAGGTGTATTTGTATTGCTCATTTGCAGACTAATCTAAACTTGTTTAGGAATAACAGGAGGTGGAAACATTAACCTGTACTTTTGAGGAAACTTTCAGGGATTCATGGAATGAAATTAGTTGCTCTTGTTTAACGTAGGCCTTGTTACATAAGCAGATGAGAGTGTACTAACAAAGGTACTACAGCACATGCCTCAGGCACAGTTTCCTGGCTTTCCATTCTGCATTGGGAATACTGTCAAAACCACTGTTGAATAAATCAAGAAATGTGCAAGTCAGTATAATTGTGCCATGACTAAGCAGTGTCACTGCTGTGGGTGTGAGCATCATTTCAAAAGAAAAAAACAGTGCTATAGAGCAAGGGAATGCTGATTTCTTGGAGGTGTAAAAGATGTGTAACCTGCCTGATGGAATTCTTTTCTACTGCATAGTACAGAACTCAAGGCTTACTTCTAGAAAGCCTAAAAATCAAACCATTTGAAAAATATTATTTCTCTTCATAACAGAAATGGAATAACCATTCTCAACTACTAAGTCTAATCACAGCTAATTTCTGTCTTTGTCTAAATGTGAATGAGGACCGAATCCTGTACCTTCCCTGTTTCTAAAATTCTTCCCTCATATAGCCTCTTCTGGCCATGATCCAACAAGCTGTTTCATTCAGTTTACATGGTAGGAAAGTGAGAATGATTTGGCACTGGCACAGGTTGCCAGAGAAGCTGTGGATTCCCTATCCCTGGAAGGGTTGAAGGCCAGGTTGGACAGGGCTCTCAGCAGCTGGTCTGGTGAAAGGTGTCCCTGCCCATGGAGCAGGTTGGAACTAGATTGTCTTTTAAGTTCCGTTCCAACCCAAACCATTCTATCATACGATTTGTTCTTATACCTATATTCCTTTTGTTCCCACTGAAAGCTGCCTGGATACATTTAAGAAACTTAAGTACCAATTTTAATCACTGTCATGAATTACAGATGGGACTTTTTTGTGCAGAGGACAGCTTGATGAGAAGTTGGGCTCAAGTGACTAGTGAGCCAGATGAGAACACTAGGACTGGATCATAGGAACAGTAGAAACATGCTCAAAAGCTGTCCAAAATGTCTTGGCTAAGAAGACTCTGGGATGCTCAGGGGCCAGAGATACTGAAGGACTTTTGTACTGTAAAAGAGAGGGGAGAGAAGTAGGGTCTGCAATGAGAAAGAATGAATTTAATGATGTGTTTCTACCTGGACATTTATACTCAGGACTCCATTTTGTGGGGAGACAGATTTCTGGGAGCATTATTATTGCTGGACTGCTAGTGATTCTTACGCAGGTGTACGCACACACACGCCTTACAGGATCCACTCAGTCATTATCCTTTTTGCTGTTAGAAACACAGATTTCTCTTCTACACACGTTCACTCATGATCTGTCATGCTACATTTGCCTTGGTTTACATGGTAAAATTGAGTATTGTCAATTAATTTTAAAGTTTTGAAATGCACAAACACCCACTTGTACTGCATCCACACTGTGAAAGTCAGTGCATTTGAAATGTTGTTATTAAATCCATTTCAGTTTCATTGCACATAATTTTGTGGATTTTGAATCAACACTGTGTTTTCGACCCAGCAGTCTGAGGCATATTGCTCGAAGATAAAGCACACTACGAGTCATCAAGCCTCTATTCCCATTACAGATAATAAGATACTCCTTCTCTATTACAAGTGAGTAGGAAGATATTTGAAGTCAAAACTAGATAGAATTAAGGGGAAAATGTCTTTCAAGTTTCCAAGGAAATGGAAAGGTATTTAACCTTCCAGTCGGAGTATATATGGAAAGGGATGTTGGACCAGAGATCACGTGTTACGAAAGGCAAGACTAATTTGACAGAAATCAATAGACTTGCAGCATAAATGAGATCAAAATTAGATTTTCTCCTTTTCTTATACCTTATTTCATTAGGAAAAGAAATAAAAGATTGTCTTATTTTTCCTTTTAATGAATAGCATAAGACCTCTTCAATGTCTGTTCCACATTCATGAAAGACATGTTAACTTCTGTGTCCTGCCCAAGTGGTTCAAAGCATCTCCAGTTAACACCTAAATTTATCACAGGAGCAAAGAACATGGTGCACTGAAGTCTTTCACATATATGCTTTGCAGAATCAGTATGTGGTGCTAATCTTGGAGATTTGATATTTAGACCTACAATTATGTAAAGGATAAACAAGTACCATAAATTGGGACCAGTAAGTTAGTACTTTGTCAAAAGTAGGTATAAAATAATGCAATTACACCTATTTAATAAAAAATAACAAACAACTATTGCTTATGTTTAACCTTTGCTGATAAAGAAGTGTGTTTTAATATTAAGTTGTTTAGTTTGACATGATTACATACAACCATGACAATGGTGTCATTCATACCAGTTGCAAAATTTTCTATTTCCTTTTAATTTCCATTTAAGTGTTCTTTACAAGATGAAGGTATGAATCTTCTAATAATGAGAAAAAATATTTTTTGGTTTTTCTTCTGGTGAATTCTAGAATTCTTGAGTTAATCCTGTCAACACTAAGATTTGCTTCTATGTCATATTAAGAGATGACAGCAGTTATGCTAGTTCTCAAATTAAATATCAGGCTTATTGATGATATTCATATAACAGTTATCAATTATTTGCCTATCATAAGACTAACAATTTGCTACCTCCCTTGAGAAATAGATAAAACCAGAAAATGTGAAAAAAAATATGTTGAAAGGAGACCAACAGAAGAGATTTGTTATATTAAAAGCAAACTAACTAGTGAGTACCTCCTGAACATGTCTCACTGCTATGTCAGCTTCATCATTTAGAGATCCTGATGTAATTAATATTAGTGTCACCATTTTGCCTTCAAGGTGGAACTTATAATTGTTCATATCCTAGATTTCATCCTGTTGTATTAAAAATAATAACTCACAACAGTTTATCTGTCCAAGGTATCTTTTCTGCATTATCCACAAATGATCTCTTATTTATGTTTTCTCTGAATTATATATGTGCATCACATTCCTTTATAGTAAATCAGTTTCTACCCTAAGTTTCCTGTTAGCAAAGATCTAAGAAATAAAATAAGCCAGTCTGGAATTCTATTCCATTTTTTATGTCTATTTTGCTACATGTAGGTGCTGCACCATCTTATTTGGTGACTTCAGTAGTAGAGTAGAACACTTTAATTCTTCTTGGCATCAATATTTTGAGAGGTTTCTACCTTCTAAAACCTAAGACGCTTCTTTTTTCTTGTAATCCTAAGGTCTGAGAGCATCGATGTTACAGAGAAAACATGATGCAGTATCAATTGGCATCAAATTGATGTCTTTTAACTCAGTCATGTTCTTTTATTTGTTCATGCTATACCTGTGACATCTATCACAGATTTCCCTTCTGCCACCTGCAGTTAAGCCTATGTTCTGTATATTGCTCTGTACTTCTGTCATCCTGTTCTTCTTTGTGTTCTTGCTGCAGATGACTGGACTAATCAGTTTTATTCCGAAATCAGGCAAAAGTGATTTAGGAAAAGAACGCTGTGTTTCATGACAAATGTGCCACCTAAACCAGCTCCACCTGGGAGCTGCAGGCTTTCCTCTGTTATGTGGTGCACGGCAGCACAACATCTGAGTGATTTGTTGCTTCCTCTGCATTCATGCCTTCCATTATTTGTCATTCACATATTTCTAGATTGATGTTTGTTTGGATAACTGTTTTGAGAGGAAATTCCTGCCTGTAATCACACATCAACAATTAAGTATTTCCGAGATTGTTCAAGAAAAGACAATTGCTATCATTTACTAGCTGTTATTATTTTCCTTTTTTTTTTAAGGTTCTACCATGCATTCAAAAAAATGAAATAATATAATAAAATTTTGATTCTTATTTATCAAAATTTTAGAAAAAAACACACATATACAGATTTCTGTGATGAGGTTTGTTTGTATATATTAATTACTGAATTCTATTAACTAAATTATAAAATATAGTATATAATACATACTGTATAACATAGCTATACATATTTCTTGAGAAAGAAAACAGGGCTGATACAGAAAATGTAAGACAACACAGTTTGCTACATTGTGGGTTTGTCACAAATAATGTGACAAGTTCTACCCAATATTCCAGATAAGATGAAGTCTTTTAGAAATATATTATCCTTGTATACATCCACTATCCAGTAGTTTGAGCTGCAGTGGCATCTACCAGGACACAATTTGACAATCAGTTTTACTCATTATGACTTCAGACGTCAATGAGAAGTCACTCTGTGTCCTGCCACCAGATGGGACAGTCAGGTATGAATAACATTTTACCTGTAGTTTATGAAACTGAAATTCCATGTGGCATCAGTGTATGCACTGAGATGTGGAGGATAGAAGATTTTCACATCATTCCCTTCCTTCAGTTTTATGTCATAACATTCCTGTTCATGATCTCTCTTGGGAAATTAGTTCCTTTCTGTAGCAATTAATGAAAGAAGGCAAAGTTATTCACTGCATCTATTCTTAAAGTGCTATGCCTGCTTTCTAAAATTCAGACAAATGTAAACTTTGGAATATGAGATGCTGCTGGTCCCTACATCAACATAAGACTGTTATGCTATTGTTTTAGGGCAAAAATGGCATTACCTCAGGGCAGAAAAAAGGCAACGTTTCTGAAGATTTTGCTTACTTTTTGTTTGCTTGGAGTCAGCATGTCTGTTTGTAATATTTTTCTGCTCATGGCATGACAGATCTAGTGATCAGTGCATCTCTTGGAGGCAAAGTCATGTGCTTTATTCCAGGACCACCAGACTCACTGTTCGGGGCATCCCTGAGATGGTGTAAGTAGTAGTGAATGGACACTGTGGTGGTGGTGAAAGCTTTGCCTTTATAATAAGAGAACATTGCTACCTTGACAGCAGATTTTTTAGTTCAATGCATTAATACCAATTTTCAGTAAGCAAAGGATACTCTGACTCCAGAAATGCTTCTGATACATTACTCACTGGTCCTTTAGGGGAAAANAACAAACAACAAACAAACAAACAAAAAAGAAAGAAACAACCAAAGGAAGGTATAATTTTATGTTTGCTTATTTTTCACTGTCTTTGGGCATCTATTAATGTCAGGTGCAGAGCACTAGCTTTGACAGATTAGTTGGTCTTGTCAAACATGATCATTCTCAAAATATTAAATTATTATTGCCTACAGAGCTTAGATTGCTGACATACTTGTGCAAGATGCTTATTCATTGTGTCTGTCTATGCCACCGCAGTGTCAAAAAATGTTTTGCACTGTTGTTGATGACCCTATTTTAGTAATTCACAGGTGCCACAGGTTTGTCTTCACCACAATGCATACCATTTGCTTACCCCCGTTACATCATGGCCCTCCAAGAAAGATGATCACTACTGATACAGTTTGTGAAATTTCTTTGATCGACCAAACCATTTAGTCAAAAGAAATAACAATGAATTATAGTCCTTTGATAGATACAATGAAGATACTTCTACTGTTGAAGTGTGTCCTACACTGGTATTGTTAGTTTAACTGATGGATAGATACAAGCTTGAAACTTCTAGTTTTGATATAACTATGATGTTATGATCAATGGTAAAGTCTAATGGTTTTAGGGTTTTCTTCCATAATATTTCCAGAAGGCAAAGGCAAAGCCAATATAACAGGCTGTTCTTTAGCATAGACAAAACTGGGAAAAATGTTAAACAGGAATATGTTTCCAGACTCCCTTTTGCAAATGCCAATGACGAAATAGTATCTGTGTTTAATGCCATAACCTCAAAAGAGAAGAGAAAAAAATTATAGGAATTTTGCAGAGACTTTGTAACATAAAATTAGACTGCTAAGGGAGTGAGACGAGGTTATGGCAGAGGGACAGAAGAGTAGCTCTAAGGAAAACTGTTTGCCCCTTCTGATTAAAAATATCCATTAAGAATTGGAGACAATCTACATCTTTAGAAAGGTTGGGGGGTTTTTCAATTTTCTTATGATAGCTGACACCTAGTAAGAAATCTTTCCAAAATACTGACCTCTTACATTTGGTAGCAATATGTAACAAACTGGCAATATTAAAATCTGGTTGGATATTTTTGTTTAGGATTTGTAAAATATCTGCATGGTTGGTGTATTTGTAAATAATGCTAGCAAAGAAAT
Organism: Formicarius rufipectus; assembly: GCA_013399695.1. Lineage (NCBI taxonomy): Eukaryota > Metazoa > Chordata > Aves > Passeriformes > Formicariidae > Formicarius > Formicarius rufipectus. The sequence continues at coordinate 603,938 of VXAU01003246.1, read as the reverse complement.
AAAAAGTGAACATGAATGCCTTGAATTGTTGTGTGCATTTCCCTTTCAGTGAAAATGCAGGGATCTTCTTTTATACTCTGAGACCAGATGTACCATCTGTAATTAGATTCTGCTAACTATCAATATGCACAAACACCACAAAAATAATCTGGGGTATTCAATTCATTCCTGATGATGGGGATTAATGGGGAATGGATAAATATGTATTTAAAAAACGGAACAAGTCTTGTGGATGTGGTCAGTTTTATAAATATTACTTATGTTCAATGCATTGAAAAAATTGTCCCAGAGAAAATTTGTCTGAGAATAAAAAAGTTTTTTTAATGTATTTTGTCAATATTTGAAATATATTGAAATAATTTTGAATAAAGCAGATCTACAGAGAGGTGAGCTATTCATTCAGTATTTTCAGGTAAAGTTTAACAGATTTTTGATTGTTTAGTCTGTTTTCTTCACCAAGCTAAAGTTGCTAAACAACTTGGCAGCCGCAAAACAACATGTTCCAGACTTCACAGTTCTCAGATTCTCACCAGTCTGCTGATTCCTCAGAGCCTAAGAAAACAGACTGCAAAAAATCACATAACTATATGCAAACTACAGCAGTGATCTACTACAAACAGCTGCACACACATCAGTTATGTGGAGCACCATTTGTTCTGTACAGATCACCTTGATTCAGGGAGGTTTTTTACTAAATTAGATGTTAATGAGATTTTACTCCAAAAGAAGTATATTTGCAGTAAAAACTATGCAACTGCCCTGCACTGATCTTGTTATATTCCATGCCCCTTATATTTATCCAGATTTGTATGATGTATTTTTAATCTTTTCTGTGTTCTCCAAACTACATCATGGATTCATCTCCTCTTAGAAAGTCCTAATAAATAGATGAACCACTGTATTTTTAACTGTAAATGATGTAACTAAATATTCTGCTGGTCTCCACAGGATCATGACTAAAAAGTGTATAAAAAGGACAAACCAAAAACTTACCCATAATATATAGAACCCACAAAACTATCCATATTGTGCCAAGCAGGTAACATCCTTTAGTTTTACTTAATAATATTGACTAGTGAAAACTATAAATTAATTTTTAAAAGGTTTATTTTATTCTGTCAACGTAATTTATGCCCTAGAAAAGATTCTAAGGAAAAGTCAGAAAGAAAGGATATTGAAGAATTTAAAAATACATAAATGCAGAATCTTATCCAAGATATACAAGCTAGCCTGCATAAAGTTAATTATATTCTGATCAGAGCTGATGAAGTTTTTCACACAAAACTCTTCTTGCCATGTTCTGCTGATACAGTGTCATCAAAATGGTCAGTTATTACTTGACAGGTTTTTTTATCTTGGAAAGAAATTAAATCCCCAGTTGGAAAATAGCCATTCTTTGTAACTTCAAAATACATCCCTTTGATTTTTTTTTAATTACTTTATTTGGATATTAGTAATTACACTTGAAAATTTGAAATCAGATTGAAGTACTTTTAACACTATCAGAGTTAAATACTTAAAGGAGCCAAAAAAACTTGATTTTTTCCTCCATTAATTAACATTTTTATCTTTCCAGACAGTGTTGAATTACTGGCAAAGTATTGGTGTCAGCTCCCATAAATAGTTCACCAGAAATCTAACTATTGATATGAGATGCTCATCTCCATTGTAATCCATGGGAATCACATCACCAATGGACTACAAGAGAGCCAAGAGTTTATCCTGAGTATTGGCAGAATCAGAACAAAATTTTTAAGCAAATCCCAGCTGTCTTGATGAGCTAAATCAGCATTTCCATGTTATTAATATTTAGTATTAATACCAAAAAAACTCTCCCATAAGTATGTCAGTCCACTGGAATTCCAGTTTAATTGTTTTGTTTTGCCTTGCTTACTGGGAATTGTTGAAATTTACTTTTAAAATTATCATTGTATGAATTAAGTTATTTGTGCTTGTGATATTATATTCTGTAATACCATGAATGCTCTATGAATTTGTTTAGAATCATAAGTTATAGATCCAGGCACCAAATTCCAGAAGACTTAATGAGTTGATACATCATGACATTTTATACCTAGCAAATCCTGAAACCCTGCAGGTTTTTTCAGGTCTATAGTCAACCTGGTTCACTGCAATGGCACTGTGTGCATGCTAAGGGCATGATCTTTGCAGGACTGAAGATTTTTGGACTTATTCTTCAAATCCCATAATAATGAGTAGTATCAATTTTCTGTGCTAAGATACTTAAAATGGAGAAATATTGGTAAGTCATTTCAACTGTAATACTTTTCTGCAAATCTATGTTGCTCCATTGAAAAGGAACATGAAAGATATAAGGCCGGAAATAAGAAATCTCTGCAAAAAATTAAACCTCAGGTTCTGTTCCCTCCTTTTTTAATTTTTTTAAATTTTTTTTTTTCTGAAACACTGAGATTTCTTAGAAGTGTTAAGGTTGCCAAGACTACAATAACATTCCAAAGAGGATTTTTCAGACAACAGTGTGCTTCAGAAGGTCATTTTCACTGGAGACACTAAAATGTGGTTTAACTGATTTATTTAATAAATTCATGCATGAAACTCCCATGGAACTGTTTTCTGAACCACAAAAATGCTGTTATTTGTCTCTGAGTAAAGTGTTGCTTATTGTAAACTGCTATTTGGAAACTTGAGTCTTAAGGAATCTTCTCACCTTCTTCACTTGTCATCTCTTGGGACTGTGTTACTTGCATGAAGGTTCTCAGTGAAAAAAGCTTCCAGTATTCTGGGTTGCAAAGGTGGACTTGAAAATAAGAATCCACTTCATATTCCTCTTGGGAATAATGTTAAAAAACATTCTCAGACTTTAATGTTAAAATTAATTTTGACTTCAATCAGAATAGGAATTAGTTCCTGTTATAATAGGAAAATAAATGCAGTAGATTTCCAGTTTAGAGACAACAGTTCTGGGAAGTTCCATGTACCTGTATCCTCTCCTCTTACCCACCAAAGCAGCAATGAAAGGGTTTTTCAAAGCACTTTTAACAGTACTCTGGAAGAAGCTCGTTCTCACATAGATAAAAATTAGCATTAAATTCCACCAAGTTGTGAAGTGTTATGTTCAAAATGAGAATACTTCTTCAAAACTGCATCTTGCAATTGAGAAGAGCTGAGATGCTCTTTTGGCAGGTGTCAGGATTTACATTAGAAGAGCTGAATCTCCAGTTGTGGAACTGAGAAGTCTTAAACTTGCCCTTTGACAATCAGACATAATAAACTTTAAAAATCCATATAGTTTATCTGTAATAAATACAATTACACAGTTCTGTTTAAAATCATATGTTAAGCAATATCCATTGCCATCCTGCTGAGAAGAGGCAACAGCTGCTCAAGGACAGAGGAAAGTATAAATTTCCAAACACAGAGATATTGCTACATTGCACTGGATGCAAGAGAGAAATATAAGAATAATACACATGTAATATGTGTCTCTGACAACTGGGTAGTCCACAGTTCATATGTTCCAAAGTCTACTTCTAACAATACTAATACATATTTTTTTCCTACACTACTGATTCTCATTCTGATTAAAACAGCACTGTAATAATTTAGTCCAGAACTACTTTCTAGGGGAACTGAGGGTGCAGCATTCTCTGTGATTAACACTTGCTGGTGACACCATTGGCTTCATGCCACAGCTGGGAGGTTGCACAGCCTCCCCCAGTATGTTGTCTTCTCTTGAGTAACTGAGAGCAAAATTCACCCATTCTAGAAAATAAAAACAACCCATAGAACCATAATAAGAAAGGGTCTCCAAAGTCTGAAACAAGTTCATCCTCAAGGTAAGGAATTAACAGAGACATTACAACTGTGTATTATGTTTCTGTAGTTATGATTGCTTTGTAAACCCATTTTTACTTGCTTCCTGTCATGTAACAATTACCTGAAAAACCCTAATAGGGCACGTGTAACAACTTTGGTCCTGACCCTTTGCCTGGACACTCACAATGAGTGCTAAACTTGCAATATAAGCTGATGTGCCTGCTTTGAGTTTGTGGGGTGTTTCTGTGTCTGGAGTCGCTGCTCACAGCCCATCTGCTCTGGGCTCCAGTGGCAAGGATGGGTACCTGGCAGCTTTCTAACACCTTAAAGCTGACCTTAGGCACAGGTACCAGCTAAATCTGTTCACACCAAGGATTTCGAATGCAGCTGTTTATTCTTTCGAATACCATAAGACCTGATGAAAATCTCCATATTTTAAACTTGATGGTACTGCTGTTGTAGCCCCAGTTCTTTTCCTTGTCCCTTGCCGCTCCTTATTCACATTCACACTTCAATTTTAGTTGTACTATGTTGCTAAAATCTGCTTAGCTGGGGAAAAAAATGCCCCTTATAAGAAAAATCGGTATGGTACTCATGGAACTTGGGTGGCACACATCAGAAATTCGCTTTTGTATCTTGTCCGCCTCTTGGGTAAATAGATCTTGAACAGATTTTCAAAACTGGTGAACTTGGTATTTCTAGACACAAGTTCAAAAATGATGCATGACTTTTTGAGCCCAAGTCAAACTGAAGGTGGAATAAATTTCTGTGTATAGACCAATGCATGAAAGCACCTTAATCTCCTTTGTACAATCAGCCAGCTATCTAATGACGGAGTAGTAAAGGACTATAGACATTAGATTTAAATTACTTCATGTACCGATAAAGGTACACTCATAGGCTCGTTTTCCTCCTTGCTTGGCTTCTGAAACTGTTCCTTAGATGCTTTTGAAAATTTTACCTGAAGTGAGATATTTTACATTTTACATTTAGAATTGAAACCTATACCTAGAAAACATCTTGTAGCAGTTCTTCCTGAAGTAAAGGGATGAGTTGAATGGGTGTATGGCAGATCTCCAAGCTATTTTGGTGATAGTGCTGGATTTTATATGATTCATTTGAACACTAACACCTTCCTTCCTTGTGACTGCAAATAATATGCTCACCTGGGGAATAAGTCATGACAAGACTAGTGACATGTTGAATCAAAAGAGAAAAAGGTAATATCTACAACACAAAGATTCAGGTGCAAGTATTTAACTGCTTTCTTTTTCATGTGATGCACAGGATCTCATTTACTACCATAGAAACTGAGTAATTACAAAGCCTTCCAAACAGTTATGGAAATGATTCCCACTCTCATCTTCAGTCCTACTGAAGCCATTTATTTTGACTTCACGCAGGAGTTTAGTAGCAGATGAAACACAATCTACTGGGTTGAACTCAGGCTTGGGACTTTTTGGCACCTGACTGGGATCAGTTCCTAATTCTGCCATTAGCTCCTATATGTATTATATTGTTTTGTTTCTGGACACCATCAGTATGAGACAGATAGCACTCTCAGACATGCCAAAAACAAATGCTGAAAAGAGCTAACTGCTTTTTTTCATCTTACATAAGGAAAGGAGGCATCAAAGTTTATCTGAATAAGACTCCTTAAAAACCTAAAATACCGGTAGTTATTTCATTGTGTCATTTAGGCAGAAACCACTGGCAATTCTGAAGCTGTGACAAAAGCCTAGAAATGCTGGTAGTATTTCATAGCAACGTACCATTTCCCAATCATATTGACTGTTTTTAGTAAGCTATCAGATGTTACTGCTGGTCCACAGTAGAGACAGAACCCATTTAACAGTCCTAATTGAGTGCATGATACATTAAATTTAAATACGGCAATTTTCTATTAGCAATAAGTCACTATTATGCAGTCTGTTTTTTAAGATATTGAAACACAGTATTATGCAGCTATTATGCACTCCTTTTTTATGTCTGTTCCAGTCTTTTTTTTTGACGCTGAGTCAGTGCTACATCACAGTTTACATATGCACATTAAAGCTGCCATGTAAAGCATTGATTCTTAATTACCATTAGGGTAATTAATTTTCAAGTGAAATTCTTAGGTCTCAAAAGTTTTAAGAACTCTCTTTCTCGTCTCTTAGTTATCAAACCCTAAACAACAGATAGTGATTTTTACCTAAACCTTCTTCAGCTACTGCAAAATTCTCACAGAGTGTTCCGGTATGACCCTCACCAACAAAGTTTCCACTAGAAGTTTCCTGTAAAAGTCTGGGTTGACAGTAGGCTAAGCAAAGATCTCAGAACTTCTTCCAGAGGATTTAGCACCTCCTCTGTAACACACAAGTTTTGTTGTGCATGGCTTTGTATTGTTAAACCTGAATAATTCAACCGTCTGTGTTAAATACTTAATTTGGAGGAATTAGCATTTCACAGATTTCTTGTATAAAAAACCTCAAGTCTAGTGTGGTACTCTGTTTAATTTTTACCATTGACAATAACTTGCTTGATTTTATATCCATGTTTTCGTACTTTACAGTCCCAGTCTCATGCAGTATAAATAATAAAACTACCAATAATCCTACATTTCTTATTTTGATATCTGATAAAATGCACTACCACTGAACTCCCTCCTCGGAGTCTATAGGTTTCAATACAGGTTTTTTTTTTTATCATGTCAGCATTTACAAATTACTTCAGCTAAGGATCTTAATTACTACATGAACACCAATTAATTAATGAATCTTTGAAGTAACTTTGAGAGACAAGAATAAATTCCTGATAAGTGAAGACACAGAAGAATTTTGATTTGCTAAATTTCAATACAGATGAGAAGCAGAATGAAGAACAACATTCTCTGCGTCAAGCCTCCTGGTTGTCTTTTCAAGTCATCCAAAACAATTTTCTCGGTTTCTATTATGTATATTAACTCTTCCCTGTACCTTCCATTTCATGACTTGCCACCTTGTCCAAGCAGCATTGAAGTCTTCTGTGTGAGATATGAGTCCTTACCTGAAAAGCCTCTCAAAGGCAGAAGTCCCCAAATGTATGTAAGCACATTCCAGCTGACCTTCCTGTAACTCATCCAAGTGATAATGTCTGTCATGATAAATTCATAAGAAAATATTAACAGATATGCCAAGTCTGATTCTCCTTCAAAGAGCTCTTCCCACCACTTCAGCAATGGAACACTGTTTGAAAGGGACTGCATCCTGCCCTGTATTGCAATAGCCCAGTTAGTGAGGGAAATGAGAATAAGGCTAATTAGGTGTGGAATAAAAATATACCTTTAATTTGACTCCGGCAAGATAACTGGTTGAAAACATGCAAGGATAACACTTTGAGTGACCATTGTGAAAACTGTAGGCTTTTGAAGAGGATTCTATGCAAGTCTGGATTTCATTTCTTTAGGTAGCTTATGCTTCATATGTACTTAGCTACTCTTTGGCAGTACAATCAGTGGCTTTTATACATTTCAATCTGTTGATGTTAGCTCGAGTTTCCCTATTAAAATTATATTATTCTGAGCTCTTTTGTTTTTTTCTTTTATGAGTCTACCCCCCTGCTCCCTCTGAAGCTGGCACAGCATATTGGGCTTGTGTGGCAAGGTTTTAGTAGGGGGAGCAGGAGTAGCTACAGGGGTGGCTTTTACCCTGAGAGAGCCAATACCAGCCACTGGGTGTTGTCTCTGCTACAATATATGAAATGGTGAACACTCTGCAGAAAGCAATGTGCAGTAAAACTCAGTTGCAAGCTAAATAGCTATGGAAAAATTTAGTGAAATTTTATGAAAAAAATTCTTCAATAAAAGCTACAGCAATCCCCCTTTCATGAGAGGTGACCAGCTTAATTTGAATGACACATTTTTTATTGTTTTGTAGTCTTCAAAATGGCAGTGTCACTAAAAATAAATTCAAACTCAAGAGCAGAGGTCTGATCTCATTACAATTTCTCAAGTCCGTAATGCCTTTACTCTTTAGATGAGATGGTTTTCTTGCGACTCTCCTTTCCTAGTCCAAATATGCATGCAACACACTGCCACCTCTAAAGCACTCCTAAATCATTGCCTTTTTAAAGCAACGATCGTGTTGAGAAAATTCCCCTGTATGGAACAGCAATGTCGCTTTTCTGGCATGCAGAAGACAGTTTGAATGCAGTACACTGGATGTCCTGCACGCTTAGCAGCATTGAAAACATGTCTTCAAACACAAGACACTCACTTCAGAGGTTTCTCAGCTCTCAGTGTAGAAAGATTGAAGGGAACCATTGAAGTTTGTCCATGTGTTTATAAGAGTGCCATGTGCATAAGCACAGGGACATGCACAAACTTAGATAACTACTACCAATTTCTAGGACACTGTACATTTGTTTATTTATTTGTTTTAATAAAGGAACTTTAAAAGCTCATTTTGCTAAGGAAAAACCTTCAAATAGTAAAATTCATTAAAGTATTTCTGCATTCTCCTTCTGATCTCTTACGAGTTGCAGTCAGGCACACAAGGATTATGACTGCTCTGTTCTATTACTTTCTCCTAGCTCTTTTCTCTCCGTATTGATTATGTTGTTAACACTAGGCAACTTGCACAAAACAAATAGTTGAAGCTGGATGAGTGATTCCAACCAAGGACAGAGAATAGCAATTTTGCTGGCTGCATATCCACTGTCTAGTGTAAAACTATTTTTTGAATGGGGAATCCCACCTCCAGACAGATTTAGTTGTCCCCTAGAGGTATACACCTTAATGCTTCCTGACCATATACCTCCCCCAGCCTTTTGGCTTTACAGCAGCAGAATCAGACAGCTCTCTTACTTGGTTGATGCAGAAGTTCAGATCTGTTTTTTCAGCACACAAACTTGGGAGTGATGCACCAACAGAACAGAATCAATTCAAGCACTGAGCGATAAGAACATATTTGATTTTATGCAACATTTCAGCTTTCTGATGACAATATCATACAGAAGCCTGAGTTAGCTAACTATTCTTTATTGTTCCTCATTTTCCTAAATGATGAAGCATTCATTGCCTAGAACACTTTTCAGCAGAGTTCTTGAAACTCTTTCATTCTCTGTACTTTTTTGCAGATCTGCTACAGGCCTGAAATATTTATAGTTCTGTGATGTGAGTGAGCATTTTTGGTGTTCTTAAAATCCTTTGTTGAAGGAAAAAAAAATCAGAAATTTAATCTTCATAATTTCTTACTAGTACCATTTTATATAAGCAAACCATCCCTCAAATTAGATTAGACTTGTATATCATGATATAAATGTTGAGATGCAAAATATGCAATCCATACAAATCTGATTTTGGTTTCTCTATGGTTTGGCATTCAGGGGGAGAAAAGATTTTTGGTGGGTTTATATTAAACTTTTGTGTACAACACTGCAGATATTCCTATGGAAAGAACAATAAAATTTGAAGAAAAATTTTTTGTTTTTTTAAAGAAAAATTAATGTGAAAAATTCATCTGTCTCCTCTGTGCTCTATTCAATATCCACTTTGAAGAAAGGATTACAAGGACATATTACTAAGTATGTCAAGTATTTATGAATCCCAGATTATCTACAGTCTATAACCAAGAATGGAGAAAGAACAAAGTGCCATGGTTTACCCATGATTAAGCAGGAATGTGTCTGGCAGGCCTATCCCTCCTCCTTCTGGTTGTTTGGTGCCTTGAAAGAGTAGTGGGCTACACTTACATTTCAGTGTATCGTGGTATTTTTGAAACTTCAAATGCGATATTTCCTTTTTATACAAACATTCACCAAATGAGAAGTCTCACAAGCTGACAGAGGCTTCCTTAGGTCTCAAATTTTATTTTATTTTCATTACTTGGTGAAATTCTTTTTCATCTGACAAATTAAAATGCATCCCAGAGATAAAACTGAGCAGGCCATAATACGCATAAAGTGAACAGAGCCTTTAAACATAGTTTTTTCCTGTAAAGGAAAAGAGCAGCAACTGAGAGATATAAATCAAACTGTTGAGCATGGAAATTCTGCAATGAAAGATAAATCTAACAAGAATAGAGAAATTTATGAGGCTACTTCTATGCATCACCAGCCTCTGTTTGCTTGAAAACAGATAATTAACAGTCTTTTCCTAGAGTAAGATGAAATGCTCGTGCTTCATGTACTTTATGTACAAACTTACTATGCATGTGATCCTATCCAAATCATGAAGTTGCAGAGCTCCATAGAGAAGATTTATAATATAGAAAATATGGAGGGCATTAGGTAAAACTCAGTGTAAATCAACTGCTATTTGCTGCTTGTTTTGGTTGCTTTCCAGACCCATACCTCAGAAAAAAATAAAATTTGACAGTGTGCACTTGAGGTTTTATCTGCATAAACCTCTGTAATTACACTTCCTATAGCAAAGAAAACACAGAAGATGACTCTGTGCTGTGCCCCAAGAAACCCAGGAAAATTATGCAGAATCCCATGTGGGCTGTTTGTGTGGCCCAGAGTGAGTGTCTTAATCTCTGGGGATTTCAGGAATTTCACCTGCAAACCCAGAGATACTAATAGCAATTTATCCTGGAAATGTAATACCCACATTCTGGATTATTTTTCTTGACTTGGATTTTATAAACACAGAGTGATATAGTGTTTAGAAAGAATTAGAGACAAAAGTCTTTATCTTCAATGATGGTATGTGCAGTGTAAAACGTACAAGTGACTTCAAATGTACAGCTATATGAAGACTTTGTTTCATATTCAGTGTTTAAGTTTGCATCTTCTATCACTTCTGCACAGCTCATTATCAGCCATCTGATGGGTTTTAATTCCATTCTGCTGGAATGGTTCAGATTTTTGAAAAACTGCTTAGTTTTTAAAAAAATACTGAGTATAAGGGGGTACAAGGTCAATGAGACTTACCCCACTAGCTCAGGCCTTGCAAAGGTAAGATACTTGAATCTCAGTGCCTAGTTAAGTGCTCGAGGGAAGGCTTAACTCTTCTGAGACAGTGAAATAATGTCAACAAAAAGTTCAGAAATGTGAATCTTGTAATAACTTTGACTCTTTGACCACTTTAAAGGGAGAAGGAAGTTAATCTTAAGAATATCTTGATAAATGAGTAAAAATGGATCCTACATTTTTAAACTTCTTTACTGTTATGAGCAACTGGGCCAAAGACAAAGACAACTTTTTAACTCTTTCTAGTATCATTTTTTTCCCCCCAAGTTTTGTTGAAAAACTGAAATACTAAATGATCACACAGCTCTGATTTTCCATACCTGTAGTCATTCTTCTACCTTTTACATTGTTATTTCAGTTTAAAAATTCTCACTAAAAGAAATCCATTGTCAGAACTGAGTATGTCAAAATATTGGTGTTTAATAGAAAATATGTTCCAGGGTCGTATGATCTTCACTGTGATTTGTGTACTTAGTCTAAAAAATGAAAGATGTGCAAAATAATTACACTGCACATTCAGCTCAAGCCAGTATTTAAGGGGTCTTGAAAGACAAAATAATTTTTTTATTCGACTTCATATTGCTTATTATCAGTAAGAGACTAACCCTTAAAACCTTCAAAGACTGGCAATTTTTATCTACCTGGTATCTCTTAAAAGAGAAAGAATTAACCCTGTCAGCCAAATGTCTAAAAGAGCAGTTCTGATACCCAAGGGATTTAATATTGTTAATTAAAATGAAACAGGAGATCTGTTTTCATCAGCATAATGTTCAGAAGTACATCTTCTATGAAACAGAAGACACTAGAAGCCTCAACTAAAAAAACCCTGCAAGATACTGTCAGCTATTCCTCTGAACAGAACTTATATTAACTACGATTAATAACATAATTTACAAACACAGAATTCCCAAAATTCCCAATTATATGTATAATTATTACAAACACATATGAGGTTATGTGAGCTTAAAAGTGGTTGTATTTTTAATTGATAATGGAAAAGTTTTTGAAAGTGTATGTGTATCTAAAGGTGGAAAATAAACATACCATGGCATTTTCAGAAGTAGTTTAAGTATTTAAATGCTTTTAGAGGATTATAACAATTCTTCAACTTGCCTTTTCCTCTTTTTAAGAATCTATGCTGGCCTTGGGCAGTAAACTAAAGTGCTGAAGTCTCTAGAACAAGACTACTCAAACTGCTCATGCAGATTTGTTGGGAAATTCATCTCAGATGCTGTGTCTCTCACAGCAGGAATAAATTGACCTAACTTGCCTCCGGTGAGAGAACTGCTTGTTCAAGATAAAATTAAGTTTCAAATTGGAGTGCATGACAAAAATTTTTATATTTTCCTCAAAAAAACACCACAGCACTAAAAAACCTTATGGAAAAATATTGGTTATTGGTATTGTGAAGAACTCCTAAATTGTATATTTTGTACCAATTTGAAAATAAAAGAACCTCAAAAAAGCGCAATTATTTGTTCAGTAATTCCCAGTGCAAGCAGTGACATTACCAGAAGCAGAATCAAAGTGGCCTGAAGATACCAATCAGTGGGTGAGTCAAGAGCATAGAGATGTGAAACCTTTTTCTGTATTTCTCTAAAACTAGCTTGTTAATTTTTTTTCAAAAGTTACAGGAAGAATATATTTTTGCAATGTCAACTAGACCTGAAGAAAACTTGTTTTTTAATGAAAGCAAAATGTTTCTCTGAAACTTTTCATTTTCTGTTCAGAAAGTGTTTATTCCATCCTAGGTGAATATTCTGGTCAAAATAAGAGAATGAAAGAAAGGGAGATAAAGGAAATGAGAAAGAATGGCAGGACATGCTGATGTCACATCTTTTTAAGAGTCAATAATCTAATGTTTATTTGCAGTAGAAGCAAAACCTATGTTCAAACCACTAGTCTAAATCATTCACCAGATCCAAATTCTCCTGTATTGAAAAGAAAAAAAAAAAAAAAAAAAAAGAAACCACACAACTGAGTTTTTGACTCTATTAGTCTTTCCTTTGTTTTTTCATTAAAAAGTTTTTAAAAAATACCAAACCAAATCAACTAAGAAACAAACAAACAAAAAACCAAAGCAAAACAAAGCCTAATTCCATTCTGTTACAGAGTTAAAACTAATTATAAATTCTTGAAATTTGTGCTCCACAATATCTGTGTTTTCCGTTCAGCCCCACAACTCCTTTGTGCACAGGTTTATTAGCCATGTGCAGGACAGACTCTTGCCAGAGCACAGGTCTGTGCTTTTTAACAAAGAGATCATGATCTAATTACCCTTTTCGGTACACTTGAACAAAGTATCTGCCTTCTTTAACTTCCCTCTTAAAGGGCTTCCTATTTTTTTGCAGAGGGATAAAGCCAGAGACTTGTCTCTCTCCTCATCTCTATCATCTTTACAACATAGTCCTGAGTAGTGCTCGCCTTCATGGGGGCCAGTCGCTACTCGATGCTCTGCACCGTGCCAGAGCATGTTTCCCACTTTACATGTCTCAGTGCATGTGCACCTTCTTACAAATTATATGCCAAAATGCATGTGTAGCTACAGCGCTGAAGTGGTTCAGTTGGAGAATGTTCGTGGAGTCACTTGAAAAATTGCAGATACAAATAGTTACAAATACAGATTAAACACATAATTATCCAATCTCGTGGTGCATGCAATTATTTTAATAGCATTTACATGTTTCTGTCACTGTCAAGTCCTCTGGAAATGAAGCGGACAAGTACATCTATCTCTATACATATATATGTGGATAGATAGATAGATAGATAGATAGATAGATAGATAGATAGATAGATAGATAGATAGATAGATAGATAGGCAGGCAGATGTTTTCTTTATGTGCTATTAACATCTACTAGAGAGGAAAACTACCAAGAAAAGCATGCTTATGGCAAGAAAACTAGAATTATTATGAAGATTCTTAAAAGAGTCAATGCAACTTTCTACAAATGGCCCTCTGCATCAGTCTCAGAACATATGAACAATGAACAAGACATAACAGAGTGTGGTAGTCCAACAATGGGTCACAAAAAATACTTCAATATTTACTGTCATGAGTAAGTGTTGCTCTTTAATATCACTGGAATGAATGGTGAAGTCCTGAACTACCTCAAGGAAGTAAGTGTTATACAAATAATACGTATCTGTCCCATAATACTGATCATTACTAATCCTATTGACACATAGAGAACAAATTAAAAGTATTCCCATATTGCCAAATTTTTCAGTTGGTCAATAAATTTGAAACAGTCTTTTTCCATCAGGGTTATAATTACTAACTGGGTTTTGCTTCTGTGTTTTTGGGGTCTTTTGTTTTCGTTTTCTTTGGGTTTTTTCCTTAATTCCTCCTCTCAAAAATATTTAATCTGCCTAAAATGAGAAATGGCAAGTCTTGTTTTCTATGAGAATGGAATTATTTCCCTGTATTATAGATCAGAAATTAAGACATTACTTTAAATAGACATTGAGCAGTAACATGTGATACATCACATTTTTGTATGTTTGCAAAAATTGCCTACAGATATTTATATGGCAGTAACATAACCTTACAAGTTCTTATTTTCTACTGAAAATTTTCAAATTCCTTCCCAGAGCTGCTCAGGTTTCATGGACTGCAGTGCTTTAGAATCACTTTTTCTTATTAGTGTCAGCTGTGTCATTTCATTGATTTTAAAGCCATAATTCACAGAAATTTAGTTTGATCTTCTAAGTAAATTATTACACACTGTTTCACTCAATAATTTCTGCACCCACCTTAGCAATTCATGTTTAAATTAAGCATGTCTCCTAATGCATTTAATCTCAATTTAAAGTTTCTAAGAGACAATTGATCACATTCTTGACAGTCTATTGTAAAACAGCTATATATCAATCTTTCCATTGCTCAACTTCTTCTGACTTAAATTGCTAGATGCTGTATCTCATGACTGTTAGTAAGATTAAAATAATTGTCTAATTTAAATATCTTTATTATATGTAAATTATTATTTGCCGTGGTAATTTTTTCCTCTTATTTTGTTTTACGAGGCAGTTACCTTGAAAACCTGAATCTGTTTATCAAAGTTGGAATTTCTTAAATCCTGATTATCTAAAAGCTAGTATGTATTGCTGTGGCAATCCAAAAAAAGGAATCACTTTTGCAGTCATTTCAATGCTTCTGTTTTGTCAATCCACAATATGCCATATCTGTGTGACTCTCTTGTACAATATGCAAAAGTTTTACACAGATCCCACCTGCATTTGGTATGTCAGACTGTGGTTTTTCTAATCTACCATTAGTTTGCAGTATCCCAAATACGTGTTGAATAAAAGTTTTAGGAGCAATTCCCTTTCAACGAAAATTTATTGTTAAAAGAAAAGAAGAACGAAAGCACTGAGTGCAGCAGGGCATCCATCCCTTGTAATTTTTTTTTTCTTTTTATCTACTTTTGCTCTCTGTGATAGCAGTGTTCAAGGCTAGGTTGGATGGGACTCTGAACAACCTGATCTAGTGTCCCTGCTCACGGCAGTGGGGTTGCAGATAAATGATCTTGAAGGTCCCTTTTGAAACAAACCATTCTATGATTCTATTCAAGTATCTCATATACCAGCATTCAGGCAGTTTTTAAAAAACCTTTATGCTAAGATATACCTGCTTCTTAAGAAAACCCCTATTTTTTGTCACCAGGTATATAATCCATGAAATCTTTCTGTAATAAATGCGAAGACCAGCTCGTGTAAGTATGTTCAACTAAAAATAAAATCAACCTATGCTGATGTGCTTCCTCTCTGCTATTTCAGAAGTGCCATGGTCATAATGAAAGAGAGGAATAACTCTTCTTTATCTTGAGCTCAGTGCAGGGGCAATGCTGTTACAGGCTTCTGGACTAAGGGATCACATCTACAAGTGATGTATTTACATGCCTCTAGAGACACACCCTGAGATGAACTAAAGGGCTTTTCAAATCCCAGAAAGCTTCTCACAGGAAGTCTGTAAGAGAGCACAAAGTTGAACCCAGGACAATGAAGTCCCAGACTGGCTCAACAGTGAGGCAAGAATTCTTGTTTTTAATTAGATGAAAGTCAAAATTAAGCAATATATTGAAGGTTGGTAAAATACACAGGAATGTTGTTGAAGTGAATCTCTGAAGGCCATCTAGTCTAGTCTTCTACTTATAGTAGCTCTATCTGCTTCTTTTGTCTGTTTGCTATCATGTTGATTAAAAGAAAAAACAAAAATGCACATTGTTTGTTTGTTTGTTTGTTTGTTTGTTTATTTATTTGGTTGTTTGTTTTCTTGATTTTGGAACAGACCAACAAATCCTTAAATGAGAAAAAGGCCAAAACATATTTCAGACTTATCTTAGAATTTCCTGATATTTCTGCTTTTTGGTAAGATCCGAATTTCAACTTTAGTGCTTGGTTGTAAGGTCATATGTATAACATACTTCATAATGTTAACTGAGAAGGGAAAGGATAACACAGACTTTCTTGTACTTGCATTAACTCAATGATCACTAGTTCTAATTAATTCTTTTAGAGTTAAATTATCTAAACAATACTGTATTTTGAAATACAGTGTGTTACATATACATATATATCATAAAATCTAGTATTAAGTTTCTAATAGCTACATATTTAGGACACTATGGAAGCACCAAGTGTAATATTGCAAAGTCAAATGAAACTCTGCAACTCCTGCAAATGTTTTTCCAATGTAATTATGAATACATTACAATGCTACTCCTATTTCCTTGTGCACTTATTAATTTAATATTATATTTTTTAAATTCTGTGTGAGGAAAAATATTACCCATTTTTACCCATTTCAACAGTAGATGGGAAGAATTACTTTCATTTGTTACCTATGCATGCTTTTGCTATGCTGATTGCATATTTGCTATAGCCTTGCTATCCTCTAAACAAGAATATATACTAAAATTGCTGCCATAAACTAAAGAAATGTTATAGCATCTCAGATAAGATGTTCTGAACAAACCTCTGCATTTCTGCAGGTATATTTCAAAAAGTTGCCACAAGAACAACCTGAAGTCTTGATGATAGCACATAATTTATGGCACCTTTAACAGAAACTGCAGAGCAGAAGTAGCCCATATTGGCAAGTTCTTTCAGGACACCAATGTGAACAAGGGGTGCAGATCCCATTTAGATTTTCCATAGGAAAATCACCTACTCATCATCTGAGCCAACTTGAACTAGTTCTGGTTCCAAAATGACTGTACCAGGACACACACACAGCTTGCAGTTCCCCACTAACACGTTTAGTATTACCTCAAGTTCCCCTGCAGTGTTACTATTCACAAAGTTTCAAAAACCCCACTCTAAAGGCAAGTAAATATCCATGCATTTTTGCATTCAGTTGCATCTGTGTGAAACTGCAGAATTAAAACGTGGTTTGTGTGTTTTTTTGTCCACAGCCAGGTGGTTGAAACACTCCAGCTCAAGAACTATTGAGAGAAGTGCAGTAGCCCAGGGACTGTGAATGGTAGGAGCAGCCACTTGGTGTTTTATACACACACCTGGTGTCTCAAAAAGCAGCTAAGTTACTGCTGGAGTGATGAGTTCTTCAACTGAGACACACACACACTGAGGAGGTGAAGTAAATCCTGGGTTATGCTTTTCATGAAGGGGTTAATTTCCACCAACAAAATGGAGATTTGGAGTATTTAGCTTCAGGCTTTCTATGTAGCTTTTCACTATTTGAGGAATAATCCAATGCAAAATCCTAAAGATTTTGTTCTCTCAGGATATTTGTTCTCATCTATTCCTAACCTTTCTTTTGGCAAACAGTGGGTGGAATCTTATGGGACCAAATTCTCTGCTGGTACAGCAAGGACACTACATAGAAAGGTTGCTAGGGCATCAGCACATGATAATTTGGCCTTTTTGTCTTTTCTACTAAGCTTAATGAAAATGGCAACATTCACCCTTCTTACTTGAGGCATTTAACTTTGTGCCTAAGGTGGAAGCCCATGTGGGAGTGAGGGAGGGGCTCCCACTTCGGCTATTCTCAATTACTCTCTAAAGGCTGCCTTTACTACAAAGTGGTTCTGAGATCCCAACACGTGCACCCAAGCTAAAGGTCTAAAATTATTCCCTTCTTCTGTTATATCCAGGTCTCTTGCACTTCATATGGTCATGCTGTGTGGGACATTGTGATAAGAGTCACACCACAGAAAGTGTAGCCTGTCGCTCACGGAAAATTCTTCTGCCTCTCTGAAATATAATGGCCTATAATTGTGTTTTTGGAGCATTGTAATTAGCAGTAAATCAAAGCTGGAAAATCATGTAGGTGAATTGCAGTTTACAGAATTGTAGGGCCTGCTCTTTCTGCCATTTAATTGTGTAGGAACAGAGCCGTGAAACAGTTGCACCTCCACTCCTCACACCCCACTGCGCAGGGCAGAACTGAAACTTACTCCATTTTCTATTGGGAATTGTTGCTGCTCAGCAAGTACAAAACCCAGAGAATTGGAGAATATCATTAACCTAAGAATAACTTAGAGCTAGGATGTTTCCACAGACAAAAGAGGCCTGAATTCACTTGCGTACAAGAGGGAATTAAATGTGAATATGCCATGTTCTGAGGAAGTGCTAAAATACTGCACAAGAACAGCAGTAATAGACTAAAATTTCAGTTTTAAAAGGAGAAACTGTTCCTACTTCTGCTTTAGAAAGAAAGAAGAGGTGCCATCCCTGCCAAAGGATTCAGAGGTGAGAGTCTCAAGTGGCATTTCTCTGCTTTCCTGCATGAGGCACCTCAGCCCTGGAGAGAAATTACATTTAGTGCATATCCTATTCTCACTGTTTCTCCACAGGCTGACCTTAGTTGGCTTCTCAGGCACTCTGTTTCATCTGCTTTCAGCTTTGGGCACTCCCAGCTCTGGGCTCTGCTTTTGCTTCCCAGGCACTTCGTGGAGACATTAAGCATATAGGCAGGGATGGCGGATTTCAGTGCGACATGGAAGCACCTGAATGTTTGATTGCACCCGCACCAGAAAAAATTAAATGCCCTGCTATTTTCCCATCTCATGAAGGACAGCACCATTATGTGAGACAGTGCATTAAACACTTTGAGGTGCTCAGAAACCACAATGATTAGGGGCTGCAGAAGAGCACTAAAGCATGCTCAGTTGCGGTTCCTTTGATTTAGAAGCATCTGAACTGATCTCTGCCTGAAGTTGCTGCTGCTGTGGTTTTCTGTGTCAATGTTTAGCACCCAGGAATTCAGATTAAAATTAAATGAGCAGAGAATACCATGGCAGTTTTCTTCCAGATTTTTAATACTTTTTAATACATGAACATGTTATCCAGAAACTTATATTTAATTTTTTTTTTCAATTCATGAGTTGTTTCTCATTAGGCCTTAGTTTCATCTACAGTCTTCTAAATATGGCTCCATCTTAGCTTTGTCCTGATTCTCCACATTTCCCCCTTTTGTGTTTAACAGCTGCAGGGTGAACATCGTCATGACATGATTAAAACTATAGTCAGACATGCATTGAACACAGGTTAAAAAGCAAGGGATACATATCAAAATCAAAACAAATACTCCCAATACTCCCCAGATCCAGCCTTCTCAAAAAGTTTCCGCCCAAAATTATTCCAAATGCTTACTTGGAGAGTCCAGTCCCATAGGAATCCAGGCCTATGCAAAATAATCCAGTGTAAAATTGTAACTAAATTAATTTCAGGTATTTCTTGATTCTGCCTGAGCATCAGACAGTGAAGACCCTTTAAGCTCTGCTGTTATACCTGGGATATTTTACCTCCCATGTTCCCAGCCTCTCACCTGTCTTTTTCTATTGTCTTGCAGAGATGCTGGACAGGCACGTTGTCCCAAAAGAATTCCTTTTCACCTTGTTTCAGCTGGGCTCCATCAGCAGAGCGGCATCCTTACTCCCAACAACTCTCTTGAAATCCCTGATACAGGGTGCCATTTGTGAAGAATGAGGCACGGACCCTTTATTGTGATGAAATGAAAAATCATTTGTTCTCAAGCGTGTGCATGTATTTAGACCTGATAGTTTTGCTTTCTGTTACAGCTCTCCAATCAGCACGTAACATGCATCCCCATCACTAACCAGTTCCCAACACGCAGTGTTCACGCAGTGATCACGTGGCAGGCTCCATCTTGACTTTGTCCGGCTTCTCCACACACTCTAGGTCATTTTGAGGTTATTGAATGTATTTGGGTTACTTTAGGTTATTGTGGTTACTGTTGGTCATTTTGGGGTAACTCTAGGTCACTGAGGTTACTGTAGGTCATTGGGATTACTCTAGCTCAAATTGGAGTTAGTATATTTTGAGGTTACTCTAGGTCATTTTTGGGTTACTCTAGGTCATTTGGGATACTGGAGGTCAAACTCTCTGTAGAGCACTTTGTGGCTGCTTAACGTCACTTTGGGGTTACTCTAGGTAATTTTGGGTTTACTCTGGGTTATTTTGATGTTACTCTACATCTTTGAGGTTACTCAAAATCATTTTGGATTTACTTTAGGTCATTTGGGGGTTTACTCGAGATCATTTTGAGGTTACTCTGGGTCATTTTGGGGTAACTCTAGGTTATTTTGGTGTTACTTTACATCATTTTGAGGTTACTCTAGGTCATTTGGCTTAGTCTAGCTCTTTTTGGGGTTACTGCAGGTCATTTTGGGGTTACTCTAGGCCATTTTGATGTTATTCTAGATCATTTGGGTTACCCTCAGTCATTTTGGAGTTACTCTTGGTCATTTTGGGGTTACTCTAGGTCATTTGGGTCACTGCAGGTCAAACTCACTGTCTACAGCGCACTTTGAGGTTACTTTGGATTACTTTGGGGTTACTTGAGGTCAACTGCTGAGCATTTTGGGGTAACTCTAAGTCATTTTGAGGTTATTCTGGGGTTACTCTAGGTCATTGTCTTTTTTTCTTTTGTCCTTCAAGTCATGTCAGTAGTACCAATCTTCAAATTTGTGTCACACTCATGGGAAAAGATAAAAGAAAGTAAAATTTTCCCTGTTTGGGAAAAAGTAGTAGCATGTAACTGACTTGCTCCTCAGGTGTAAGGCACAGGGACCTATTTAACTTTTACACCGGAGTTGGTATCCATCATTTCAATGCATAATCAGAGGTATACTGGAGATCTAAGGAGAACATGAATTCCTATGACTTAAACCTTGGCCTTTTTTCCAACTGTGAAATGCTTATATGAAAGAACATTATTATTATGAATATATGCACTGGAATTGCAAATTCTCAGGGTATAATCTCAGACTTCAGTATGCACATATGAAATAGTGATTCAAGAGTACATACCACTTCTTTGCTTGAATAAACTGGTGTTAAAACTAGTGATTTACTTTTCATGGTATTTTTGTCTCTTAGCAACCTCGGTTATTTTCTTCATAGTGCATTTATGTTTGAGTTATGGATCAATTTACAGTACTTGAAAGTTATTTCTATAATCTTTCAGATTATGAACTGTTCTTTTGGGCTACAAGTTAATTACAACAGCTGCTTTATCTTTCAACAGTTAGGTATCATCTAGATGTTTTGAAATGTTATCAGATGGAATAATTCTCTTATTGGAGTATTCACAGGGCTGGATAACCTGACAGGTATCTTTCCTGGATAATTTAGTGTCAGATCTCAACCATGCATAAATGAAAACAGATTCCTAACTTGCACATGCACTTTATGCATCATCTATGGATCTGAATCACATGTTTGAGCAAATGTCTTTCTTGGTTGTATTTATTGGACACAGCCACTGACAACTTCTCTCCTTTGGTTTTCTATAAAAGTTCTTTTTATTGGACATTTTTTATTAACTTATTACTGAATGCAGCACTACAAATATGTCTTGCCCATGCTGAACAGAAGGTGAGGATCCTCTCCCTTGACCTCCTGCCAATGCTCTGCCCAATTCAGCCCAGGAGAGTGATGGTCTTCTCTGCCTCAAGGGCACATAGCTGGTTCATGCTCAATGTGTTGTTGGCCAAGACCTATGGTTCATTTCCTGCAAAGTTGTATTACAGCCAGTAAGCCCCAGTCTGTCAGTAGTGCCTGGGATTTTTCCTGCCCAGGGGCAGGATTGTCACATTCCTTTGTCAAACTTCATGAGATTCCTGTTAATCCATTTCTCTAGCCTGTTGAGGTTTGATTTCAATCACTCCTAGTTTTGTGTCATCTGCAAACATGCTGAGGGTCCATTCTCCACATGTAATCAAGCCAGACAACTCACCATAGAAGTCTGTCAGATTGAACAGTCATTTCTCTTTAAAAATCCATGCTGACTACTCCAAATCCCCTTCTTGTCCTTAATATATTTGGAAATGGTTTCTGATAATTTGTCTTAGTAATGAAATATTCTGACAAAGGAAACTACAGAGCTGCTGCTCCTGGATATGGCTGAATGTTGTTCTGAATCACAATACTAAAATAATAATGAAACTGGCAAGACTGAAAGATGTCTTGCCACAATTCAGACTGTTGGCCTGTTACAGATGTTCTTGCACCTCAGGTAGGATGTACTAATGCAGCTTTCATGGTGTATGGACTGACCATAAGCTTTTCACCAGTAGTACAGAGTATTTGATTCAAAAAACATAGCCATGAATATGAAAGCAAGTAAGCTGTTTAATAGTGTAAATGTATGGAAGAAGTCAACTTAGGAAGTGAGTCATTTTGCAAATTGAAAACATAATTATATTATCTAAATTCTTTCAGTCAAAAAACTGTGTTTTCTTGTTTATTTTAATACACACTTTTTCAAAAGGCTTCGAGAGTTGTTTCTGGTTAGAATAATTCATTTAGGCAGTAATACCAAAAGTGGAATAATTTTTTATAGAAGACGTTGAAAGTTACACTAATGAAGAGAATTTTTATTGATATTAATAAAATACTGTTTGGAATATTTGGATATTTATAAAATACTGTTTGAAATCTGCTTTTCAATAAAAATATTGAGAAACCATAACAGACAGAATGCAAATTGTCAACTGGTTGTAAAATACTGCACCATCTAGAAGAGGTACTGCAGTAAAAAAAAGCAATGCCAAAAATCTTCAGTTGTAAAGTTAGGTTGTAGAGAAGAAATAGAATTTAATTTTCAGCCACTATTTTCACATATAAACTGCAAAGCTAGGACTACTGATGAAGCATGACTATTAACAAGTGGTCACAGTTAAAAATATTGAGGTAGTTCTTTCTAGTCAATAGAATCAGTAAAAATATAAGAATAGAATCATGGGATTTTTTGGGTTGGAAGGGACCTTAAGTTCCAAACCCTGTCATGGACAAGGACATGCCTTCCACTGGACCACCATACTCAAAACCCCATCCACCCTGGCCTGGAACACTTCCACAGATGGGCCATCCACATCTTCTCTGGGCAGCCTGTTCCGGTGTCTCACCAACCTCCAAGTAAAGAGTTTCTTGCTAACATGTGACACATTCACTAAAGTCAATTCATGTCAAGCCAGAGCTCTACAACTCCTCTTCACAAATTTGATGAAAAATAGTGACTTAGTCAGCTGATCTGCAACCATGTATTTTGAGTGCTTAATGAGCCAGCATCAAGGCATTAGCATTCATATGTCTCTTTAGACATGGGGCAAGTATACACAATTCTTGGCTCTTCAGGTGACAAAAAAAAAAGCCATGTGACCACCTGTAACAGGAGATGTAAGCCTGCTACAGAGGTGAAATAGCTCTATGATGACATAACTCTGACAATCTGGAAGTTTGTACCAAAATGAATCCAGCTATCCAGACAAGAAGGACATACATTAAAATCAAAGACCTATGGGTCTGCAATGTGCAAATATTTGTGGGGAGGAGAGGAATAGGTTTGCTAGGAAAAAATATACAGTACAGTGGAAAAATTTAGAATATGCTGTAATACACTGTGTAATAGTGCTAGAAGTACACAACAAGACTAATCTGCCACTTCTTGTTTGGATAACTTAATTTCTATACAAAAGAAGCATTGATATTTTGATTTATCCACAACTCCATATTTGTATTTTATAGACTATAAATGCAAAACAAACAAACAAACAAAAAAGTTTAAGTTGGGGAAAAAGGGGTTTGTTGTAATAAATAAAGAGATACCAGACTGAGAGATGGACACCTTGGCTTAAAACTTGTGCCTTTGAAATTCCCTGATGAGAAAGGTAATATTATTAATGGGAAAAAGGCCAGGGATATCAGATACAGGAAAACCAGGTACTTTGATGATAAAGGTGTTAGGAACAAGATTAAATATTGCTCAATAACATCCAAATCATGAATAGAACTATGAAAAAAACATGAGATTTACTGCAGCAGGGGAGCTTAGATGGAATTTGCAAACTTGGTGAGAGATATAATTGTCTAAGTCAAATCCTGATGGAAGGTGAGTCACTGGTCTTTATAACCCTGACAAAATACAGTTCTAGACTTTAGAAGTCCAAGTGTTGCCTGCAAAGAAACAGAAGTCCTGATAGCTGAGTCATCACAGGCTGATGGGCAATGCACTGATGTATCTGAGACATCTTCCCAAGGAAGATTTGATAATTGATTATACCTGACCTACAAATGGGGATGGGAAGCTAAATAGGACATCATCTCATATGCCACTTGTCAGATGTTTGGGTGTCTGAAATGCTCCCTGGGATTTGTACCTGTTTAGGTTCATTGACTATAATAATGAGAAACAAGAGAATAGAGTCCAAATATGTTTCTTCAACTTGATATTTAAGAAGTAGCAAAATTGTTCCTTTAGGTCATTAACTTTCTAAAAAGTCTATTTGGTTCACACGCAACAAGAAGTTTTATCCTCAAAGTAAATCTTCCTTCTAAAAGCAAAGAAACAATGTTTAATGTGTCTCTTAAAATATTTTTGGCTGTACTTAAATGAAACTGCATCTTCCTAGGGGCACTCTCCAGGCCATTAGGAAGTGTAAGCATTTAAAGCTCATGAATGCTGCCTTGATGTTTCTTTCAATAAACAGAGATATGCTGAGATTAATTGATATGCTTGTTATACATAAGGCCAGTGACATGGAAGGAAAAGATGGACAGTATCTGTATTCAGTGAACAAATTGTTTCATATATTTAAACATTTGCTTTGAAGTAGCTGCTATACTTCCTCCAGTTTTTCAAACTTAGTGGCGTATCATCCTGCTATAGGTTATCCAACTGCAGTTAGCCTATGAAAATTACACTCCTTGTTTCAATATAGAAGCAATTCCTCTCCAGATTTTTTCCTTCTTTTTTTTTTTTTTTTTTTTTTTTTGGCAGAGAGCCCAAATCTGCATCTGATTCCTTTTGCTTCCGAACAAAACATATCTTTGAGAGTGTTGAAGATGGAAAACACAGAATACAAAAAAAGTGTCTGAAAGTATTGTTTCCAAAATGAACCCAAATTAACAATGAAATCTGGTCACCACAAATTCTGCATAGCCTCAACAAACTTCTAGTGTCTTAACAGAAGGCCTTCCAGAAGAGGGGATATACAGGCTGGTGAGAGAAAAAGCATTATCATTCTTTCCAAAAAGTTCACAGATCTTCATAACCTGGCTGTTGGCTTTGACCAATTAATATTTGAATTGCCATATTTTTTCACTTATTATTAGATTNTCACTTATTATTAGATTATCTTGTCTTCGTGATCATACTTTAAAGTAACCAGAACAAAACTTACCCCAATGGAAATTATATTTTTAAAAAAAAAAAAAAAAGCCTACAAGGCTGTGGAAGGATGAAGGCAAACAAAAGGGAGGCTGAATACAGAGATGCTAAGACGGAAAAGAAAGTAAAGTCTAGCCATCACTGCAGAAAATCCTCTAAATGTTTAAATAAAGACCCCTTTGACAACTTCCACATCTCCTTCCATCAGCTGATGTTACTTACTGATTTATCTTCATTAAATACCTCAACCACATAAAACCCTGATTAAAAAAAAAACCAAAAAACCAAAAAAACAAAAACCAAAAACAAACAAACAAAAAACTCCAATACACTCTGATAGTAAAGGGTGAATGGGAACAAGAAAGGCTTTCCCAACCATGAAAAAGTCTCCCTTCTGCAGTCATTTATCTGAGGAAGTCTAGAAGTAATTGCATTTTAATTGGACATAATCTTATTGGAACAGGAAATAGTGAATGTAACACATTAAACAAATAAAATCAAACTACTTTCTAATTACCTTCTTACAAACTCAGTGAGGAATTCACAGTTAGGTTAGGGTGTTTCAAGTAATTACACTAAAGACTTTCCAATTCAGAAGATAATCCAGCTGGCACTTGAAAAGCAATATTGTCCTTGCAGTACAAAATGTAACAATCTACTGATTTCCTTAGCCTTCTTTTTTTTTTTCCTTTTTTTTCCTTTTTTTTTTTTTTTTCTTTTTTTTTTTTTTTTTTTTTTAAGGGAGTACAGGAAGAAGTGTTAGGTCTTACATCAATATGTTCTAGTGCATGTTTCAGCTCGCAGAACACAGCAAAAGAAAAGTAACTGTGTGAATGCAGAACCCATTTTTTTCTACACTATCAGCGAACACTGTAGCTGTACTGTACCTGCTCTCTCTCCTGACAGAAGTTATATACAGACAGGATAAGATAAAATGCAAGTAATGTTTTCACACATTCATTTTGCAACTTGTAACTGCAGTTTAGAGTGAGTGGAATAGAAGAGGAGCATGTTTGATTAATACCATCTTTGAACTGGGGAAAACAGCAAAACAGCATCAGAGGACTGCCTGCTGTGTTTGAGAAGCTGTGGAGAATAAAGAACAAGCACCTTTCCTTACAAAGGAGTCAAGCACTTATAAAGTAATCCACTTAGTTTATAGATATTCAGCTAAGAATAATTAAATAAGCACTTCAATTAAGACATACTAACACCAACTTGTTATGAACAAATAATCTGAATTGCGTATAGCTTTTTCTGTGGCTGCACTAACAAACAAAAGCACTCATTTTCACACAAGTCCTTGAGGTGTTTCTCAAGTATCACATAGAATTTCATAAGCAAAACCAGGATTAGCTTTCACTTTTCTAAAACATTATACAACGACCATAGGTTGGATATAGCATTAGTTAGAAAACTTCATTCAGATAGTAGTTATCTTTTGTTGATTATCATAATAGAAGGTTCAGTATTCAGTAGGGGTGTAGTGATGGGTCAAGGCATAATGCCTGCGAACAGGAAGAAGGAAGGTTTAAATAGGAAGAAATTCTTTACTGTGAGGGTGGTGAGGTACTCACACAGGTTGCCCAGAGAAGCTGTGGATGCTGAATCCCTGAAAGTGACCAAGGCCAGGTTGGGTGGGGCTTTGAGCAAGCTGGTCTAGTGGAAGGTGTTCCTGTCCATGGCAGGGAGGTTGGAGCTGAATGATCTTTCAGGTTCTCCTTCCAATCCAAACCATTTTGAGGTTCTGTAGTATGTCCTGGATTCTGTACTACTCAATAACCTCATTTAGCACCTGGACAACTGAACAGAAAGTACATGCTATTAAATTTGTAAATAACAAGAGGCTGAGGAAAAAAAAAAAAGGATTACCTTGGAGACAGAATTGCAGTATAAATTAAGCTACTGTGGAGAGCTCTGGAAAACAAAGACAAAATTCAACTGGGAAAAGTACAAGGTATTTATTTAGGGATATTGAATTTTACAAATGCCTAGGGAAGCAGTTCATTGGAAATATTTTGTCAGAAACTCAAGGGAAATGACAAGCTGGAAAGCAAATAAAAACATCTTAATGTTAAAAAGAATGCATGTATTAGAATATGGCCTGCAAGACACAAGAATCAGTCCTTACTCTCTGCACTGCCCAGGTAAAGATTTTGCTCTAAAACCATGCCCAGTTTTGGAAAATGCACTACAAGGAAAACACTAAATCCTAGAAATAGAAGATGTAATATGGAAATTTTTATGTCAGGTTGTTGGGTTCTTTCTTCCTTGTTGAGTTTCTTAGAACTGCTTGCTACAATTTTGAGGCAGGGAGTGCTGAAAAATGCACTCATTTTTTACCCACTTCCATGAAATCCATTATATTGTCAATTTTGAAGCAAACATTTAAAACTATTTAAAATTAGATGAGCATTAATACCTGCAGAAATATGCTTTTCAGCATACTTGCTAGTGTAAATAAATATGTGATGATATTCAAAACTGCTGCTCTATCATAATAAACTTTTACAAGAGCTCTTTCTAGACTTGTAAAGTACATATTTTGATAACTACATTTCATAACTAACTTCACTAAAGCTAAGAAATTCAGTTCATTCCCATTTTGGTCATTATTTATAGCAAATTTTACCTAAGACTGGTTTACAGACTGAATTACAGGCATTAGCCAATATCTGTTCATTTCAGCTATCTAAAGACAAGAGCACTAAAATTACACAGATTTCCTCTCAAGAAACTCAAAGTGAGGGAAGTGACATGACACATTCATTTGCAGCCCCAGGAAGTGCAAAAAAAATACGCCATGATATAGAAAAGGTGTTTGAATTGAAAGAATAGCAATACAGTAGCTTATAATAAATAATGAAGTACCAAAGAACAATTCACAGATTTCACAAAAAGAGGATTACTTCTCATCCTCTTACATCTGTAAAAAAGACCCAACAGGGTTTTGAGATCCTCTGAAAACTGATTGGACAGAAAAAGTAAAAGTGGACTTAAATAAGGAGAAATACAAGAACAATTCGGGGAATTATGTCAACAATCAATTTTAAACAGGAATTGCTTTCAAGCGACCATTTTTCTTTGATATATTGCAACATAAGAACAAGATGAAAGCAGTCATGTTTTTGGCATTAAGTAGAGACATGAGAGGGCTCATTTCCATTTCTGTTTATGGCAGCATCTCTGTATATCAACACCAACAGATTTTAATGTCTCTAGGCTTCTGTCTACCCTCTCTTTTACTGGGAATATGAACTTTTCCCTTTCTGAAAGTGGATATGAGAATAACCTGATAGGCATAGTGACAGGTAAATGAAGATATTCAGAAGAAAATTTGTATTCTAACAACCATTGAAGCACACAGAATTTTGGTACCAGATTGAAATTCACTCAGGACCTATATAAAATAGTAAGTAATTTCAGTATGGGGCTCAAGAAGAAAGTAGGTGGGCCATGTAATATTTATTTTATGATCAGTTATTATAGACAGAGGTGAACTAAATGGAATAATTGTACAGCAGAAAATTATTCTTGTCATTAATTCCCTGCATTATGCTAGAAAAATTTCCTACTGCCATAGTATAAGGCTGCAGTGTTCCTAGAAGCGGAACCAGAGTGAAACACAGGCACACTAGTTCTACTAGTGAAGAAAATAAGCTTTTGAATTGCCAGATCAACAAAATAAGGTTATTCTCATGATTCATGCTGAGCTTGTGTCAGAAGATAAATAAAAATCTGTAATAGCATTTAAAATTTTCTCCATCCATTTTGCTCACTTCTGCAGAAGTTTAAGAGAAAGACAGGCTCCAATGTCACTGTCAGAGCACACCAGCTATTACTCACATTAAACAGCTGGCAAGTACCACCTTAAAAAAAAAAAATTAATAGGAAATACATGGAAGGTTAAAATATCTCCCCTATGGTCCAAGTAATTGAAATTACAATATTTTGTTCTAGAAAGGCCAAATGTACAGCTGAGCTTGCTCACTATGCTACTTCCTATTGACAAAGGCCTGATCAGTATTTTGAGAGTGGAAAAAAAAAATTGGATATGAACTGCAGTTGTCCAGCAGAACCAGAAACATAAAACAAAAAGGTGGTAAAAGTGATTCTTTCCCCATCAAACCACTTGAATTAAATTTATCTACAAGTATAGTTTTCTAACAGGAAGATCTGAGTAATCTTCATCACTAGTAATAAAAACATGGATGTTTTGCTCAGTTGTGAACTCGCATCATTCAATCCTGACTTAGAGATGATAAGATTCTTTATTAAACCAACACTGGCAAGAGTGCAAAGAGGCCCAGGTAGCTCAGCTGACACTGAGGCTTCCTGGATTGGAAATTGTTATAATCCTTTACACTGTGGAATCAAGTTCTGTGAGATTTTGTTGTATCATCTTTATTTGCAGTCCCTTGCCTCCTTTGTAGTCATCCAGTTCTGTGAGGTGTATGTCTGTCTGGGTTCAAGCATTTTTTTGGGATCAAGACTGCATTTAATTTTTTTCACAGACCATCTCTTTTCTAGTACTTTTATTGCTATTGTTTCATAGTTGCCTCATTCAAATAGAATGCATAGTAGTTTGTACTTTAAAATTGAGATCGTACCTGTAGTCTGAGAAACCAACATTAGCTCTATTAAAAAGATTTTGTTTGACTGAGAGTGAATGTCTTCCCTTCACTATGCAAAATTCTACAAGCTGATAAATTGTAACACCTGGATTTTTCATTGAAATAACTACAGATGTGCTATGTAAGCGATGTAAATAATTTTTATCACACATGAAATCATGTTTTTAATATGTACACTTCACTCTCCTCATTATTTAATCATCCTGATGCAACTGCTTTTATCATCAGAGTAGCATTTAAATATTGCTGTGACTTTAGCAAGAGCAAATTCATGATGCAGAAGAAATCCTCCAACTGGCATTAACAAGATTTTGTACAATGTGCAACAGTGTCTGCTTGTTCCCTTAGCTGAGGAGGACAGAGCTGCGTCAGTGGTGATAGACAGTCACTCCCTTCGTGGCACTCAATGCACGTGCTGTGCCAGGCTGGCAGCTGGGCCTCAGGGACAGTCAGGGCAAACCCCACACTGGGGACACTTTTACAGGTACCACTTTCCTCCTCTGCCTGGACCCCCTCCTGCCTCCCGCCAACAGACACCACTTGCGTATTTAGGGATTAGGACAAAGAGAAATGCAGAATCAATGTGAAGAGTGATGAGTGATGTCTCTAGCATATTCCGTTAGAAACAGGACTGTGTCCAAATGGCATGTTTCATGGTATGCCTGCACCAGGAAGGATGAATCTAGCCTTTTTTTAAATTTATTTTTGGGAGTGAGGTGTCATTCTTACAAGTTTTCTCCCCAGTCTGTTTTGCTCAAGCTATCCAACTCCTGAGATATTAAATGCTCCTACAATTCTGTAACACAGTTCTTTATCTAAGGTGAGACTAAAACACAGACTTTCTTCACAGAGTTTTTAAAATCTGCACATGACACATATTCTTTTTAAGATGTTAAAGTATTAAAAGTGTCTGTCCTATAACTCTGTAACAGAATACCAGCATTGGCTGGTATACAAAGGTCAAATATTGTATTGTTGTAGTAAGTATCTTAATTTTTCTATGAGCTGACTTGGCAAGTCAGAGCCTGTATTTTGTCCAGTTCTTTCCCCAATATCATGATCAGTTGCTAGAGGCAGAATTAATTTTCCTAACCATGGGTACCTAGTGCCATCTGAGATGCTCTAGTGATGTCAAATAAAATTCACAAGGACTGGCAGATTGATACAGCATCCATTAGAAATCTGTACATTGTTGCTATAGCCAAATAAGCCATTGACCTGCAATTCCATTAAATATTCATGATTAGGCAAACCTATGCTGCCCAGTGTGTATCTCCTTTGGGTAGTGGAGATATTTATATGAAACATGACCTGTAAGTAATCCATGTCTCACCTGAGAGGGTTAGATGCTTATATATGAGTAACCAACTCACATCCTGAATTTTTGTTGACTTTACTAGAAACTTTGAAAATTTCTGCATAAGCAAACATTTACATATTTCTTAACTGAGGTTTTATATTAGCAGCCTGAATCCCATCCCCCATGACTTGTACTGCACTAAGGCAATGGTAGAGTTCTGACCTTGGATTATTGAGCATTTCAGCTTTAACTTGCACAGGTTTGTGCCCTGTTTACTGGACTGTTCTCCATATCTTCCTCAGTGACTTTAACACCCTTCCACCAGCAGCACTGTAGATGAAACTAAGAGCTTCATGTTCATCTAACCCACCTTTTTCCTTGGCATTGTTACAGAACAGATTCTTTTTCAACTAATACTTGCATAATAACATCCTCTGTTGTAAGACCAATGTTACACAACCCAGCTTTTAGTTGTTTAACTTCTCTGTAGAGCTAATATCATTGTTTCTGGCACAGCTTTTGCCTCTTCACCTTTCTTAATCCAACTCAAAGTTCTCAAATGTGTGTGCTGTTGGGCTGCTAGTTTGTCTTTTGCTGCAGCATAACCTTTTGTGTCTAGCTCTAATTCTTTTGAAGTAAGGTCACTGCTTCAGTCCGTTAGTTCATGCTGTGCACGCTGCTGTCATTTGCAAAGCTGAGCCAAATAGTCTAATCGGTTGCTAATATTACCTTCTCTCTTTTCGAATCTCGTCACTCTACCCATAAAAATGCTAAACTAGTTCTGGAGCTACATGTGGCAAATACATGCTGGCTCCAACTAATTTTTCTCCTTGGATCATTTTTCTTATCTTTCATGTTGTCTGTCTGTCATACCTACAGTGCCAGAGCCCTCTCCATTCCTCATCAGCTTCATTCTGAAGGGAAGGGTGGGGGGACCTCTTAATTTTCTTGGCAAACCCTCATGGCTCTGAAGGGTTAATTCTATTTCCTAGTGTGAGTCTGCACATCTGCCTCTTCTGTTGGCATCCAAAGCAAATCTAATTATTTAACAAGCACACTGTCGTGATGACTGAATGCTGTCAAAAATAATTGTAAAATCCACCATCAGAAGTGTAGCTGCTCTCAGACTTCTTGTTTTTATGCTGCAACCCACAGGTTACAGACTCAGTGGTGTGTGAGCAAATCTTCTCCACATTTCATCAGTGCCAAAGCTAGTAGAGCTTTTACTGTCACCAGTCTTTCTCTCAGGGTACTGTTTTCATCACCATAAAACTGACTCCCTCTTATTTCTTATTGAGCAATTTTAGACAGGCATTTCACTGCAGGAGCATGATTCATTTCCATCTAAAATAATTTATCCTATACATATCGCAGGATACTTTGTTGCAAAAAAATTTCCAGGTTCTTAATTCCATAAAGTACAGACAGAATTGCTTAAAAGCTTTATTATGAAAAGGTTTCACTACCTGTGAAGTAAAGCACAGGTATCATCCTGTTTATATTTTTGTAGAGCTGTTGTACGAGTCGAACTTCACCTTCCAGTGACTTGGTATCAGTTAATAGAAGAGTTATCTATCCATTTAAGAGCTGTCTTCTGATGAGTCTCCACAAAGGTGTTTTCTTTTATAGCCTTTGTGCTTTCTCTTGGTCCATAAACATCCTCTGTTCTACCCCTGTGACCAATAAATCTCTAGATCAAAATGGCAATCCAAAAGATTTTCTAAAATATTCAAACCAATAGGTGAACATTTCAAAAAAAACCCTGAAAACACATTTAAATATTCCCTTAAAATAGAAGCCTTTGGTCTACTCTTCTTGCTAGTCTTGGGAACTTCTGTGTAGATTTATCTGGTTTTCAATACGGGCATGTGTTGATTGACACTTGTTTGGGATTGTTGGTGGGTCACACTAACATCTGCCTACTTATAGAGCGGAAATTATATGAGAAAGTGAGGGAAATTGCAGCAGGCCAGGAAGTCCATTGGTCCAGTTCCTCAAGGAACTGTGTACAGAAGCCTGATAACTGGGACATAAAGCAATGATAAGACTCCACATCTCTCTCTACTCATCAACAGGGAGCCCAAATGGCAGAAGAGCTCTCAGGAGTAAGTGAAGTCTGCTGCTATCTGAAGGATCAAAAGGAAGAGAAACAAATACTGTTGATGGACAGGCCTAAAACCCATGAGTTTTGCACATGCTGTGCTTGTTAGAATGGCAACCCAGATGGCCTGCAGAACAATGCCCTTACAGCAGAGTAAGAGCTAATCTGAATGCTCCTTTGCTGGGCATTGCACTAGGGCAATGGCACAGACAGCATCATCAGCCATAGTCACTGCAGGGCAAAGGAAGGAAGCCCTGCAGAAGAGAAATGGAAGAAGGAATCAGGCGTTCTTGCAGTGGAAAGCTGTGCTTTGGTTGGTGGTGCCAAGGAGTGGGCATGAGAGAAGCACAACTGTGATGAACAGGGGTGGTTATGAGGGGAAGGAGGAAGAAGCAGTGTGGAGTAGGAGGGTGAGACCAGTAAAAACCAGCAACACAAGTCATGTTACAAGTTGCGAGAATAAGTCTTGAGAGTTTCCTCATTTGTTTACCTCTTCAGATTTCTCTTCTTCTCTTTAATAAAAACTGTTTGTTAAGCCAATTTCTAGGGTTTGTAAGTGAAAAAAAACTAACTCATTTAGTGTCAAAACATTAGTTTTCCTCTTGCACCTTTTGCTGGGAGGCACAGATCAGCATGTTAGCAGTGACCCCTTTAAATCTAAACCTGTCCCATTTTGCTTCCAGTCAGGTGCTGACACAAGCATTGTACAGGGTATAATGAACCACGGCTAACATGATTAAATACATTTATCTTCAGACATACTCTTCAAGTCAGCTTGAACAACAGTCCTCCCTGAAAACTCTCTGACTTCAAACAAACCTGCTTGTTAGTCAGCAGTGATTTCTCATTAAATTATTGAGCAATAGTCAGATTTTCCTGTAATTTTATTCCAAACCAAAGAATAATCTAGGACACAAATTAAGGGCACAAATAAGGCTTTAAGAATATTAGGACCACCCTTTATAGTAACATCCAGCATGGGTATCTATATATTGTCCAAAAGGAGGTTTAGTTGTTAACACTAGAGTCCTCCAAGCACCTCTTCAAAAAGCTTGGGTACAGCATAACAGTGCTAGAAATATTAGTCATTGCAATTAAAGCCCATTTCATATGCAGAGACGTCAAGTAGGAACTGATTTTTCCTACTTACTGCAGTGGTGGATGATTAATTCTCACACAATTACTTCTACCATATGGGTTTCTAAAGTTCAGAAAAAAATATCTGATGTTGGGTTCAACATTATGGTTTCCAAACCATTACTGCTACTAGGCACACAGTAAAGAAAGATAATTTATCTCATTGTGCTGGTTTAGAGTTAAACCAGCAGGAGAAATTAATCCAACTCAGAATGAGATTGCAAGTCAGAATAACAATTTAATAAAAGATCACAAGAATACACTGATACAGAAAGAAAAATTCATTTGTGCCACAAAAACAGATGTACAGCCCAGCACAGTGGGGCACGAGCAGAGTGGAGCTCACCAACCCCTGTGCTGAACACCACCTGGCCCCCCTGAGTTCAAAGTAAGAAGAAAGGAAAAAACTTGCTGGTGAAAATGATGGTTGCAGTCCAGTGGCAATTTCAGTCCGGTCGAGACTCTGCTCCTCCTCTGGATCTGAGGAGAGATCCTAGTCCCAAAACCCCAAGCTTATATCTGCTTGGGCTCTGATGGGAATGCCCAGTCCCTCCTCCAGGGTGGAGAATTTCACAATGGGTGATTTACTCTGTGAGGTGAATAATAGCATATTTTTGGCATCCCTGATGGCCCATTAGCAGACGTGACCCTTCAGGTGGGTGTGAAGGCACTAGTGGCTCCCCAGAGGGGAGTTATCACACCTGAGTCATAGGTGTAAAGACAGGAAAACTCCCTTATCCCACAGAAGTTCCTAAACATCCAGTCTGTAGCCTGAGGGGTCGGGTGTGCCTTAGGCAGCTGCAGCAAATTGGTCATTGTGAGCAGTTCATGAGAAAAATGACATACAGGGTTTAGAATACACACACACACAGTGACAAACTGATCCTGGCTTCTATAATCAGGACACTCACCCATACAAAAGACCTTTAATATTGGTCCCCTTCAGCTTTTATTGGTATGGTTAATCCCTCCTTTGGTTACTCGATTTCATTCTTGCTTCAGAGTTGTCTGCAAGCATCATCTGGACTGAAATTGTCTTGGAAAACAGCCTCACAGTCCTGAACAGCTTGCACCTGGGCCTTCTCTAATCTTTTTTCACCACTTCACTAGCAAGTGTGTTTTGAATTGCAGCAGCTGTCTCAGAGTAGAGTCACCAGAAGCAGAAATTTAACAGCTAGGATCTTAAATAGTAGTTTAGCCAATATATGTAACCAGGTTGTTACTGTGATTTACTCTCACAGAAGACATCTACTATTTTAGTCCACTTAAACAGATAACATGGATTATTTTAAGGCAAATCCCTGGCTGGTCTGTGCCACTAGGCTTAGCTGATCAAGTGCTACTGTATTCCGGTACTATTTTAGCCAATGGAGTAAAATGGAAATGAATGTTCTGTTCACCATACAATTATATAGTACTTTTGTTTCCAACTACCTCTCAAGTTCATATTATGTCTAATATTTCCAGAAAACCCAATGCCTCCTACCAGGTATTTACAGAGTTGTATGAAATATCCCAAATCTGCTCTGGAAAACTGCTAGAGAAATTCATGGAAATGTCAGATACACTGCAAAGATCAAGGCTGCTGTCTGTAGGATGACAGCTCTCAGTCTGTCCCAAGCTCTCTGACTTCAAATTCCTTGCTATTTTTTTAGGCAAAAGTATTTGTGCCCTCCAAAAGTCACCTGTATTGGCCTTCGACAAGGATCTAGTGCTTTCTGGGGTGCAGGGTGAGTAGCCCAGGGATTTGGGTATCACCTTCATCCCAGTATCTTTTAAGCAGCAGTGAGTTTATGTGAGTACAGAGATGTGAGTGCAAATGCTCTCAAGCCTTTCTTGGATTGCAGGCTAGAAATCTTAGGTTTTGGGAAATACTGCAATGCAAGATGAGGGAGAGGACTCCCAAAGATGGTTTTAATTTGAAATTTCTCTTTCCAGGAGTAGGGAGAGGGGGAAAGCCGAGGAGAGTTTGCCTTAAGTTGTTATACCCTGGTTAGTTATGATGGTCCTGTGGATGCTGCCTGGGATCTTCACCTGGAAACACCTACAACAGTCAGGGAAAGTGGAAATGACCACTGGGGAAGGACCTTGGAGCACACAATTTAATAATAATCTGGAAAAATTACAACGTTATTGTTGCTTTAATGTTAAGTTCCTACTGGGAAAAAAAAATCTCTGAAAAAAAGGAATTAGATGTGCTTTTACAACAAAGTCAAGCTTGTAAAAGGAAGCATATTGGAGCTTAAAAAAAACCAAACCCAAAAACAACAAAAACAAAAAACAAACAAACAAACAAACAAACAAAAAACCCACAACAACAACATACTGTTTTAACCCCACAACCTGGGTAATCTGAGAGTATGAAGGCCAGTGCTATATAAAATCGTAGTATGTTATAACAGCACCAAGATCTTAAATCATTTTCACAGAGAGAAACTTTCAATATTATCATAGATTGATAGAATTGTTTGGGTTGAAAGGAACCTTAAAGATCCTCCAGTTCGATTCCATTTGCAAGGACAGGGACACTTTCCACTAGTCCAGACTGCTGAAAGCCCCATCCAACATGACCTTGAATGCTACCAGGGAACATTTCCAATATATATTGACTTTGTAATTTTTTTTCTTATATACTGTATCAGATTCATGTAGGGGAACCATTTCCTCCCTGAAATTTAGTGTACTGATGCCTACTACTACCTGAGAAACACAAGAAATCATTAGGCCAGCTTCAGAACCTCCTTTTCTGACAGTGGTATAATCCCTTCATTTTCTCCAGAAATGTAATTTATATTCTATGAGAAAGCACTCAGGAATTCCAAATGTTCTGAAATCTGTGATCAAATTCTGTAAGATACAACACTTCTTTATTTGCTTACCTTTCATGCATAAATAGCTTCAAATTATATATTTTATCATTATGTTTATTTACTGTTCACTATTATTTAGGATAATTTACTTTTTGTTGATTAAATCTGAGTTTTTCAAGTGTTTGGTTGCAGTTTAATCAGCAAGTAACATTTATAATAATAGTTTATGATTTTACTGCCAACACAAAATAAATTTCACCGCTGTTATGGCAGCATTTTCCTTATTCCTTTTTGCCTAGTGCTAAACTTAGCTATTTTAGTGAAGAACAGAGATGACACATTAGTTGAGATTGCAGGAACTTCTTCGTAGCACCATTAATAACATTTAAAATCTCCTTTAACTCACACCTGAGTCACTAAAGTCTCCTCTGCACCTCTGTGTGCCATTATGTGCATGAGTGGGCTAGGGAAGGATTCAACCTCTTGTCCCAGGGACTGGGAATGCCAGTCAATTTAGCTCTGCTAAATTGGCAACAGGTGAGGGGCAGCAGTGAGAGGACCACTTTAGCTGAAATTTGATTTTAAACATGACTAGGAAATAACAATATGCTCTAAAATGAGGGTTCTGTATTAATTATATCAAACTGTTGAGCAGAGGTTAACATTCCATCTCTCCAACTCCCAAAAATGTAATGTTTCTTTCTATATCCCAATTTTTGTTGGTTTGTTTTGGTTTTTTAGTTGTTTTTTTTACACCTCTTAAAGGCTGAGCAGTATTGAAGGCAGCATAGACTACAGAATTCCCCTGCATCCCTCTATCTAGTTTGTGTTTTGGAGAATCATGCACAGCATGCCAGCATACAAAATTCAGGCACTTGACACGAAACCTGACATCTCAAGGATCATCTGTCTAGCAGAGCCACTAGCATAACTACAATTTATGTGTAAGCTGCTGTATCTATCAGCCGAGTGCTAGGAACTGGATACAGCCTCCTTAAATAGAGGACCACTTAGAAGGCATTCACTCTTACCAAAAAATAAACGTGAGAGTCACTGGAGTGATGTGCCAAAAGCAAAGCTGCATTTTTCAGATGTATGGAAGTTTTAGTTAACACATACCCCCGTGTTTGCAGCTCTGTCACCAATGTTGCCCAATGGTTTCAAGACCATCAGAGAACTTT
Organism: Formicarius rufipectus; assembly: GCA_013399695.1. Lineage (NCBI taxonomy): Eukaryota > Metazoa > Chordata > Aves > Passeriformes > Formicariidae > Formicarius > Formicarius rufipectus. The sequence goes on along the minus strand of VXAU01003246.1, from coordinate 565,384 downwards.
TAAAACTCTGTAGCTGCTCAGGAAGTTCTACCACTCCAGTCCCCATGCTTGATTCAGTCAGAGATTTGACCGAACTGTTATTTTTTTCTCTCTCTTTGTTTTTTGTTTGTTGTTTGTTTGGGGGTTTTTTTGTTTATTTTGGGTTTTTTTAATAAACAAGAACAAATCTTAGAAGGTCTAGATATCTTCATTTATAAAGGTCACAGTTCCAAGAAGTAAGTCCATTACTATTTTCGTATATTACTTTAATAAAAGCTCAGGCTGAAGAAGTGATAAGCAGCACCAGTGCAGTGCACTCTGAACACTAGTTCCAAGAAGTGATGAAATTAACTTTCTGTGGTGTACTTTGAAAAGAATCTCCTGGAGCCTCACTGTCACAGTCTGTCAAGATCTCAAATTTACTTATTTTTATGAGCTTACTAGGGAAGAAAAAGAAAACAAAATACAAACCAGGGCTCAATCCCTTTTGTACAGAGTAGTCTAACAAGTGATTTGCTAATTCATTGCTTAATCCATGAGATGTCTAAATATTAAGGTCTCTGATTTATAATTTACCTGTGCACCTACACACAAGTTACTGGACAGTGGTGAGAGCTCATCCTTTGTTTTCTGTCACAGCATACTTATCTCTTTTATCACACTAGCAAGCACAAAAGCCTCAGCAGTCCAGGTGCTGTTGGATCTGCTACAAAAATCTGGGCGTAAGCTGATATATTTATAACTTTGATTTTGGAAATCTGGTCTTGCAGGAGACAGCAAGCTGCAGGTGACAGTGGCTACATGATGACATTTACCCCTTTCTGGCCCTGAGATTCTCCTTATGTGTTGCCCTTGCTTTGACCGAAAGGCACTGCTTCCAGCACATGAGCTGGCTATTAGGCTAAATATGAGCAGAAGTTGAGCAAACACTCACACCTAACTCATTTTCCCATTATAAGTAAAGCCTTCTGTAGCCAAGTTACTTACCTGGTTAAATTTTCTTCCATTCATATCCCACGTGTGCAGGATATTCTCATTTTGTTATCTCATATCCTCTTGCTTTGCCAAACTGTATATGGAAGTGAGATATTTGATTGCAAATATGGCCTTATATATATGTTATTATCTGAGAAGAGATTTAGGTCCTATTTACACAGAACATTTTGCAGAATACATTAGCCATCTGACTCAGTAAGAGTTGCAGAATACCAAAGGACTATTTTCTTTCAGTAAGCTCAAGGGAATTTCAGAGATGTCACTCTGGCCTCTATGTATTCTATAATATTTACTCTTGTTTCAGATATAAATATTGAATTTACCAAATAAATGGGGAAAAGCCCAAATACTTTTCAACAACTGATACAGCAAAATTGATACTATACAGCTACTAGACCTGATCCTAAAAATCCTCATTCAAGTAGTAGTTACAAATGCTAGAAATCCAACTGCATCCACAGGAATAAAAAATACAGGGATAAAATTTGCTGTCCTCTATATGCCCTTCTTCAAAAACTTTACAATTAGATGAAATTTAGTTCATTAGCTGCGAATGGAGGCAGATTTTAAAGTCAAGCATAATGTATTGGGGAGAAAAGAAAAAAAGTCTAAACATGCTCTGTCCCAATTCTGTCTCCCACTGAATAGACACATGCCTTAGGCTTACATGCCTTATATCTGCTTACATACTCAGTTGGTAGAGCTTGGCTTTTGTCCTGTATTCAAAATAATTCAACATAAGCCTCAGGTTTTAGTTTTGAGGCTGTCCCCATAACTTTCTGAAATCCCTCTTAACTCTAACTCTCTTGTTCATGCTGCCTTCTGGGATGGTCCTGTCTCACTTTCCCAAATACTTCTTCCTTGGAATTTCTTTTCTCTACATGTTTTTTTTATATTTTAGTCACATTAGTCAGTCATATTTTGCCTTGTATAACATGTTATGCCATTTGCTGCCTAAACTTCCTAGGCAAACTGGAGTTCTGGATTGATAAATGGACATCTTACTCTTCACATATTATGGAAAGGGTAAGATCTAAGTGCCACTATGCCGGGTTTGAAGTTTTAAAAACGGGTCAAGCAGCTTTAACAGGTATTACAAAAATGCCAAGCCTGCATCTTCCCTTTCTTTCTCCTCCACATCCAGTTCAGCTTTCTTGGTATCACATCCCAGCCCCTCCCTTGAAAATGCTCTGGTTGCCATCAGATTGAACCAATTCTGTTCACTAAATTGGCAAAGAACTAACCTATCAGAAACAATTTCGTTGTTTTCTGCCAGTTTAAGGAGCTGAATCGGCTCATCACAGTGCCAGTGCCAAACAAGGGAAGTATGGCCAAGAGAGGGGAACATAGTAGGAGTACACTTTTTAGCAGATCCAAGCTGTAAAATTTCTTGAGACAAAATTACTTACTCAAGGTAAATCTGCAGCAGAACAATGTAATCTAGATTTTGATTCATTCATCATCTCTGGACCACCTTTGATCTCAGCCATAATGTCAGCAGATACTTAAAAAGTAAAAAGAAGCACTACTCCAAACACAGCTACTCTCAGTTTTCAACCATGCTGAAGTCCCTAGCAGCAAAACATCATGCAATAATTTCCCTAAAATTGGTGCTTAAGAGCCTTTTAGGGCTAGAGTCAATGGGAAGCCTGTTTTTCTTTATATAGCTAGATCATACTGGGACGAGTTACAAGATTATGTTATATGCCTTGGCTTTACGGGTGTCTTTGCAAGAAAGTAAATAACTCAACAGAACATCAACTAACTTTGTATAAATATAGCAAATCTCTGTCATATGAAGATGAGCAGTTACTAGAGCAAGCAAAGAATTATCTGTCACTTAAAGCATCAGCATCACTGATAACTAGCAAAGGAAATCAGTAGCTGACCTTAACTGCTCAATTTTTATTTTAAAGTTAACTTTATTAATCACATCTAAGTCTCTTAGTAACAATCTTTCAGTGTTTGGAACTACTCACAAATATTAAGGTACGTTAAGCTAATCTCTAACTGAAGGGAAGAATCCACAATCCACACTTTACACTTCCAGGTGCCTGGCAATCATTATATGGGAGGCTTTTTATCTGAGTGCTTTTTCCAGTCCTGATTTAGTAAAGCAAAAAGGCTTACAGTTCTGAAACAACAGAGCTGTGGTGACAGTACAAAGAAAATTCAGCCGGAAAAAAAAAAATAAGAGCCATTCTTACTCATAGGGCTGGTGATCTTATCCTTACAGGCATTAGGAATTTTGGCAGTCAGGCTCTCAAGGAGGTTGTGTCTGCATCCTCGTGTGACCCTCTATAGCTATGCTTAGGGTGCGAGTTGCTGAGCCTCTCAGCTCACAGCTTTCTCTTCTAGAAATTGCACAACTTTTTGTTGCTGTACCAAGTTTTGTTACCAAGTATAGGTGCAAAATGGCACAAGATAGAGGGAATGTAGGAGAAAGGGGAAGCTGGGAAATGAGAGATGAAACTTTCAACTCCTGTTCAGCCGCAGCCACTCTTTGCTTTATTGTGTGCCACCACTCAAAACCCATTTCTTTGCAATCAAGATTCTCCCTAAATAAATAGGAAATTTTGTTGAGGTTTTCATATACACAATTCATGTGAGAAACTGCAAAATACTGTTTTTTATAAAGCCCTTGAGATCATGAAATGTGTATTGCATTCCTATATAATTTTAGCAGACATAATCAAACACCAATACGAATCTTCTGAAGGGCTACATGAAATAAAGATTTGATTTTTAGATCCTTCTTGCAATTTTTATAAAATTATGGTGTTCTCTCTCGAGAAAGTTGTTTTAATATAGCACAGTGTAAAACCGAAGTGAGAAAAAACAATTACTTACCATGGAAAAAATGTTACAATTTTTATTGTTGAATAGTTAACAGTTTAATCCAATTGTTTTAGTAGTTGGTAAATGACCTCAGTAATTTACAGAATTTAAATGTAGCTGTTTTCTAGAAAATCACTTTCAATGAAATTGTTCTAGACAGACAGGCTGTTGGAGCTATTACAATTTCATACACCAGTGTAGACTAACATAGTAGCTCTAGGCCTTAATTATGCCCATAATTTGAGAAAATAGTATTGTTATTGTTTAAAAAATATATACAAGATTGTGAGGTTGCTTCATGTTTTGAAAATGAGTAAAAGATCATGCAGAGTTTGACAGAGTATTTTTCACAATGAAAAAAAAATTGGAAGCCAGAAAACAAAAAATTCCAGACCTAAGCTAAATCATAGCATTTATTTCTAGCTGAGTGCTATGTCTTAAAATAAATTCAGAAAGAAAATTTCAAACTTGGCTGAATATTATAGTTATGTTGCATAAATTGTGTGGAAGGACAAAGTGTTGCAGGAACTAATGCACTGCTTCATCTGTTAGCTCGCAAAAATTGTATTTCAGAAGTTTCTGTTTTATTAGGTGTGAGGAATGTGACAACAGTGCAAACAAAATTTAGGTAACTATTAAAAACTAGATTTTGATCCCTAACAGACCCCTAACCTGCTCTGGCAGGTGATACAGCACTATTCTAACCATAAATTAACCCTTTTTCTTGGTACCTATGTCATCCATTTTTAAGACTATACTGAAAGTTCCATATGGGCAAAGCTTAAGTGGACAGATCAATTTACTGGAAAAAAGGTTAAGTTTCTAGGTTGTTCTCCAACAGTGGCTACGTCACCAATCTGAGCTCAACTCCACTGCCTAAACATAAGTCCTGTGCTGCTTGAGACCACGGTTTTCTGAGACAGCCTTACAGAGCAGGCTGGTATTGCACAGGGCCTGTCAGAGCCTGGAGTCCTTCAGCAGTGGCATCTAGAGGTCAAATAGCAGGCAATCTCAAACACATCTGGCTGCATGTTACAGCCCACACTGAGCTATATATTGCTGAGATTGCACTAGAAAATTTAAGGCTAGGTCAGACATGTCTGCATAAGCAGCCATCACAAAGTGACAGAAACATGAGGGAAGGGGAACAAAATAATCTGAAGAGAAAATAGAATAGTTCAGGAAACCATGAATTTCCTGAAATTTCACAATCAGAAAGGCTGAGCCCATGGAATTCGTATTGATGCAACCCAAAACTAAGTGGATTAATAAGAATAAACTGTCTTTTCTGGCATAGAGAATGACCAGATATAGATCAAATGATCCATCGTCTCTTTTAGTCTTCCTGTAACACTTTGTCCTTTAAAGACCTTCTTTATTGATACACATTCTCCAGGACTTGCTCTGCATCAATTTCAATAAGCTTTAATTAAAACTGAGCTGATCCCATAAAGTCTGGATATTATCATTAAAGGTTGAAATACTGATTTAATGAAGCTTATTGCTTGCCTTTGGTTGCACAGTTCATAGATTCAAGGAACTGAGGGCAATTCATAAAAATTTATTTGAGTGACCTTGCCTATAGGCAAGCAATTTATTATAGAGCCCATAACAGTTTCAGCTCAAAAGTAACTGCTGGAGAGGTTCTCACACCATCCTTGACATGCTCTTTGTTCTCTACCTTTAAAATGGATGACAGTGATTCATCTTATTTAGCCACATGTCTGAAAGCCTTGGACATGCACAACAGTGCCTGTGGAGAGAGGCACATTTGACACTTCCAATTCTGGCACTGACAGTGCCTAGAGGGTTCAAAAGAGAGTGGATTTTTATATTTGTTTCCCAAAGTGAACACAAGAAAAATATTTAGGGGAGATGCTGCAGGTCTGTCATTTCTGACCAGGAAGTTTTTTCCCTGACTGTGGCCCAAGCTCAGCTGTACAACTTGCTGAAGTAAATCAACTCAAGACATGCAGCAGGATTTAGCAGAATAAAACTTTAACTTTTTTTTAATAAAATTAATAATGAGGACAATGGGCTTCTTAGAGCTACTTACTATTATGTAAAATAAGAACAGTTACTGATATACAGTTCGGGTTTTATTGGTGCTACATTTTTGTAGTGCTCTGATGTAAAAATCTTACAGTCAAATATTAGTTATCAGAATCCAAATTGGTTTTGACAGATCACATAATTTTCTTATTTATACCTTCCAGGGTTTTTAATGACAACTGTTTATTCAGGAGAGATGACAGGCATTTCACTTGATGATCAGGAATTATGGAAACTGAGGAAAGACTTGTCCATAAACTCTCAGTACCAACTTCTAAAAGATGTAGGTCCAAGATAAGAAATGATAGGTTGTATAAGTCATTATTATTTAATTTTTAAGTGGTTTTAACTGAGCCCATGTTTGACAGAGATGTAATTTGTTACATTTTAAAAATCCATTAGTCCAGATAGAAATGTCATTAATTGCCAGATATCTGGATTTTACTGAGCCATCAATGCAGTGCTATTAAACAAGACTTCTTTGGAGATCCATTTGGAACCAGTCTTCCTTGGGAGCTTGGGAAAAAATTAGAAGATTTATAGTACTTTAACAAGTTCTTATGACTCTTTTGAGCTAAATTCTGAAATAAGAATTGACGTATGTCCAATGGAGAATATAAGCAATATTTTGTGAAAATAGACCTTCCAGTATTTCTTCAGACAGAGAAGTAGAGGGTTGAAATTGTTTATTAGTTGAAATAAAATTTAATAACAGTCAATTTAAATTACTAGGAATTAATTTTCAACCTCAAGTAAGTTTACTTAAATAATAAATTCAACATGAGATTAAACAAAATAACCCATAAAGCAAAATAATTAAAGGTGTATTTCTATATTTTGTCATCTTGTCTTTGATATTGCTGGCAACTTGCTTTGGTTTAGCCTGAGGCTTTGTTTATTGATTGTGACCAACAGAAGGACAAATGTGAAAAAAAATGAGGAGGGAAGCTCAACTCTGTCTGCAGATGAAGGTCAAATTCGCGTTGTCTGATCTTGGGAACACATATTTCCCATTTTCTCTAATATGAAATACCACAAGCAGTCAGGCTGGAATACTTGAAATCTCTGAACTTATTTAGAAAATCTTCTTTTTTTTATGAGAGGAAAAATAATGGCCGTGCNAAAAAAAAAAAAAAAAGCCAAGGCTTGGTTCCAGGCCCTGCCCTCCATCTACCCTCACACCTTGCTTAAATGCTCTTTAAACCCCAACTGGATTTTAGTTTCATTAGCACCCAATGGCAATAACTGCTGAACAGTGTGTGCCACACAATTTCAAGGCAGCATAACACTTTGAAATGAGGATGATAAATGAGTAGCAGCCCAAAAATAAGAGCCCTAGCTCCTGATCTTTTGCATAGAATCGTGTTGATGTCACAAGGTCAGTGCAATTAAGAAATCAAACAATACTCAGTTTGGTTCCATCCAGCAAAAGACAAGGTGATTGTAAACACCAAATTTGGCACCAAGGGAAAAAAGCACCCAAAGGAAGCATCACACTGCCCTGCCCCAGCACCCAGCATAGAATGCACAACTTGTGTTGTCAGGAGTCAAGGCACAACTGGGTGTAACAGTTGTGTGGGTTTTAGAGCAGCAGCAACGGCTCTGAAGAAAGACATTCCAAACTTCAGTACTGAGAGAGGCCTGTGGTTTGCTTTGTTGAAGATTCATAAAGAAAATTCAACTTAACAAATAGATTTTAATACATTTATAAAAAGCTTCAACGTTACATACCCCTGCATCTCTGGTTACGAGCTGGCTTTTTCTCCTGACATACAGGTTCACAATCTCCCATCTATATAAATATTTATATTATTTATACTTTGGGAATGAGAACTTTTCATGTCTACAAGGTCTCATTTTTCAGTGACACCCCTATTTGGTCTGCATGTTTTCCCAGTGAGGTTTGTGGGGTTTCACAAGTGGTATTAGCCTGATTTTGCACTGGTTTCAGCATAGGCAAAAACTGAGGTACTTTGTAAACTCTGTTCTTCAATGAACATGAAAGAGAAGAAAATAGTCTGCAATGGGCCATGTAGACAGAAGCTAACCTCTGTATTTTGTTCTAGTGTCCAGCTAGAGCATGTAGCACAGGGCAGTCCCTGACAACATCTTCAACTCATTTCAGGGACAGAAAGGGGTCTGTTAATGCTGAACCATCCTCAGCACTGTCAGATGCTCAGGGCTGCAGGGTTTGGAGACAGGCATGCCATTAATTCCAGAGGTATGAAATAATACCTTCTGTGAATTTGATGAGCATTATTCTTCCAGAGTTTAGACTTCAAATCCACCTACCTCAGCAGCCAGTACCACACAAACCATTGACATAAATTTGGACGGCAGGTAGGTCCTGCTGCTTTTAATTCTCTTTAATCTTTGCTGAGTTGCCTTTTCTTTTTTTTTATATCACACTACCAGTATTTAATTTCCCTCCCCAGCATTAGAGTTTGTTGGGGTTTGTGTTTGGGGCTTTTTTATTTAATTGTTTCTTCTTGCTTAGGTAGTGGAAAATAATAGCCACCCCATGGCTAGTTTGAATTGTTTTCCCAAAATGGATCAGATTGCACCTTCTGAACAGGTCTCTTTTATTTAAACTGTTTTGCTGTAGTCTTACAGAAAGCTGAAATTCTTCCAAGCCAGGATTAATGTGCCATAGCTGTGGAGTGAGCAGAAGGCAGGCATTAATAACTCAGCAAGAGCATAGCCATAGGTTGAAGTACTTTGGGCAGAGTTTTGTCTTAAGCAGGTTTCAGGTACAGGAGAATAAAGAGAAGGCACTGCGGAACAGACAACAAAGGGCTGTAGCACTCTGGAAAAGCACTTGTGTGAATTTCTGGATCCAAAGGCAATAAATGCCTTAGTGACTCACTAATCCTGAACGCAGAAAAAATTGTTACGTGCCCCTCACTTAACAGTGAGGATCCTGCACAACAGCACATTTTGAACTAAGTTTCTGGACTCAGCTCCTGCCTGCTGTTGATCATTATCCAAAACCTAGAAGAAATAATGCTGTCTCCTCTGGGACTCATAAGTGGTTCAGGTCCTCACAAATCTAGTCACTGCTGCATTCTTTAAAAAATGCATTCTTAGGATTCCCAGCCTAAAGCCAAGTGCACTCAAGAGAGAAAAGGGGACCTTGAATTTTAGATCCTTGATAGCCTAAGGATTTCCACAACTTCAGATCTGTATTATTGAAGAAGGGTGCTAGTTGCTAGTGTCAGCCACTACTGATGCTTTGGGGGTTTCTTCCCTTTTTCCGTTACTCAAAAATATTTTTTCTTCCCTTTCCAAAAGAAGACATCATGTTATCTTGTGCTTTGCTCAACCAGTAAATTCTGGTTTTCCTCTTTGATTGGTTGGTTGGTTAATTTTGTTTTTGTGGATTAACAAAACATGGAAGGACAGAAAAATACAATAGAGAATTTGCTACAAAAGGCAGATAGTATCAGGAAGTATGAGTTATGTAGGGATAGTGGTTTCTAACTAATGCAAATCTCCACAGTTGAAGAAAGGAAAGAAAATATGGGGAAATATAAGCAAAAGAAAATCTATCTTGCAGTGGAGATATTCTAGTCTTGTTTCTATAAATGCTATCCTAATAGGTTTTTTTTCCACTATTAATTATGACAGTGACAGAACTGTAAAGGGGAAGGGAACTGTGAGGAAAAAACTGTCTTTCAGCACATTACTATACCTAACATATAAACTCTGAATAACACAGAATTGTGTCCTATTACAACACACACAGTGGTGGCACCTCAACTATTGCAAAATCATCACAGCAACAATAAGGAATACCTTGGTGAATAAAAGCAGGGAACAAAAAAAAAATCAGTTCATCTTTAAAGAACTATCACAAATATGCTTAAAAATGAAACCTGAGCTCACACAAGAATTTCAGATGTCTAAAATGTCATTTCAGTAAAATCAGGTTCTGTTGTTCAAACCCTTCAGACTGAGGAGCTGAGCATGCAGGTGTTTTCCATCAGCAGATTCTAGTTCAGCATCCACCTTCCTTCAAATCTGCCACAGCATGGAGAAGGAAATTGTAGATTACTGAAAAAAATGCCTGGTGCTGGTGAGTGCTTTATCCATTAAACATTTAGTGAAAAAAACATATGTAGTATCTCTTCTACCTCTTCTTCCAGAATTGGAGACTGTAGTTGGCTGCCTGCCTAAACCTGAATTATGATGTGAATGGAGCTTCCTCATTCTCCTAAAAGCATGTTTGCTCCACTTTGGAGCATGTTTGAGAAGACTAAGCTATGAACCAGAAGGTCTTTCAGCCTAGGTAGGTGAGTGCCTACAGGACTAAGGCAGTATTTGAAAGCTGCTGGTCTGGGTTGCTGTTTAGGAGAAATGAACACAGCTTTGATTTAGGCATCTATGAGATTTTGGCAGTCTGCTTCCTATCCAGAGTAAATATAAAAAGAATATTTTTCCCCACTTTTTGATGTGACAAATTTTATCAATACAAACTTTCTACAGTAGATTAAAACTACTTTTTTTAATTTATTTATTTTTAGCTGAGCCTCAGATGATAAACAAGAGTATATAGGTAAATGATAAATAAATACAATGCAGATTCTTAATAGTCCTTAACCTCCTGTGCCCAAAGGATTATAAAGTCAGGAGCAGTTGCAGGTATGAGTAAATGAGTAGTCAGGAGACTAAAGACTGAATCACAAGATCTGGACTTGTCCTGTCATGCCACATAGATCAAGTCTTGTAATTTCTTCTGAGAAATCTGTCTCTAGATGTGCTTACGGAATTATTCTAGATGTCTCTAACCTGAATTACATTTCTAAAACTTTCCAAAGCACATCAAAAATTGTTTCATATTTTAGAATCTAAATTGTACTTCTGGTTAAATGCAATGTGTTTGTTCTTGACTAAAGGTACAGTAGCTCTGAAAACAACAATTTATATTAAGAGATAAATACATGGACATAATGAGGAGGGAAGGAAGAAGTAGCTATTAGAACTAAACCTGTCTTCTCTCCAGACTTCTTTGCAGGAAATATTAAAGCTATTATTTCCAGTCTTGAAGATTTAGACTCCATCTGACACAAACATGGAATTTTCATTAATGCTAATGAAACTTCTGCAGATGAATCAAGTGAAAAATAGTCAGTGAGCAATGAAAGCTGTAGTACAGTAAAAACAGATGGCACCATGCAGAGATGATTCAGCAAAGCCAATATTTAAATATGGATCATCCATTTTTCCCAAAATTACAGTAAGGTCATCAATTATAGGAATGCTAGGAATACTACTTACCTGTAGAGATGCAAAAGGACCCAAATAGTTGCACAATTGGTGGGTGTGTCCATTAGCACCCATGTTTCAAAACTGCTCCCCAAAAGAAAAAAAATCTCCTACTTCAAGTGTATCCATTGGCCTGCGTCTTTAACAAGAAAGCATCTATAAGATACTATTTCTCCCTTTCCCAATAAGAAAACTAATTCCTCTGTCAGAAGATTATTTTATTTTTATGAATACCCATATATAAATATAAATTTTCGTGGTCTAGCTCTCTTTGTTTAGTTTACATATATACACAGTGGATTTTTATCTGTTAAACCAAATTTAACATTATTAGCTGTCTGAAAAACTGAATTGGGGAATGCTCAACAGAGGGAAGCTTTCTTGAGCTTCTTGACTTCGGTACTAAAAAAGCCCAATTTTTGAGGCTGGATAAATTCTTTCTGAGCTACTAGTAATTCAAAGGCCTCAGTATTCCTCTGCATACTTCAAATGTTCAAAGGGAACCCAAATGACAAAATATATACAAAAGGAACTATTCTGTCTTCTGGTTGCTCTTTGTAGCAGTAAAAACATCTACATCTTCTAGCTCAGTATTTTTATTTGTAAGCTAATTCCGCACTTAACCACATTCCCAAATGGGAAGAATGAAATCAAAACCAATCCTGTTTCTATGAACTAAATATGTTTGTTTTCTTTTTGTTTCTTATTCCAATTTTTCTGAAAAGCTCTGCTCTTTATTAGTGTTGCCTCTTTAGACTGCAAAATCAAAATACTGAACTGAGTAGCCTGGAAGAAAACAATGTTTTTCAGAGGAAGGTGAATAAGGAACTGTAAAATCTGTGTCTTTATGCCTGAGTCAGGCATCTGATAGAGATCATGGTATAAGATAGCCCATATCCCTCTCCCTCCTCTCTGCTAATTCTGACCCTGAACCTGGGACAGACTTTAAAGAAAACCTTCGAAAATATTAGAAGCAAAATGAAACAAAACCAACGAAATAAAAGACCCACCAAGAAAAAACAAACACTGCTCTGAGTTCTGCTCTGACTAGACGAGCAGACATACAAATGCTGGTGCTGACTCCCTGAGCAGTGACAGCAAAGAAGGAAGGGCAACAAAGCAGAGTCCAGTTAAGGTCTGGTGTAATGAACCAATTGTTCTGTAAACAGGTGCCTGATTCACCATTTCACAGGTGTTCATCTAGCCTTTCATAAATTGTCAGGTGACAGCACAAACACCAAAGAAAAAGTGTTTATAGATGTTTAAATTATCTTTTAGTAGGTAACAGGCACGTGGACTCTGCCTACCCATGGCAGTGAGAATGATTGCTGAAAACAGATGCCTGGAAAGCTTTGTACTTCACTCCTTTCCTGCTTCACACCATCACAGGCTGCTTGATTGCCTGTACATTAACTCAGCAATTAGCTGAGGAACAGCAGCTGGCTACCATCAGTTGCTTTGGAGCACTAATGGTTTTGTTGTTGAGTAAATGATTAGCAGCACTTGAACTAAACTGGAATTTTCTTTTCTTTTTCTTTTCTTTTTCTTTTCTTTTTCTTTTCTTTTTCTTTTTTCTTTTCTTTTTCTTTTTCTTTTCCCTGAATTGTTTATTTTGAGCAATCTGGTCCTGTGGAAGGTGACCCAGACCATGGCAGGGGGGCTGGAACCAGATGATCTTAAAGGTTCCTTCCAACTCAAACCAGTTTATGATTCTATCATTTTTATGCTACTAGGATTATTTTTTAACCAGGTTGTTGTTTCAATCAACAAAACATAGAAAGAAGAAGTGGTTATGGAAGAGGTATAGGGGATTTTTAACTCGTTACCTATTAGAAAAAATATCAGTGCAACTACCCCCTAAGGAAATTAAGTGCATGCCATTATGGCCTGAATTTTTTTTTTTCAGGGTCCATAGCTTCCATGGAAAATATTTACTGCTTCACAAATTAGAGCAGATTGAAAAATGACAACATCACCAGAGAAGGAGGAGACCATTGATTCCATGCACTGCTTTAAGAATGAGCCATTCTGGTGAAGTTGAATAGAGAATAAAGACAATGAACCTTTATGCTTTGCAAGGTTCTTTTCATCAAATTCTCTTAGATTTACCACTGTAATTTAGATTACAGTTGCTAATAACATGAACTATATGCTTTTTTAATTCCTGAAAAACAAGTCAATACTTGAAGTTTTAAAAAAATAACAAAGTTTGAATTCAGCTCCAAAGATTTTACTAATGTTGATCTGGAAAAACACTGTCGTATAGCAAACCAGCAAACTAGTTCAGCTGTACATTTCTTCCTCCCTCACCCTTATCCTTTCTTAAGGAGGCTACTGATGTTACTAGAGAAGGTTACTAAGGTGAAACCCATTAGCTCCTCAATGGCAGAAACAATTTCTTAGCTGTTTCTCAAATGCAAAGGAAATTGGGAGATATACAGGCTTGAGAGAAGCAAGAAGAAAAAAATAAGAGCACTTAGTATTTGCTCATTTCTCTCTTGCCTGTTAGTTGCACTCAGAGTTTTCTCCCTTCAGTTCAAATGGAAGGTATTGCTGTTCAACAGAACTTTAGCAGCAGTTCAAGCAGTTTTACCCCCTTTCAGTGGTGAGCGCACGTGCCCTCACACTTCCAGTCCCCTCAGCAGCCTGCTAGAGCTGAGACTGTAGAAGAAGTTTTGTCTTGGATGTCTGCAGACCACTCATCTGAGCAGCCAGTTCAGGGGTAGGATTATAGTCTAACTTCCCCAATTCCAACCTGGTCAAATTTCAAGTGGTTTAAGGACCTTATAGAACTGCTGCCTGGCATGTTAAGTCAGGACTAACCCATCATTTCTATGTAGATGTGCTCAGTGTCTTAATGTTGTTTAAAGTCTGTTCAGAGACTGTCTTACTTTCAGGATTTCTCACTTAAAATATTGGGAAATGCACTGAGGGGAACTCAGGATACCACAGCCACATAAGGGCAAAACCAGAGAAAGGCCAGACAACCTTATTCATTTTCTCCCACTTAAAAACCTTTGCCCTCTTCTAGTGAGAAGGTCTTCATGAGCTCCAGAGGAAAAAAAAAAAATAGCAAGAAAGCAAAGACCAAAAGATGGCATTGAAATAAATTTTAATTTGTATTTCCTTTGTTACTTGATTGGGGGGATTTATATTTCATTTATAGGATGAAGGAAAAGAAGGAGTGGTGTGAAGAAGGAACTGTGAAAAGTGTGAAAAGAAGTGGTGTGAAGAAGAAGCATTCTCAGAACTTTGGACCTCCCTCTGATGTATTTATGAATCAAACTGCTTATATAATCGACAAGTGACCTGGGGAACCTCTGTCTGGATCTGAGGAAGAATCATGTAAAATCAATGAGGTAATAGAAATAACATTTAGCCAGCCATAACTGAACCAATTTCTGAACCAAATTATGAGAAAATAAGGTTGCCTGAGAAAATGAAGAGTATTTTGAGCTATAATTCCTCAACTTTCAGGAGGTTTTTGAGACAATTGCTGCAATCTATAGTGCAATAGATTACAGACAATAATGTCATCACATATTATTCTTCAATTTACATGGTTCTCAGTGAGTCTGAGAGTGAACAAGTAGAACATCTGGTAGTAGAGACATCTACCAATGAACTTAGAGCTGTACTTTAACTCGTGCAGCTGTTCTACCCAGCCAGATTAAAGGCTTCTTTTTCTTGATGTCTGCAACATATGTGTAAGAGTCTGTGGGAAAAAATTATGTCTCACATCATTTACAAGCTCTTTTTGTGAAGGAAACTCTTCCTCTCATAAAATATGCATTCATTCAGGCTAAAAATACAGCTTTGTAAGCCATGTTCACATGACCTATGTACAGAGAATGTGCCTATGACATCAGAATAGTAAATGTACTAGAAGGACTGACAAAACAATGATACCTGACTCTGGATTGACAAAAGGGGTTTGTTCCCTTGTGAGTTTTTTTTTCAGTATTTTTCCCAAGGAATGAAAATATCACACATTTCTTCCTATTCCTTAAAAAATTTAATGCATTTCAACTTAATCCAGGTTAAATGCTTCCTGATGCCCCACTAAAAGTTAATGACCTCGCACAGTGTGTGTCAGCAAATAATTTGGAGGACAAATATAGTGTGATTTATTCACATTGGATTTTTGCTCTGATTTTGCACAGGAGGACAAGATGATGGAGTAATTATGAGAATGTTTCTTCTTCCCCAGGCAGTGGAGGAATGGGGAATGTAGTCCTGACTGCAGTGACCTGAGGAAAATTAGTCTTGTCTGCCACCATGATCTTGGACCTCTTGGTAGAACTAAATAATATAGAATGGGTTTTATCCATTGCCCAGTGCAATAATTTTTCAGGGGCATGTGATTGAACATCTGGGAAACCCATTCCTGATACACTTAAAAACTGTTTTAATTTTTCCTCTATACATTTCGAACAAGAGACATGAACAAACCAACATTAGAAGTCTAGTATTTAGAATTGTTTTCTCCCTACCAATACAGGGTTGCTTCCAGCTACAGGATGTTTGCTCCAGCCTGGCTGTAAATGAGACACTTAATTGGGCCATAGACATTTGACTAGAGGGTCCTTATTATATTATTCTTATTTGTTGTTGAAATTATTCCTCTTTATAGAGTTAGCAGCCTCCAAAAATTGTCTTCAACCCTGAGCCAACCCATTACCGATATAGTATTTGTGCTGCAGTATGCATTAGCAGCTCCAAATCATTAGCCATAATCCTACAGTTTAGGAATTATATAGACGCATAATGGCAAAAATGGGTCCTCAACTTTGTATTCTAAATAGAGGAAAGCTATATATATCAACATACATAGTTACAGAGACTGTCAGGCAAAACACGTGTGATTGCTGGGATGTTTAAAAAATCTTCACAAAATGCATGTCAGACACCCTCTCAACAAACACTTTATACTTCTCCTGGGACATGCCTTCTTGGTATGGGCTCTTACCTTACTCAGATATTACCTTGATTTCCAGGAAAGATGGGGTCTTCAGTAATCAAACTTCACATCTGAAATTCAGAGTGTGCAATTTTACTTGGGACTGGGGTTGGACTGGGGTGGGGCTGGGGCAGTAATGGTCTCGTTTAGTAAATGCCTCTTTTGTGTTTATTCGACTGTAATTATATATCAAGAAAAGGGACATTTACTTTTTTGGGCTACCATTTCTATGTTAAAGATCCTTCAAAACCAGTATGAATTTGTGCTCAGTATGTGCCATTCTGAACTGCATGATAGTTGCATTTCTGGGAAAAGGATTTTAATGTCAACAAACAAGGATGTTGTCACAAAGGCAAGACTCATGCAGCACGTAGCCTTATTTCAGGAAACTTGGTAACATCTGAGAGTCGCTCTATGTAGCTGACTTGCTGTTTAGGTACTAAGCAGAGGACAATGTATTTAATTAATAAAACCAATATTAAATTTCTATTTCAAATTTACTAGTAGGCAAGCTAAAGGAAAATGCAGTTGGCAAGCATTCACATGATCCTGAAAAAAACATCTGGATTCAACCAGAGGCAGACAATGCTGTGCATTTTACTGGTGCCCATGAACTGTCAGTCAGACCCATGGGTGCTCTCTTGGAAGCATTTGGTAACCTGAATTCCCTGTGGGCACAAGGATGATTATGCCAATAATCAAGGCTAGAACTCAGGCTAAATCCAAGTTTTCCCTGCGAGGTTGTACTGCCTCTTGGAGGGACAGCTAATGTTATATATATAGCACAGCTGAGAACAGGGTTCTAGGATACTATATTTGAAAATAGGCATTACATGACCTTGCACTATGTTTCCTGCAAATTATGCTTCAAGGCATATTAGACACTGCTGTGAAATGTGCTCCAAAACAAAAAGAAAGTTAAGTATTTTGAATGAAGACTATTTATAACTAGTTACTGTGCTTCTCTGCTTTTTCAGTCTTTCTTGGATTTATGTTATTTGCCTGTTTACCAGAGAAGCCGTAATTCTGTTTTAACATACATTTCCCTGTAATGCTGCACTTTTCCAAAGCATCATCATACTTCTGTATCTTGTTTTCTGTACTGAGCAGCCAGTTCCTCATTGTAATTTAAATCAGAGATACAGAAGCTCACTTAAATTTGAACCACTTACCTGAAAGTTTTCATCTGTAACCCTGCTGCTCACTGTGTTCATCTTTACAAGCTTCAAGAACATATATAAATTAGTACAGAAAATTCTGCAAACAGAGGGAAAGGTAGGTAATTCTGAGGTAATCCAAATAAATTGCTTAATCAAGTTTCTTCTCAAATTAAACAACAAGCATAAAAAATAAAGCCAAATCTATAGAATCTGACAGTTAGAAAAACATTAAGACACAAAACTATGATAACAAACTAAAAGATGTTTAAACAATAATTGTCTTCTCTCTGATAGATGCAAGGAGCTGCAGAGGGCCTGCAGATCCCTTGGCTGTGTAAGAAGAATTTGACCTTGGCGAGATAATTGTGTGCCTGTGATGATACATTCTTAAGCTAGAGAATTGTAAATAACTTGCAGGTGTTGAGAGAACTCAGAAAACTACAAGATAAGAAATAACAAGATGGGTGAAGTTGTACAGAGATAGAAGGTTGTAGCTGTGGCCAATGAATGATTGTGTATATGTAATAAGCCCCAATAATGTTAATGCATGTACACTTACTAAAGAGATGAAAAAGGAGCTGGGCTAAGAATAAACAGAATCCATGGAATCTATGCCTGAATTTCACGGATATTTTGTCCTCTGCCTGTCTCAGCAATGACAGAATCACTTCTATCCTTTTTCTTCTCCTGTTTGACAGTCTCTGGTATGTTAATACTCTTCAGGACAGACTGCATAGGTTAAAACACGGGAATGAAGGAGTGAAGGTGGAATGAGAGAGGCAGGTATGTGTGGACAAGGTCTTGGATGATGCAAGCTCCTTCTTCAAGTGAATAGATAAAATGCAAGACAGAAAATATTACACATTGAATCAGAAACTGTGGGCAAACCGGGACTCATAGATGGAATGTCTTAAAATGGATGTGTGGATGAAAAGGAAGGATACACCTGTGGTTAGATTTGGAAATGTGAATGATATATGCGTTGTAAACATAATGATGCACAGAAGACTCTCCATAAAGACAGTTCTGTAAACTCCCCAGGCAGAGAGCATCAGAGAATGTTTTCAGGAGCATATGCTTCACAGGGATACAAATTGATGTCTTGATTAGTCAATTTATTAATTTTAGTTCATATTCATAATTAAGTATATCAATGGAAGAGACTAATAGCTATAAGAAATATCTAACCAGAAGTGTCTGAAACAGAACACTAACCATTCCTCACACAGTAAACCAATGGAAATGAATATCGCATAACTGTTCCTCTGTAAAACCATATGCACCTGTTCATGTATGTTAATGTGTATGCGTGCAATGAGGATAAGCAGAGTTTTAAGCACAACTTGGTATATCATGCTGGAACAAAGAAGAAAAAGTCTTGAAGATTGAAAAAGTTGCTTGAGAACCCTCACTATATGCAAAATCATGCTTCTTTTTACTAATATTACTTTAATTCTCTTCAGTAGTTGACATAATGGTCACAATTTTTAATCTCAAAAAACTCCCCAATAGAGTGAAATCCATTTATTGTCTTGCTGGATGACACCTGGGAACATAATTCCAGCAAAGTGTTGTGCCACGTTAATGTATTGGCTCAACTGTTGGGTTGAAGAACACTGCCGAATAAACATTTAGCACTATAATTACACATATGAAAATTAACTTATTATCTGAAGAACAATACAGTGATACTATCTCAAAAGAATAAAACAAACAAAAAAAGAGATGAGTAAAAAAGACATGCTGTAAAAACAAATTTCATATCTAAAATTTCAGGATTTCACTTAAGGTACTTCTCACAATTTACCATAATATGATTTAAGTTTGGCATGCTGAATTCTTGAAGTAATACTTGGAGTCACAAACAGTGAATCCCTGTCACAAGTCAAACCTCTGATATTTTAGACATTTCTAGCTGGATGTCTCTTATAGTCATTACTTTAAACTAGAATAGTCATTGACTTTCAAACAATCCGCATCACTCAGAATGTGTTGGTGGTGATTGCCAGCTAAAAGCAAGAGATATTTATTGGGTTAACTACTGTGGTTACTAATTCTAATTGGGAACATGCTTGGTTGTCTCTTCTGTAAAACAAAGCTAAGTACTCAAGAAATTTCTGATAGTTCTGGCTGCCACGTAGGTCAGGAGCACCATGAGAACAGTTCCTCAGATTTCATTTTGAATATACCCTTTCTTGTTTTGCCTAGTAAACAAGAAGCACAAAGCTAAGCAAAACAAGTTACAGAAAAGTACACAAGAGTTTTTTCAAGACTTAAAAAAGTTTCAGTCTCAGTCTGATGTGAAAGTTCATGGGACTTAACCAAAACATTTCTACCCTATTAATAGTCTTGGTTTAATATAGACACAGAGCAAAAGCACTGTGAAAACTTCCCCACATAAATCTGTTAGTACACTTCAAGTTTGAGTTATATAATTGCTTTTTCACTTCTAGAACCTCTTCAGAAGCCAAATTTAAAGTTTTCTCTATATGGTTCAGGGCAGTGCTGCATAAGATATTTACAAGGATACAAAGAGAATGCTAAGATACCTGCTATTTCTCCCCCAGGTTATTGCTGAGGTGTTCACCAGTTCGAATGGGTGCAGTATGAGTGAGTTTGTCCACAACTTTGGGAGAGTGTCCACAGGGAGGTGGTTTGTCAAACCTGGCCTTAGCTTTAGGAACTGCAGATGGTGCTCCTGAGCTATGAACTCTCAATGGAAGAATCTACTTACTTGAAAAAATTATCAGCGATCACCCATCATGCAACTGCCTCAGGACTGATGTCATTCTTGATCTCAGTCTACTAGACACAATCTCTTAAAGATCATTGCACTGTCATACTTTGTAGTGGAACACACTGGGTTTAGCGTCAGCAAAGAAGATGCTCAGCATCTTTTAGCATTAGAGTATGCCAGTGAGGTGTTTTGAGGTTTTGACATTTCTTCTGAATGGGCATGAAATGCTTTAAAAAGAGAGGTTTAAACTCTTATATTTCCAAAGTAATACATTTTTACCCTGAAATTCTGTATTCCAGGTGCTCAGTTTTTTAAAAGGGTAAATAAGCTCATTAGCTTCCAGATTCTATTAAAGTACAGTGAAACTCTCATTTATTTCAACATTTCATCTCAAAGATAAGTGAAAATTCAGCCCCTTAGGCTTTTCTTCCAGCTCTCCTACCAACGAGGGGAGTTAAAATAGGACTTCAGCTTGCATTTATAAAGGTGATATTCCTGGGAGGGGACCAGGATATTTATGGGACAGGGAAGGCAGCCAGAAGAAGAGTCCTCAGGCACCTCCCAAGACGTTGGGTGGGGAGAAGGAAGACCCAAGGAGCAAAGTTTAGGGATCAGCCACAAAATAAGAAGGGAGTGGGGTGGAACTATGTAGTAAAAACTTTGCTTTGGGCCTGAACTGAATTGTTGGATGATTTGGTAATGGCTTTTCCAGTGATTAACTCTCTGGCTCAACTCTCTAACTACTGCTGGAAATGATAATGGAATACTTTTTTGCAGTGGTTACAGAGAAATAAATTATAGTACCAAAAATGAGGGATGTATAATAAACTTAACATCTGTGAGGCTCTCAGTGACAGATGCTCAAAATGTGTCTCCTGGGAAGCTGTGATTCCAGTGACCTTGACCCACAGTAGTTGTCTCTTAGAGAAGTCCTGTAAAATGTTGCTGTTATTCAGAGAAGAGATATGTCTCAAACATACTATCATGACATACAAAAACCTGTGTTACAGAGGATCTCACACTGGAGGGTGGAACCCAGAGTTTGTTTTTATTCAGGGTAGGATCACATTTCATGATCTCAATTGAAAAATGAGTATACAGCTAAGAAGATGAATCAAACTCCTCATTCCAGCACATGATCCTGAAATTAATCCTATGGGATAAATCACTTCCAATTAGTGTTAAATCATACTGTATTTGAATTTTGGTGAGAAAGACTCAAGTATGCTGTGGGTTTTATTGCTTTAAGTAATTTTTTTTCTACAAATGAAAAGATATCCTTTTCATTTAATTTTCTGTAATAGAAGTATTTATGTCTTTGAAAACTTGTTGAACCTCCACAAAAAAAACTCCTTAGGGAAAACAGAAAGAACATTTCCAAGGATTTGGAATATGTTCAGTACTAAAAGTTCCTTCCCATCACACACCTGAATATCTGGAGGGGGGGGTGTTGTTTGTTTTTTTTAGGGTTTTTTTGCAGAGTAGGAGGATGCATTTGAAATCACGGCTTCTCAATGATGGAGCTGGGTTTTTTTAGGGCTGCACTAGAAAGCAGTCACTGGAGTTGTTTGATAGAGGAAGAATCAAGGAGGACGAAACAGCCTTCATATACACACACACACTTAGAAATGCAATGGCATTTCTAAGAGACAATAATTAGGAAAAGGTGAAGACATTTCAGAGAAAGAACTTGTGTTTATTTGTTGAGTCCTTCACTTCGGGATTTGTATCTGGGAATTAGCTATAAACCTATATGAGAATTATTAAATATTATATTCCTCAAATCTAATTTTACTTTCATAGGCTGTCACATTAAAGTGGGAATAAATACTAATCACAGTATGGTTTGGATGTTTTAAATCCTATAATCTTCAAATAGGAAAATATCTTCAAATGAGAGAGTTAGAATTTCCAAGAAAGAACCTTTTGAAGAAGATAGTTCTTGCAAAAACAGATCAGAAATTATTCTATGAAAAACAGAATTTGGGGTTACCAAGCTCAACCCTCTCCTTGACTAATCAGTTCAGCCCGAACTCTCTGGCAAATATCAATTCAGTGCAGTGTAACCCGTCCTTAGAATACAGTTCCACTTGCTTCAAATTTTTGATGATTTAATGGTCAAGAGCAACAGGAAACAGATTCACTGTGATTAACTATTCTTCAGAAAAGATAAAAGAGAAAGTATATTAAACATAAAAGTATTTAAACTATTAGTTTCTCAATTACAACACTTATCTTGTTTCCCTAATTCAGTGTTTGTATGAGGCTGTGGGGAAAATTTGGACTTTTATATAGAGGTGCTGCTCAAATACAGCAAACATGAAAGATGCAACCAGAAATGTAAGATCTAAGCAAACAACTCTGCAAAGAGTTTTTGTTCCCACATGAATTTCATTAGAACATAGACTGAAATCTACTTGCCTAGTACCAGTTTTACTACTACAGTGTAACTTGGTAAGGGACATGAAAATAATAGGATAGGCAGAAGAGGAAAGAAACACCACAATCTCTATCTTAAAGTATGTCCCAGGGGGCCAAATTCTGGAGTTTCTGTTCCATGTGACTATGTAGTTCTTCAACATTTCCTTTTGATAGAAATTGAAATAAAACATCAAAACCTCTCATGAGGTGAAACTTCTAGAAAATTTCACTTCAGAACTATTGGGTATTATCTGTATTTTCATGTCAATAAATCAAAAAGATTCTCACTAAAGCTTTCCATGATAAATCATACAATAAAAGTCAACATGATAAAGGCACAATAAAGCATTTCAGCTTTATCACAACGATCCATTAAGAAGCTACTTGCAGCAACTATGAGAATTGATGGTCCTTGCAACCATTGAACTTAATCTGATCTTTTCAAAGAGAAAAGTCTTCAGAGGCCTTTATTACAATAATACACTCATATATCAATACTCCCAAACATTCTCAGAAATTTCAAGGACTGATAAGACCTCTGAAAGTATTTTTAGAAGTGTGTATTATTGTCCACGAAAGGATAATTTGTCTTCCTCTGTGGTTAGTTTTCCTTGATGCTCATATTTTTTCTCTTTTTTTTTCTCAAAAACATTGCACAACAGCAGCTGCTTCCCTCCAGTCCCACAGAGCCTCACAGCACAGTGCAGCTGCCAGACACCACAGTTCAGATAGTGGTATCTGGGCTCTCCTTTGAGATCCTGTATGTCTTCTGAGAACTTTTACTGAGACTGTCAAGGGACTCTTGGGAACCCTTTGAGGAACACCAGGGTGCCTGCTGCTGCCAGGAAAGGTCGCTGCAAGAGTGTTCGCCCACCCAGAAACTCTCACAACAGTAGAAGGTCAGAAGCCTGCATAGCATCAGGGTGAAAAGGGAGAGGGTGGCTAGATCCTCTCTGAGTTCTGCAGTCTTATGACCTTCAACCGAGCTGCACTGGGAGAGGGTCCAGTAGCACCTCAGCTCATTGAGTTGGGAAATGGAGACTCACATAGTGTGAGCCTCCACCCTGAGGCCGACTGGCTGGAAAACAGCTTTGCACTGAAGACCTTGTGGGTCCTGGCAGTCAACAACTTTACTCTGAGCCAGCATTGTGGCCTTGCAGCAAAGAAGGCCACCAGCTTCCTGGGCTGCCTCAGAAGGAGCGTTGCCAGCACATTGAGGGAGGTGACCCTTCCCTTCCATTCAGTACTGGTGGGACCCTGGTACACAAGAGACATGGATATACTGGAGAGAGCCCAGTGAAGGGTCATGAAGGTGATTAAGGGCTAGAAGAATCTGCCATACAAGGACAGACTGAGAGAGCTGGGTCTATTCAGCCTGGATAGGCAAAGTCTCTGAGGGATCTTAGCAAAGGGTATATATAAATACCTGGTGGTGGGAGTGAAGAAAACAGAGCCAGTCTCTTCCCAGTGGTGGCCAGTTACAGGACAAGAGGTATGGACACAAATCGAAGTACATGAAATTTCATTAAACATTAGAAAAAAGCAATTTACTGTGAAGGTAGTCAGATACCGAAACAGATTCCCTAGAGAATCTCTAAATGTTCTGTTCTTGGAAGTATTCAAAACCCAACTGCATGTGGCCCTGGGAAACCTTCTCTAGCTGATCCTGCTCTGAGCAAAGTGATTGAACTAGACGATTTCCTGTGATGCTTTCCAGCTTCAGCCACAATGTGGCATGCAGGCTATAATCAGAGATTTGCCATTGCAGTATTACTGCTTTGTAAGCAAGATACCACAAATAGTGTCAAATCTTTTCGCAGCAAACTCATTTTACTTAGTTTTCCATTCCTTATCTCCATATGAGTACTGTCTCATTTTTTTTGTTATCTCCACCCTATTCACTGACAGACAAAATATGTTTGATTTTTCTGAATTGTTGAATTTTTGATGAGATGAAAATGAGATCTGATTTGAATAAAACAGAACATCATAGCTTCCTAAGAAGATTTAAAGTGATTTTAGTAAGTTTAAGATAATTACATATTTCCTTCCTTTCATGAAATTCCTCTGATATCAACCTGTCTGTTTGGCCTGATTCTTGTTTGGTTGGTATTTTCGTGCTTTTGAGAGAGGAGGAAATGGCTTGATTAATAACTGCATAACTTCTGTACTTTTTCTCTCCTTTTACTTCCTTGTACATTACATACATTATGAGTAATTTATGTTAAAAAGACCTACATTTTAAGTATGGGATTAATATAATATATGTATTTTTATTTATGAGACTATTGGACATCATGCTCTATGCTGGAGGTGAAGTAACAGCAGGCAGTGACACGGCTATCACAGCAGAATGAAAGTCTAAAACAAGGTAAGAGCCAACAGAAGAGAAATAGAATCTTCACTGTCAACAGTAAGGGTGAAGTAAATGGTTTGTGTGACCTTATTCCTCCCCAACAGTGTGTTCTCACTGTAAATTGCAGCTCATGCTTTGATTTCTCAGTTTAGATGTCTAATGCCACTTTTCCAAATATATACTGTAAAAGTCATTTTATGCACAAAAGGTGAGTTTCCTCCAGAATGTGGGAAGGGCTGTACTGAGTCTAACAAAAAGCCCAGGCAAGGATTCTTATTCTCTTTGCTAATTATCTTCCACTGTTAGAAAAAGAGCAGGATATTCAAATATGATACTTCACTCTAATACCCTCCTGGTTCAGTTGTTATCTAAATTTGGAGATATACAGCAAAGATGCTGGCGTCTGAGAAAAATCACTCAGGGAACCCCATCATACGGAACATGCATTTGGTGAAATTTGCCTGACCTACTTTAAGCATCACTATGAGGATGAGATGAATCGTGCTCTTGCAGTAGTTACTTCTCCTTTAACTATAGAGTCTAGCAAGATTAGTTCAGATGTAAGTGGCTTTCTAAACAGAGACAGGTGAAGTTTATATGAGAGTAGTTTCATTCAAGATGCCTGCAGTCAAACTGGGATTTAGGGTTTTAAAGTCACAAGGTAGGGTTCAGACCTGTCCTGTCGCCCAAAGCTGATGCATCTGTACCTCAAGGGAGAAGAAATCTTGAAGTGCTGAGTTGTGTTCAGATATTTTGGAATTGCAACAGTAAAAAAGAGACAAAAACAACAGAAACAGTGTTCAGAGCCAGTAAAAGGCACAGCAAAGGATAGCAGGCCAAACAAGGAACAAGGCAGGAAGCTGACTAGGAGTAAAGCAATGAGCACAAAGTGCAAAATAAACAGGGAGGAAAGGTTGTGGCTTTAATCACGTCAGTACATCTCAGTTGGAGCAGTACCTCTGTGAGGACCATTGCCACCATTTCTTCAAGAATTCCAGTCTGTCTCATTTGTAACTCTGTCAGCTGTTTTTCCAAGATGATACCATAACACTGTTTTCCTTCCCTCGGATAAGGGGGGGGACCTTTATGTTCCTTAGGGGAAGACACAAATGTTATCTGTATGTGACTGCTGTTCCTTCTGAAGAAACCAGAAGGTGAAGTTTAATGTCTGGAATGGGGCATGAGCTACAGTTGTTTTAACTTTTTTTAGGTGAAAATTCTTAGAAACTAAACATAGCATTTTTGTNCAAAACCCCTTCCCTCCCCCAGTCTCTGTCCCTGGCAGGCACGGAGGTATTTTACAGACCGCAGGTGATGAGATGAGTAGCCGGTGCTGGGTCACCCCCGGGTGGGGGGGTTGGTGGATGGGAAGAAAAAGCTTTGGCGTGTCCCTCCGAAGAGCAGTTGAAATCCTCTGCTGGTGAGAGTGATGGTTGCAGTCTGGTGGCAGTCGCAGTCTGCTCGTGGTTCGGGTCCTCTTCTGGATCTGAAGAGAGCTCCCTAGGCCCAAAAATCCTCTGCTTATATTCACCTAGGCTCCGCCCAGTCCCTCCCCCAGGGTGGAGACTTAAACAATGGGTGATTTACTCTGTGAGATAAACAATGACCTATTTTTGATACCCCTGATGGGCCATTAGCAGACATGACCCCTCAGGTGGGTGTGGAGGCAGAAGAATTTCCTTATCTCACAGAAGTTCCAAAACACCCAGCCTGCAGCCTGAGGGGTGTGCTGTCCCTTAGACAATAGCTGCTGATGTGCCATTGTGAGCAGTTCATGGAAAAAATGGCATAGAGGCTTTAGAATACACACCCACACAGTGACAAACTGACCCTGGCTACTAAAAACCAAGACATTGATATTTAAAAACACATTTAAACACAGTCTGTGTTACACTGAGTTTGACTGGTTCTTCCAGCAAGGAAATTGTGCAAAACAGCAGCTTCATTCTGTACGGCATTTTTCATACAAAACAAAGCAGTAAAACCTTCAAAAGCAAGAGAGAAGGATAGAATTATCTCTCTTCATGAATATCAACAAAACAGTAATAAAAAGCAAAACTAAACAAGGACAAAAACCTAATAAAAGAATTCTAAGACTCCTAACTTCTTTTAAGAAAAAGAAGAAACAAGAAATCTTTGTAGGTTGGTTCAAAACAAGCAAAAGGCAAAATATAAATCCAGACAGAACACCATTATTTCCCTTTAATTTACATAGCAAAATGGGACCACAGCCTCCAGATTTTTTTTCACAGATAATATTTTAAATTAAAGCTGCATTATGCAAAAATAGACTGGCTAAAAGAAAACTACTAAAGATAAAATGCAACCTTATTTTCTCAAAAAAATGTACTGTTATCAACCTCCTGTGACACCATGAAGGCAGTTCTATTTAAGCTTGATGAACATAAACTTAGTATATGAATGAGAACATGTTGAACAAAATGTAACTTTAAAGCCTTCCTCACAAATAAGATCCTGTCTTTTCAATGTTAAATATTTGAGACTGGAAATACTGTCACAAAAGGACTGATCAAATTTCCATCTATTATCTAAGGCTTTTCCTATCACCCTT
Source organism: Formicarius rufipectus (assembly GCA_013399695.1). NCBI lineage: Eukaryota > Metazoa > Chordata > Aves > Passeriformes > Formicariidae > Formicarius > Formicarius rufipectus. The sequence goes on along the minus strand of VXAU01003246.1, from coordinate 538,048 downwards.
CCCACTGTTCTACTTTCGACGTTTAGACCTTTCTTCCTTCTGGGTCTAGGGGAAAAAAAAAAAAAAAAAAAAAAAATTTGCAAAAAACACTTTGTTATTTGCCAACAAGATAACTTCATATTTCCTTCCCACAGTTATCCCTTCTGCTGTCAAGCCATGTTACTCTACAATGACTCATGAGGTTACACATCACTCACCAGCTTTCATCCTGCAACTAGTTACTACCTGTCTCTACCGATTCCCTGGGAAGTGTTGCATTGGTAGTCCTGCCACTGAAGGACCATCTGGTGTTGAGCTTTGGTTTCTACTAAGCCCAGCTTTTGGGGGTTTAAAGATGCAGAATCTGGCTGCTCACCTTGTTTGCCATTCAGAATGAATTTCCCTGTGCAAAGTCACACTGAAAGTGCTATTAGAGTGCAGCTTACCACAGTACTTCTGAAGAAATAAATCTCAGGTGGAAAAAAAAAAAAAAAAAGAGATTTGTTCATATTTTTTGGTGCTACAAGTATACACGTCTTAATTTTGGAAAATGAAATACTGTATGTAGGCTCTATTACCATTTTTAGAATCAAAAAAACTTCAAAGAGCATCAAGTTCATCTGACGTGATAATATTTATTGTGGGTTTTTAAGAGAGGCCATGAACAAGTGCTCTGAACTTTAAAAGCAAGCATGACAAATTATTTAAAGCAGAGATGCCAAGTGCTTTGACATCCAGGCCACATGGCGTTTACAAACAGGGACTGTGAGCCAGAGTGGAATTGCTCCCTTGGGTAGTGTGGTCTTTGTTTCCACGACCTCCTGTGATCCGCTTGTTCAAGTGTACTGTACGTTTCCTTTCTATGTGAAACACTACTATTTCCAGTTCATAGAATTATTTAAAAAGTCACAATCAAAGCACGTTGTAAAATTCACAGGCTTAGCTAATTCTCTCGGAATTTTCTGTGACCTATGGCATAAGGTTAATGATCCCAAAATAGAGTCATTTGAACAAATTGCTTCCAAAGAACATGCTCTCCACCTGCTCCTAAAGAAGGCCTGTTTAAGTTCAATGAATTCTCCTGACTTCTTTATCTTTACATGGAGACCAAAAAATGGCTCCCATCAACAGTGCTCCATATTTTTCAGGGAATAAAATATATGATATCTCTTACCTAGAATCTAACATTTTCTTAACAGAGGCCACAGGCCTGACATTCATCTGGTTTCAAACTCAGAGTTCCCTCCAGCGGAACACTTGTACATTTGCAGTATCTTCACCTCCCTGAATACTTTTAACTCATGCACTTAAGAGGCCACGGAGTAGAGCATTGTGCCTAAAGCCACATATGTATCATTTTAGCATGTTAAATAAAAGTCAGTACTCAAATAAAGCGATCTCCTACCTTTTTACCCCAAATATGGGAGGAAGGGCAGGGAGCACTGGTAGAACATCTCATCTTGAAGGACTCTCGCCACCAGTTGCCTCTTATCTAAAGCCTAGGACACAGGCAAAGTTTCACCAGTTTCATAAAATGCTGTTTGTTTACTGAATCACAGTCATGAATCATGTTTGTATTCTCAGGTTTTGGAAAACAGCAACACAGGTTGATGGATCGGATTGTAGCTATTCCATCTTATCTCACCTTTGCAAGGAGGTTAAGAGCATTCATGCAGTCAGTAATTGCTATTGCATGATGCACAGTGTTGTATTAAATCACAAAACCCATGCAGCAGAGCTAAGGCAAACTTCTCCAAGCTTGCTCTCCCTATTTTCTACAGACACCTGGGAAAATTCAATGCAACTACACTACATACAGTAGTACATACTCTGGTAGCTCCATAACTGAAGGGCTTGGGTAAGTATCTGAACTCTCTACTATGCAAATCACAAAGCTGATTACTAAAGGTTTCTGGTTTACTTTGTGTTTACATTCAGCCATTTTTCAAATAATTTAGGAATATTTAATACTCAAAAAATTACCTAAGAGGTTTCTGAAAGGGGAAATCTCTAGTTATCAAACTAGCAAGAATCAGTGGACCATTCTCCCCATAATTTTGTTTTTACATGTGAGTTTTCACTTATTTTCACTCTAATTTTTTTATGTATAAAACATTAAATGGTCATTCTGTGATCAAATGAGAGGTAGGTCTTCACTTAAAATGTTACAAACCAAGCAACAGAACTGAGTCTAATTGCAAGGCATGTGATAAAACCTTAAATACTACAAAGCTTAAATCCCAGTCACACTAAAAAACCTCCCAAAGAATTTCAGAGTTTCAGGAGGCCAAGGTTATACCTCTCGAGTTACTTACTATGTCTCTTTCTTTGTTTGCTATTTATGGAGCTTAATTTATGGATGCTTAATTGGAAACCATCACTTAAAAAATTAGATAAAAATCATTAAAACCAAAAAGGTGACACCAAAGAGTACCCAGAAAAATGCTGGCCTATATTTCACTGGTTCTTGTTACATTCTGTAGAGACAAGACTTGCATTGAACAGGAGCCGTTCTCTGATCTTTTCCCAAACTAGCAATATTTTCACAGAGAACCAATAGAAGTTATTTTCTGTTACGTGAGAACCCATGATCTCATACCAGAGATTATTATTCTTACTAATTGAATCTGGAATGAAATCAGAGGACCAGAAATCTCATCCACTTAGAGGCAACTTGACATTGTAATATCCTGAGTATGATAAAAATAAACATGTATTGAGTGGTAGGACCACCATGTCTGTCTTCAGCTTCATATTTAGCTGCAGACCACGAGCAATGGAAGATCTGCTGATTCAGCCAGAACTGACATGCAAAATGAGTCAAAAATAACTAGGTCAAAGGAAATACTTATTTATAAGAAGATCATATGGTTCTTACACTAATACAAAAATGACATTTCACATTGCCAGATCGCTTGCCCTCAAAGACCAAGCATATTTTGTTTGGAGATAGGGGCATAGTTTTTTTTTGGGCTACGTACTTGTTACAGGAGTATTACTGTTGACAACAGGGCCCTGAGGAGATAACCTGGCTTTATCAATACAGATGACTTCAGTCTATACTCGTTCTCTCACAAATCTTCTGTACATTCAAAAGTGTGGTTGTCTATATAACACACAGATTCTAAGAGCTACAAGACTTTTGTAGGCTTTTGTTTTTTTCCCCTTGATGGGTAGTTAAATGTTTCCACGTGCACAAAGATTGTTTTCAATACCAGTGCACAAGTTTTACTCAACAGCTACATGGAGAGATTGCTCCACAATTTATATTGGGGGCTTCAGAACTGGCAACTGGACTCAAGGTGGATGAAGTTGTACTGAATGAAAAAGGCAAAGACTGACTGGAAAACCATCCCAAAAGATAAAAAGTTAGAACTATATTAAGTGTGTCTAAGTTCAAGAGGCATTTGGACAATACTCTCAGGCACATGGTGTGATTCTTGGGGTGTCATGTGCAGAGCCTGGAATTGGACTCCATGATCCTATTGGGTCATTTGCAACTCAGCATTTTCTATGATTCTATGATTTTTTTTGAAAAAGGACATACTGCACCCTCGTCAATTGCTCCTGGTCTCCTTTAATAGAAAACAAAACAATTCCAACAAGTTATTCATTTGCCCCATTGACAGCATTTTCTCTGCATGAAGGAGACTTATATGGTAATTCATAGGCATTGTACAAGTCTTCAGAGGAGTAGAATCAACAAAATAAAAACACAGAATGTGAAATGAGATTCTGGAAAATAACTGCATTTGTAGTTCATACTAGCTCATCAGATGAAAGGTGTTCTAAAAGTGGAATGTTTGTCCCAAAATTGATAGAGACACTTTCAAAAAAAAATTTTTAGCCATGACTTTTATCTATACATTGGAAACAGAATTATGTTTTGCTTCTGTCACCTAGTAATTTAATAATCGCCACAGTGGCCTGTTTTCCATAAGATGAATTCTGCTTTTAAGTCAAATAATTTTCATCACAAAATCTAGTATCTTCTAAGCTAAAAAAGTGAATGTTTCAGTAGGAGTGTTATATTCAAAGCAAAAGTTTCTGCTGTCCAAAAGAAATTACATTTTTTAAACCCAAGTCATGAAAACATTGAAAATTTTAAGAATAGTTGCAGGCAGGATTCCATTTATTTCAAAATTCACTGTAAGGCAGAAAAGTTATTTCCTCCCTGTTTTTAATATGTAATCCAAATTACATTATTCATGGTGCATTTCTGCAATTACTCTATTAACTGCAGGACCTTGATTTTCTTTTCATACTACTTTGTGTTAACAGATGATTTGAAAGTGTGCACTTAATGGAGCTGGTATGTTTTCATTTCCATTTCTGAAAATGTGACCATCAATTTCTGAAATATTTTATTCACTGCTACAAGAAAGGTCAAAATCAGACTTTCTTCCAAGTAATGTTGTAACAAGTCACATCAAAGTGGCTTTATCAAACATTTTCTAAACCATGGTAAATAGTTTGAAGGTGCTATAACAATGTTACAGCATTTGAAATTAGATGGCTGCAGTCAACACTAGGTTAATAAAACCCAGTATTTTCAGTCAGTTAAGGTCCTTACTAACAAGCCTTTTTCTTTNTTAAGTCCTTTTTAAAAAACCCTTTTTTTTTTTTTTTTTTTTTTTTTTTTGCATTACCTGTAGTTTCATTTTTAATTTAAGTTTAAGCTAACTTAAGGCTTTTCAAATGTTAGACTAGCCAGTAGGGAATGAGTTGAAGCTGGTTTAAAACAAATTTGGTCCAAACCCTAAAAACAAGTCCCTTTAAGCTGCGTATAAATCACTTTGTAATAATTCAGATTATTTTATTTGCACAACCTTTTCTTCTGCCTCTGCATATAACCTGTAAAAATCATTGGATTCAGTTGTCATGCCACTGTTATTTCATTTTTCCATATAATGAAATTACTGATTAAACTGATGAGAAACATTCAGCTCTGGTTTTTGAATTTTGTTATAAAACCTATTTGGAGAGGGAGTTTTGCTATTTTTCAGGCAAAAAGAGGAGAAAATGGTGTTCTATCTAATTTTCATCTTGAGAAATATAATGAAATTGTAAGTCTATTGTCTTTAGTAGTCTAACATGTAAGTTCAGTGTCTGAGAAAAAAATTGGACCAGAAAAATATTGAGGAGATCCTAGCACACAGATCTGTTACTGTTTTAAGATTTCATAGCTTTCACAGTGTTTTCGTCTTGGCTTGAAACTGTAAACAGCCCACTTACTCAAATCTTTCAGAAAGTAATTTCAAAAAACCCTGTAAATGGGTTACTGTAGAACAACCAGCTCTCAGACACAGAGCATGAAGCAACATGGAACTGCATCCCCTTCTGGTTGTCCTGTGTTCTGCAAGGCGAAAATGATGCTTTTACATCTGCAGAAAACATTTCAACATTTTTTTTTCAATAATTGCCCCCAAACTGGTAGATTATTTTAACTTTCTGTAATGGAGATTTCAAAAGATAACTGGAAAATCTTGGAGGGGACACCCTCAAAGTTCAGTGTAATGTAGACAGGTCATGGGAAACAAAAGTTATATTTCTATAATGAGTTCCCCAGCTATACAAACTGTATTTTTAGGCTTTTACCAAAATGTAGATGTCCCTAAATATGTATTCAGGCAAGGACATCACAATGTTAGTAGTAAAAGTATAGAACGATTTTGTGTCATAATTGAACATATGGCATTTCTAATTTTAATATGTTTAATATTGTCTGATATTTCTACAGTATGATTCAGCAGAGAAAAAAGAAACATGTGATGCAGTCATACAGGAAAGTGAATGATCCGTCCATGGAGCCTTAGCATAATTACACACAAGAAATTTGTCTTTGAAATGCAAAATGAAAAACTTAAAACTTCCAACTCCCACCTTAAAAGCCTTCTGAAAGACAACCATATTTTCTTACCTTCTAGCTACTGAAGAAAAAGAGACTCAGCAAAGGCCCAGCACTCAGTTTTTGTTTCAATTCTTTTATGAAGACTGACCCTTTCCCCATTTTTTTTAAGAAAAATATGTGAACACTTATTTCCAGAGGAGGTCTTGGCCTCTGTTTTCAGTCAGACAGAGGATCTTGGGCTGAGCACAGCTGATTTCTGCTCCTGCCCTCCCTGTTATTTCTGCTCTGAGTCTTCCTCCTGGTGGGCATGGAGGTTGCTTCATGCACTAGATCCTAAAATGCAGTGCAATGAAAGTGGGTTGGTTCTGAGAACTGAAGATGCACAGTAGATGCAAGGTTTAACTTTAAACTAGGGCTAGTCTGTCCCTGGCCAGGCACAGTCCATTTGGAAGAAGCAAGATGATATCAACAAAAAAAAGAAATTGCAGCTTAGTGGTTCTTGAGAGCTCTTAGTGTCCAATATTGCTGTGCAGCTAGTGAGCACTTGAAACAGTATGCTATGTCCTAGTTTTTTTTTTCTTTCCTGTGTTACCTTTCCTTTGAAAGCCTGTTTCCAAGCAGCGTTCACTAGTAAAGTACATCACTTGATATTAACATTTAGAAATTAAATCCTTCTCTGATGACTCAGTCTGCTGGAAAAGCAGCTTCTTCTTTCCTACTGCACCATCAAATGAACTAAATTTACTTCCAGAAAGGCTGCGGGACTCACTCTCCTGCATTTTTCATTTGCTGGCTGTCAACCGGGACTTGCGAGTGCTCAGTTCATCAGAAAATTTTGGTGTCTGAGGAATCTTAAAATAAAATTCTGTTTAAAAAGTTATACCATGCCTCCTTCCTAAACAAAGAGCAGAATACTCCAGCTACAAGGTCAGAACAGAGGGGGAAGAAGAAGGACAGAAGTTTATTTGTGATGCAAAAAGTGCCTGTGACAGATACCTTTGAACTAGTACAGACTCCCAGGAGGACCAATCAGCAAAGATCCAGCTATAGGTCTGCTGTGCTCAGGCAGCTCTTACTGTTAATACTGAGTTTTGGCATATGTGTTTAGCTCAATTGCAGTGTCAGGCTAAAACTGCATGATTGTGGCTATACTGCATCCAACCTATACCAACTCATACTAAAACCCCCGTCTTCCATCTTGCTGGCACCAGGGTGAGCCTGAACTAAGCTCATACTGCTCTAAATGATAGAGATCTGTACCTACAGGTGCTCCAGATATATTCCTATCCCAAGGGGCACAAAACTGGCTCAGGTCCTGATAAAGTTCACACTCTGTGGGACTGCAATGACTGCAAATGGACATCTGCTGAGCTACAGTCCATTTGGGCTGTGTCTCATCTGCACTCATCAGTCAGTAAGGCAGGCATTCATGTCCCTTTGCCTCAAGAGGACAGAGGGAGAGACAGCAACAACTCTGTTGCAGTGCATATAAGTCTCCAGATTCACTTTGACTGAGAGCCCTCCAGAATTACTTTTGGCCTACAACATGAAGATCTCATGGCAGCAGGACTCATAAAAAGTTGACATTTTACAGCTGCCCACTGGACAACCTGTTTCACTGCCAAATCTGTCAATATATGCTCGATACATACGCATACAAATACGGACTTTAGGGACCTGCTCTCTCTGAAACTAATGAAAATTGACTTGATTTTCATCAGCGAAGGCTGATTCCTTATCAGAGAAAATAGGAGTGAACACTAAAAGAAATGTGTTACATTTTCTAACGTGTCTATAACTAGCAGTTTAGCACAGTCCATAGAATACCACTTATAGCTAGACAATCATTCCATGCTGGGGACCCTAAAACTCACCATAGCCTTACATCCGTCATTAGCAGCAATGAGATTTCATGCACGCCCCCTGCAAGTCCCACTGACAGTAAATATTGAGCCAATGTGCTTGTGATGCACTAAATTAATACAACTAAAATGGTTTGGAATGAATGTCTGATAACAGGTCTAATACTTTAAATTAGCTGGGGGGAACAAGGCATTATTTCAGGTTTGTTATTTAAAACACAATCGATAATAATTATGTTTGCTTTTTGCCAGTCTGTTCAAGCCTACAGAAATGCTGCACACCAATCTCCAGTACTCTTGTTCATGCAGCAGTCGATTGACCTTTTGTTGATGTTAAAAATGAAGTTAGAGAAAAATGAAAAGACTCTATACCAGGAGAGAAACTTTTACTCTTTGGGTCACTGAGACATACAACAGTAACAATGATGACTCCAAAGAGTCATGTTGATGACTGAAGCAGCTAAGAAATGAGCCAGCACTCAGTAACAGGGAATCACAGCTTGCAGTGCTTTTCGATGCTATCCCTTTATCAATCCTCTTTCAGTTTCAGGTCAGATCCAATCACCTGTAGGAATCCACCCCCAGAGAGCTCCCATCCAGATGAGCAGGTTGATTGTCCCATGGATTATATGCTGGTGCGGAATAAAGGGGGCAGCACTTTCCCGGCTCCAGCGGTGACACTGATGGCGTGCTTGCATCCAGGTCCCTGTTGTCCAATCCCTGCTGAAGGTGACTATTCCTACAGCTTCCCTCAAATAAATGGTTCATGTGGATGCTCCTTGATCTATCCGGACAGAACAATTCAGCGACTTTGTTACATTGTTCAGAAGAGTTTTTCCTGAAGCAGCTGTATGGGCAGTACCCTTCGGCAGAAGGACAGAAGTCAACCCGTGAAGTAGCTGTGCACTGAATGACCATCTCCCAAAAGCCCTCTATACTCTTCATGAAGGTATTGATATTCCAGGATAAAATGTTTTTACTTAGAGATTTATCATTTCCAGGTGTGAGAATATTACTGCTTTAGATTTGTTTGTATAATTCAAATAAGACAAGTTCTTAGCAACTACTGCCTCTTCTTCTTCAAATAACACATAAATGTTAGAGCACTGTGCTCTCCAGCTTCCCAGGGCTATGAGAACAGTGGAGGGAGACACATAAAAAAAAGAGTATCTGTCATGGAACAATCCTTTAAGGTAGACATGCTCTTTGTTAATAATTTTTTTAGCATTTGGCACACACAAATTACTTCTTCTGTGTATGAATTTCTTAATTTTCATTGCCAATTATTTATAACAATGAAATAGGGAAGTATAGAAATTCAGAGGCTAAATAAAATTATATGTCTCTGCATATTTGTGTTCTTTTTCTACATTTTTCCTGATTTATGATCACCATTTGATTCTCAAGGTACTAAGGCAGAATTTAGTGTAGCATGTTTTGAAAGAGTTGTAAAATATGGAGCAAGTAATTTCCAACAGAGATGAGTTAATACTAGTAATAAAGCAACAATCTACATATTTCTCAGCTGAAGATCTCAGAGCACTCAGATACATAGTGTCACAGACCTTTAGGAAAAAAAAATTATAGCTAGGAAAATTGAAATATGAAAAGGTGGCATGATTAAAGCACAGCACTAGCAAAACTGGGAGAGTCTTTATTCCTGTCAGCTTTTACAGTTTTCAAGGGTAAAACTCTGTATTGAGGCATGCTTGAGAGGTACAGGCAAAAGGTAAGACAATTATTTAACAAAAGAAAAAAAAATATATATAATTAATTCCATGATTTCCATCATCTGGGAACAACTTCTCTTTTACCCCTGCACCACAATCCACTTATTGTTCTTTCCACATTATCTACTCAGAAAATATAATATTGAGACACTGCATGTCAGTTGATCAATTCAGTACATATTTCTTAAAGGCAGGGATGTATGTCAAATGCTTAACATTGTTAAGAAAACATGCTGAGGATTTTTTGCAATCAATGAATTTAGTAAAATCTTCTGTTGTCCAAGTTCCCTGTTTGAGGGAGTGTTAAAGACTGCAAACGTGTCTTTATGCACTACACCTCCTGTCAAGGAGGGATTTTTTTGCAATTCCTTAGCCATAAAGTTTTAGCCTGAACTGCAGAACAATATTAGTTTTCTATGGCAGAGTTCTGTTTGTTCCTTGTATTTTGTCTCCCTTTACATAATGAAAGTACTGTAGGAACTGTCTGCCTCAAACTTGTAGGTTTCAGCATACTACATTTTGGAAATCATTTAAAATGGAAACAATAGGATTGTTTAGAATTCCACTAACTTTTTTCATACTGTTTAACAAGGGAAAAATGTTACAGGCACCACAGAAAGAAGAGAGAGGCCTAGGGGAGATTTGTTTTTCATAGAGGTTTCTGAAATTCTGAAAAATGTGAGGGTCCCACAAAACAGAGTCCAATGGATTAATATAAATTCAGGAGATGCCCAGGCACCTCTCTCGGCACAGTGAGGAAGCTTTGCAATCTCCTACAACAGACTTTGGATTTACTGCATCACTTGAATCACGTGCAGTCCTCTGCTGGTGGAAGGGCTCAGGAATAAGTTAGGGAGAAATCTGGGGATCTTTGATGGTTTATAACCCTTCTCAGCTGCCTCTCACCTGAATGTCCCATGTGTACGTGGTCTTCCCTGCAGAGCAGGGCATTATTCCTTTGGTTTGGTATGGAGAGATTTCATCATCACACCCCCAAAACCCTTCTCCACTGCCACCCACAAAGCTCATCTAGAGTGGATTCTTAACCCAGACACATCCTTTCCTGAGCCTTGTTTAGCTCTTCTCAGACATGAGATGATCAGACAATAGTTGTATCTCAGGTCCCCGATCATAGTCCAAATTCCAGTCAGGAGGCATTTGGAGGGGGGTGCTTCAGTGACCACAGACAAACTGTTGCTTTCTTGCAGCTTGACAAAAATCTTTCTATGATTTTGACAATATTTAAGACATCAATAACCTTCAATCTGTCACACTAGGTGATACAGCTAGCTGCATCCTCTGCTGATTTGTAACATGAAAATTAAGAAGCATTGGCTGGCTCAGAACTAGAGTTTCCAGTAAAATCATTTATGCTAATTCTCAGTTTTGATAAACTCAGTTACTTTTGCAAACAGATCATATTTAGCTGTGGTACTACAGACTGCAAAATTATGCAAGTAGAAATATCAAAAAATACTGGCAAATGCCATTAGTACCTGCAGGAAAAGCAGATGGAAAACAAGGAAAGAGAGAGGCAAACTTCATGCGATATATATCTGTGCGTATGTGAGAAGGAACATTTAATTTTCTATGGTTTTAAAATATTACAAAATAGTTCTGAGCTGTGATTGCAGTCCATCACAAGGAAGGGAAGATCCAAGATAAGTAAAAATAAAATTCATAAAAAACGTGTATTCTGCAAAATGGTGGGAATGGATATGTAAAATGGATATATTTTTTCCTATATTTCCAAAATACTGCAAAGATAAGCCAAAGCTGATTTTTGTAACAGGCCCTCCAAACACATGACACTGAACATAAAGGCAGAAGTGGTTTGGCTAATGCTTTACAGAGTATGTGACAGCTCATCATGCTCGTCTTATCTAACTTTAAATGCTTTAAGATTATAATAAGGAATTTCTATCACTTCACACAAAAAGCATAGAGATGAAGTATCTTCCAAAATGCATCTTCATTATTTGCTTATTGCTGCCAGTGCATATATATAAATGCCTATAAATTAGAGACTGCTGAAATGGAAGACTGTTAAACTTCAAAACAAAAGTGTCACTGATGGTCTTAGTTACCCAGGGTGGGCAATCAGCGAGGACTCTTTGATAAGAGAAGCTGGACCTGATGCAGGACTCATCTTTCTCACCTGCCATCACCCTCAAATATGTGTGTGTGTTCAGTCACTGGATTGTTCTGAACCCTTTACCTTTGTTCCTGAATTACAGGCTGCATGATGCTTAGGTGGGGTTATTTTCCAGGCTGTATTAAGTATCTTATTGCATCACTTCACTGTTTCCCTTTTGCGCTTAACTTTATCTTCTTGTCTTAGAGGAAAAGCAGTCTGGGCAGCGCCTGGACAGTAGGTGAGCATCAGTGAGCTGTTCATAGTTCTTGGGCCTTTGTTTGAAACCTGTGTCCATACTTTGAGGCCTTCACTCTTATCTCATTCTTCAACTTCACATTATAACAGGAGACACCTGGTACCAAGTTCCAGTTTACACAACAAGCTCACATAGCAAGTTGGAACCAGCCCATATTGGGTCTTGTACAGTTTGCACAGAGGTACCATTATCATAAGGTACATCAAGAGGCACATGTATTGCTACTGACAACCACCTTATTTGTACTGGAACACTGTGTTCAAAGTTAGATTGTTTCCCGTTATTCTGTATTACTGTGTTTATGTTGGTGTTCAAAGCAAGCTAATATTAATTAAATCCTTCTTAGCTTCTTGCTACTTAACAGGTACAAAAGGTCTGTGCTTGGGCCTCACTGTCACGGCTGAAACACAGGCAACCAGAAGGTCCGATCCTGTGACTTTCCGTGGTCTCCATGGAAGCAGTGGGTATTCCTTCAGGGAAATGGCCCATTACTAGTTCAGAATTAAACTCTTGTGCCCATTAGCTGAAGAAGAAAGAGGCATGTTTGTGAAGCATATGTTTTGCTTCAAAAAATGCAACCTCTCAGCAGTCTTGCTGACAGTACACAAAGTAATTAAAAAATGGACTTCAGGGCAGCAGATGACTCCAACATATCCATGCTCCAAGGAGGAAACATCATGCTAGACAACATGTGAAACAGCCTCTGTTTGTGCTGATGCAATTTTCTTTTTTGAGCAAATCCAAATTATTTTCAAACATCCTTACTTCTTGTTATTATCAAATAACAACAATTTACTTTGAAGCATCAGGATTTCCTTGAGAAGAAACTATTAGAGCAATTTTATAGTCTTCCCAGGTCTTTAAATCACTGATTAGGTTTCTACTGTGCTTGCTCATTTGTTTGTTAGTTTAAGGACTGTGTGACCATTACTTTAAATTTTTTTCCACTAGGACTTAATCCCTGTTCTAGGGAAATAGCACTGGTTCATGTCTGACTGACTGAAGATGAAGTGACAAGTTTCTTTCTCACCTTCTCAGGCTCCCGGGCAGGTTGCAAGAGCCATTCTGGTGTTTTTTCTTGCTGTAATGCATTGGGGAGAGCAGGCAGGGATGCAGGATGGAGCTTTTTCATAGACTTCCCATGTGGGAAGATGCACACTAAACACTGTGTTTGCGCTCTTGGACTGCCTGTATGGATCTAAAAGAGTATTTAAGGCTTTCTGTGAAATGCCAAATATGCACTGGCACAAACCAAGACTGATTTAAGTTACTGACTCACTACTTATACAGGCAATTCCACCAGTAATGTGAAGTGTGTAAAGTATTGAGTAAGAGAATATATTTACATCTATGTCTGGGTTTCACCTAAAGAGCTGCCTTATTGGGTGTATTCATGCAAGTCACTGGATTCCAGGGACAATCCTGCATCACTATATGGTTCAAAAGTTAGAAAAATTGTCCATAAAAATGTGTAGTTTTTATATTCTAAATTATGCAGTGTACATTTTTTGTTTGTGAAAACTTCCTTAAAACAACATATTAAAAAAGTTTTACCCCTGTGTTACTTATGTTGTCCTATGTTCCTAATAAGGAAATTAGATAAATTCAGCTTCTGGTAGTTTTCTCTCTTATATTTTGTTTTACAAAACCATAGTAATATATGTAGATAAAAGTGGAAAGAATAAAGGTACAATATTGACATAATTTCATGTTCTGCTAACTGTTGTGAACAGTGGAAACAGCTAAAGGTTGCATCAGACTCCGGGTTATTTTGAAGCATCTTAGACATCATCATCCAGTGTCTATCTTCAACTGTAGAAGCTGATTTCTTGAGATTTTCTTTATGAACTTGCAAGGACTGTTCTGCGAGGTGGTAGCACAGAAAGACAGAATCCTCCAACAAGGAGAAAAGAAAGGAAAATGTTGAGACTCATGGTCGTCCTCAAACTGAAATATCAATGCTCAGCTCCATCTGAGCATTCCTTCACAGCAACAGTAAGTCTCTGTTTTTGAGAATCCAATATTTGTTTGTCCACATTATGAACCAAAATATTAAATAAACTAATCCCCAAAATAATTTTTTAGGAACTCCACAAACAAAATTCCCCAAGGCTGATTCCTGCCTTGAATCTTTCCCTCCTCTCTAAACAGAGGTCCAGCCACTTTAGGCCAAAGAGTTTTATCAAAGGAATGCAGCAAGGCTAGACATCCCTTGGGGTCACTCAGGAGTTCATCAGAATATTGTTCTACACAGCAAGTTTATGAAGAATGTGAATAAATCATAGCAGAAGATAGCTACACCCTTGGGATCTTCAGTGAGTTAATTAACAAGAATACTCATAACATATAGACATAAGAATTATACTAAGAATTAAATTGTTATCTTAACAGATGTCAGATTTGTATATCATTGGTGCACATCTACACTGAGAGTTCATTTCTAATTCTAATTGTCTGCCATTGATATTTACACTAAGTCAGTATTGTTCAAACATTTACACAAGAGATTTTTCCCACAACATCCAACATTTCCTGTTTGAAATCCAGTAACCTTAAATTCTGAGAAGCTCTCTAAATAGTTTGTGGTGTGTGATACAAGCTCATGTTTTTATTTTAATGAGAAAAGACATATCTACTGAGGACCATCTACTAATACAAAATGAAACATGCAGCAAGAAAGTTCCAACTTAGCAGTAATGCAAATGACAGAAGTCAGGTCTCATGCTGAAAAGTTGTATGTCTTTTTGTTGTGATGGAAAACATGTAATTTCGTAATGCTGTTCAAATATGTCAAAATCTAATCTCATTCTATATTCATTCTCTGTTAGCTACTGGAGTTCGAGATTTGTGGATAGTACACAACAAGGTTTGCTTTTCTCTTTTTTTTTAATTCCAATTGAAAAAATAATTTATATTTTTAAAGCTTTCTTTATGTATGAAATTAATAATTGTTGCTAGTCTATGCCTATAGGATTGCCAGACAAATGGAAAGCAGGATCCCAACTTGCCTGTCAACCACACCAATCTTACATCAATGTCTCTTCCTTGAAATCAATTATGTGACACCAGTGTAAAATCAGGATCAGCTTCTCTCACTTTCTCTGCTGAAAGTTAAAGACAACAACAGAAAATCACAGAAGTGATCAACCACATTCCCATCACTAGGTCTGTGCAATAGAAGCAAATGGTGCCACCCATCAGAAGTGATTAACTTCCATGAAATTGTCCTCTCAGTAGTGGATTCAGCAATGTGATCTCTAGCCTTATTTGTCACTGCTCGAACAATGCTGAAATCACAACAGTAGAGTTTTTCCAATTAAAATACCAGTGGTCAGGCAAACCAGCCTCTCCATGCACCCACTGATATCAGACACTGGGCAAAAGTTTCAGTAGAGCTCAAGAGTGATGGGAAAATGTGACCAATATTTTCAACAATGCTGCAGTTTGCTTGAAGAGGACCATTGTCCCTATGAGACCAAAAGGGAAGAGGAAGTATTCCTTCAGCCAAACTTGAAATGATTGCCCTAAGTTCAGCTGCATCTAAGGTACACCAGTGTGCCAAAAAATGCAGAGAAGGTGTGACCAGAAATGTGCTGTGTATCATGAAAACAGAAAAATTTCTCACAGTCCTGCGCATGTCCTGCCCCTTTCTTTCCTTCCTTCTAGGGCCTTTTCACTTCCTTCATATTTGACATATCATCCTCTTAAGGAAAAATTCCTGAGTTTTATGGCCTTTATAAGTACTGTCATTTATATGTGGCTTACTCAGCTTTTGTTTTATACCCTTGCCTCCTCTTCTGGGTAGAGTTGTCCACCCAGCAGGCATCTGCACTGCTCCAAGGCTGCCGTGGCTGGGAGGGTCTCCTGGCTGGTAAGATAAATAACAAACCTGGATCCTTACCTTACCTGGATTGCACAAGTCTGCTCTTCCTTGCAGCAAAATTAGGTAAAAGGATCCAATGATAAAGGTAAGACAGTGTATCTGGACAACAAAACTCCCTAGTTGTTATTGCTACCAAAATGATGCCTTAGAGGTGGTAGGTAAGGGCCACAGTCAAACACCTTATAATCCCCATGACTAATTTTCTAGTTGGTTGTCTCTAGCTGGCTTGATGCCTACTTCATGGGCATCTAGTAGGTGATATTCTGATCAGAGATCTAAGAGAAATTTAAGTATTCTAAATCCCTGTGCTTCCTTTGTGTTGTGGCTCAATCTCACAGTTGGTAAATTGTAGACAAAAATATTCCTCTGTTTCACAGGTAAGGACGAACTTATTAAAAACTGCAAGGCATTCAATTGCTATCTTAGTGAGGAGAGCCATATAAATACTTGTAAGACAACTAATATTCCCAGTGTAAACACTGACTTACTTTGATTCACTCTTTTGTTCTTCTGCATTAAAATCTCTCACCCTTCCCCAAGAAAGAAAAAATAAAAGCAACTTTTAAAAAAACAGTATTAGATATCTGATGCTAATATATTTATTGTTGTAACATCAATATTTTTCCACTTGTGATGGAAATATTGCTATCAATTTATAAAATCACAGAATCATTAAGGTTGGAAAAGATCTCCAGGATCATCAAGTCCAACCTATGACTGAATAACACTGTGCCCACTAAACCATATTGCAAAATGCTACATCTATTTATTTTTTTTTTATCATTTCCAGGGATGATGACTGCACCACTTCCCTGGGCAGCCTGTTGCAATGCTTAGTACTCTTCCAGTAAAGAAATTTTTCCTGATATCCAACCTGAACTTCACCTTGTGCAGCTTGAAGCGAAGTCCCATTGTTATCTCTGTATGGTATATCCTCTGTTTTCA
>VXAU01003246.1:469002-511414 GCA_013399695.1 Formicarius rufipectus | reverse complement strand
AAAAAGAAAAGAGAAAAAAAAAAAAAACTTGCAAGTTCTGCAATGGATCTGATTAATACAGAACAAGAATACCAGGTTTTTTTCCCCGTCTCAAATATGTTATTCCAGAGGTGCTACCACTGTCACTGAGTGGCTCAACCATGGGCAGCAGTGGCTTACATTGGCTCCACTGGACATGGGGGACGCTTCCAGCAGCTTCTCACAAAAGCCACAGCTGTAGTCCCCCTGCAGCCCCCCTGCTACCAAAACCTTAACACACAAACCCAATGCAGTGTTTTAGAATGATAAGCACTAATAAATCATTCATTTTCAGTAGAATGGAGGAGTTATTTCTGCTTGAGTCTTGTAATTATTAATTAAAAAGGACTGAAATGAAGTGGAGACAAATAGTTTAAGCATCTAAAAAGGTATTAGCAAAAGAATGTAAAGCAAAATCAGAAAAGTTACAGAGCTGAATTCCTTCAATACTGCACTAGAAAACAGTGTGCTTTTTTTCTGATTGCAATTTCCTAATAAGAAAGAAGTTATTAAAATTGTAATAGCTAATAGGCTTTGCATAAAGTATTCTTTTATATTACTTAGACCTTCTTATCTTTTGTATTCTGGACTGCTGAATTCTGTTTATTTCTCAGCATTTTAGTGGACTGCCAATCTATGTGGTAGGATCAGAATTAAATCATAGTACTAGAAAGATTTGAAAAATATTTCACCTTGCAACAATGCAGTACCTTAATGAATATTATAAGGCAGAAACAGCTGCAAACACAAAACTAAATCTATTGTCATAGGCAGGAGACATACAAAATGAAACCATATTTTTTTAATATTCTAGTATCCCTCTGCTGAGTTCTCAGTTTCATAACTCATGTATTTAGTTTTGCAATCAAAAAATACAGAAGAAAAAATAATTTCTATTTTATATTTGTTCATTGTAGCAAATTAATTGAATTTTTACTTTTTTTATCTGCAGCTACATACCACAAAATAGCTGAGACTGGAAATATCTACTTCATTTTCCTGTTTATCTCATAGTTTTCCCATCTCTGCTTCAGCTGAAAGACACAAACCTGATTTTGTACATGGTCCAGGAAAAGAGGCACGAGGAGGGAGATGGCAACATCATCTCCCTCTGCAGTTAGGTGTGGGCATATGGTGAACTCAGAAATCCTGGTCTGACAAGTGTTCCGACCAGCACCTGGTCAAAGTGTGCTCTAACACCTGCCTAGGAAGTGTCATGTGTTTCTTCTGCATAAAAACCCAGGTGCATCAGAGGAATAAGGGTCTGGCAGGCACCCAAGCACTGGAGGAGTTAAGCACAATGACGTTAAACCACAGACAAAGCTTATCCATCCCACATTAACTAGAAAGTGCTTCCCACAGCAGTCTCTATAAATGCAACTTCTGAGCACTTACAGAAGATTACCCACACCACACATACCCATTACACAGTCTTCATCCAAAGGTCCATCTAAGCAAGCCTCTCACCTGGTCAAGCACTGGAACAGGCTGCCCAGGAAAGAGGTGGAATCACCATACCTGGAAGTGTTAAGAAAAATGTGCAGATGTGGTCCTTAGGGACATGGTTTAATGGTGAACCTTATGATAGCTGGACTTGAAGATCTTACAGGGTTTTTTTTCAACCTTAATGATTCTATGATTCTATATATCCATCTTCCATGAATCCCTCTAAGTGTTTTTTGAACACATGGAAACTTTTACTGCCTTTAGCAACCTTTCATGTGTGAAGATTCATTGCTATGAGCCTCTCTTCCGTAGTGCTGAATATAAAATCGCCCCAAAAGCATTGCAAAAGACCCCATACAATATTAGAGAAAAACGAAGGGAAGAAGGAGACGGGAAGAAGGAAAGCGAGAGGGAAGGGGAAAGAGGGAGAGAAAAAGGCAAGGGGAGGAGAGAAAAAGCCGAGGGGAGGGGAGGGGACGGGAAGGGACGGGACGGGACGGGAGGGGAGAGGAGAGAAGAAGGGCCAGCACAGGCTGTGCCTCCTGCCATCCTGTCCTTCCTGAGCTGCACAACGCAGGGAGGTAACAAGACACATCGCATCTGGAGGAAGCCGTAGGCAAAGCAGAGCCAGCGAAAGGAACCAGAAAAGCAGGAACGGGGAGGGATCCCGCGGAGGGACCGGCGGCGCAGCGCAGGTGACAGTGCGGTGCCCGCGCGGCTGTGGCGCCCCCTGGCGGCTGTGCCGAGCCCAGGGCTCGGAGCGGGTGTGGTGACAGCGCCGCTCGGGACCGAACGCTGAGCCTGGTGTCTGCCGCGGGGAGCGTGTAGGTGGCAAACAGACCGGCAGCGTGGCCTGTGAGCTCCCTGCCTGGCAGGAACAGCCCGCTGCGGGCACGGGGCACGGACTGTCCGAGAAGAAGAGCCGCGACGGAAGAGCTGAGGAGAGGCAGGATAGCACACGGAACACAAATGGTTGTGAGCACCTTTGGCACCTACCTTAGCAGCCTTCGGACTCACCGAAAAATGCATTAGAAGTACACGTTAGTGCCTAGGTTTGTCTGCTCCTGTTTGAGTTTTACACACACAAACACACACAGGCACGAACCTAACATTTGAAGTGATGGAGCAGAAAAGCTTTCTGTAATGAAAGGACAGTTCCCCTCTTCAAATGAATTATATCTTCTTACAGTCGTGCAGAGTACAGTGTCATTTGCATCCTCCAGTATAAGAAGTAATTCATTAGAGCATGTGTAAAGTAACCACTTCTGGTCGATGATTCTAGAGTGTGTCAGCAAAACCTGTGTCCGCTGAAAGCCAGAGATGCCTCCCTTTCCTCGATTTTAACTCATTTTACAATGAGCTGCAAAACGACATACAGCCTGTCTTTATAGACTGGAGCACCTGGCAGATCGATACCCAGGCTGAAAATGGGTAGGCACATTTCCAGTAGCCCTTTTGTAAATAATTTATGTTACCAGAGCAGCCTTGACAACAGAAATGCCACAAAGCACCTCTCCCCTGCCAGGGGGTTGTCTCTGCTGGCTTTGGGGCTGGCAGTGGGACAGTGCAGGGCATGCTGCAGAAGCAGTGGTGCCAAACAAGACTAGAGTCACTAGAAAGGTTTCTTGTGACCAGAAGGGTAAAATGGTTAAATAATTTGAGTTTGCCAAACTGAGATTTACGAACTGAAGACATGCTATTGGAAAAAGAAAACAGAAGAAATACAGATTCATAATATCAGAGATTGCACGTCCTTTAAATACAACTTCTCATAACTTGGAGTATCCTTTCTGCAGTAGATATTAAGTGCAGTCGAACCAAATTACTCTTTGTTGGAAACACTCCATCAGTTTCTCCTACTGTGCTTCTCCCTATATGTTCCTTTATATAATAGTTGAAATACGACTGTTCAGGCAATAACCCACTGATTCCTGGTCCTAAATATATGGCCACAAAAATCTTACATATAGTGGTTGGGAACCATCAGCTGTAAATATGGAACATAGGCTCCTGGGAAGAGTTTAATATCCTTGTAAATTCTCTGTATTTAACTAAATATTTATTTTTTTTCACAGTTGTTTTATTATTAGAGAGGAAATGGAATGAACCCTTGAAGACTGTAGCCATGTGTCACATGGAAAATGTTCTCTTGTCACTGTATTTCAGATTAGCACAGGCAAGCTGCCAACTAATCACTAGCACTCTGATTTTCTAAGCATACACAACATTTTATAACAAAACTAGAGTAAACCAATACTCACATTTCAGAACATTCAAATTATAATAAAACTAAAAGATTCCTATGCTCTAAAGGTTTTCACAGGAACCACCATGAAAGAAATAAAATCATTAAATTATATTAATTATTATCTAATTATCTTTTTTGTGCCACAGAAACACTTAATGTGATCATAACTAGTAGATAATAAGGAAAATAGAAGAGGAGTAATTCATAACAAATTCTATATTCATATAAAATTTCTAATCTGAGAAAGGACTAAAGCATTGTCCATCTTTTGATTAAGAATATTACATTGAAAAGTCATACCTGGATGATTTACAGAAGTTAAAACCTGGCTAGAATTTGCAATTTGGACTTCATTCTGTTTGCAGTTAGTGCTGCATATCCCGCTCTCACAGCACAACAAAGACACAAGTCAAGCCTGGGGCAAAATGAATTTATTTTATCTAGAAAGCGACGGAACTCTAAGCCACAGAGAACATAGTGTCTACTGTAACTTTACTAGTAGAGCAGTACTTAATGGTATTAAAGTAGATGTATTAAATTTAAAGCAAGTCTCTGCACATAGTGTTGGAAATATTTTTATCTTTCAAGGAACAGTAAAAATCAAAACTCTGCCCCACTACTGATAGTGAGAATTCAATTAATTTTTTGTATGGGTTTTCAGTTTGACTTGACTTTAAGATCCAATGCCTATTTGCAAGAATGGTCCTTCCAGTTCTACCTATCTTTCCAGACCCATCTCCTCTGTGATTTCTTGCTTCCAGCTAATCTAACCAATTATGACAATGGGGAAATTAACATGAAAATTAAACGTGGTAGTATCTGCCAGCACACATATGTAGTCTTTGCTTGTCACCTTCATTTTTAAGCAGAGATTCTAATTAAGCCTCAAGCAGCCTCAGGGTGTCACTAGAACGTAGTTCTATACATCCAGAGTCCCTGCTTAGACTCTGCTTTCAGGCTCGGACCTGGTTGTCAGAAGAATAGAGGCCCCACCATCAAAGCTTGAGGCTTGCATTAAAGCCATTAAATTTCCATGACATTTAGCCACTGGCATTCTCTAGTAGGATTGTTGTACTGCAGCCTGAGGACTCCTTCTGACTTAAGAGCTCTAGTACAGTGACAACATACAGGCTTGCAGCCAGAATTAATACTCTTTTTAAGCTCTAATGTTTGTTAATCTCGGTACAGAAACTCTTTCATTTTAGTATCTACCTTTACAGGTCTGCTGGGTTCATGTTGCTGTTCAAAGGGATTGCATTCCTAATAAAGCTGGATTGAGAGGTAGGGCTAAGAGGGTGTACATACAATCTCTTCACCTCCAATTTCAAAGACTATAGTGTCTGACAACAAAATCCACCTATGCTCAGAGATTTCAGTCTCCCCCAAGAGCAGGGCCTATCCCCTTTCTCCCAGTCCCTCTACAGGACCTGTGATATTTTTCCTCAAGCTACTTTCTACTGTGTTTTTACTGTATGCCCTCTGGTAAGGATAGTCCTGTTTCTCTCTAGCAGAGAGAAACATTCTGCTTTTAGCAAGTTTTTAGCTCCAACTGCTAAAGACTAGTCAAGCATGGAAGAAAAGAGGAATGTTTGCTCTCTCTTAACCTTGTAATATACCCTATGAAAAGCTTCATTTCCTCCTATAGCTACATGCATCTTTGGGAAGAAGTTCTAAACCATTTTGGTTCTGAACCGAATGTAGTTTTTGTTCACNTTCTTAACTGTTTTCATTCCAAGTGCTACTGCAGAACTGATCTACTGAAGCTGAAGCAAAGATGAGCAATACCATGCCTTGCTGCTGCAGATTAGATGCCAGATTCCAGAAACACTGATGTACTGACAATATTCACATTTTTATTGATATTACTCTGTTTTTACTGACAGAAATTCAAAGAATTCACAATTTTAAATGTACTCGTTCATTACCTCGTAGTTATTCACAAAGTGGATGCCAATAAGAATGAAAACCATAAAATCAGGCCCATATATCCAAACATTAAAATTCCAAAGGTATACATTTTCTTTGAATAAAAGATTTCTTTTGTAGTGAGCTGTGAAATAGACAATGGTAGAATAAAAATTGGATTATGAAACACTGTGCAAATTAAATACAAAATAGATCTAGTTCTTGAATGTCAGTATCAACCTTACTTGTATAAAAATCAGGCCATAAGGGTATACAGAACCTTATACATACATTGAAACAATTTTTATCTTGCCTGGTAAGGAATACAGAAAGACGAGCTGATTCTTGAAAATTAACCTAAGGTGAAGAAAAGCTATTTTTCAAAATATTATGATAGAAATGTAGGTGTGTGGGTTTTTAAAAGAAAATTTGCTGAGATTTCTTAGAAATTCAGATATGCAGAAAACATTAAAAAAGCACATTCAGAAATCAGCATTACACTTCTTTTTATAATTTGTTTTCTGCTGGTTCAGAGATTGCCGAAGAGGCAGTTGAATAAAAGCTGACAAGCACTAAGCTCAATCCATTTTCTAAAAACCCAGATCTTCTTAGGACCTTCTTATTCAAGTGGGAAGACTCAAATGCAGACATTTCCCAATAAAAATGAGTAACGGTACTATAGAAATATCTAATGAAGTTGTAAGACTGAACTCTTCAAGTGAAGATGAAAGGTACTTATGATTGCAATGGTATGTTATTCCACGTAATTGCAAGAAGAGAAATATTCCTATTTTCATATGCTAATGGAAATATGGATAATAAGTTCGCCGAATTTTCATTGAAACTGATTTAATTTTGACTGGTTTATTGTTCATTTTCCATGTATCCCAGTGAATCCCAGTTGCAAGAAATCTACCTGTGTAGCGATGAACACCATTAAGATTTGCAAGGCCACACTTGCTGAACCACCATCCAGTGTTACCACTGAAGTTACTGCAGCTCTTTACAGGCTGTTCTTTAATAGTGCACACTGGCCTGCATCCATCATTATCAACATCAAAAGTGCTGAAAGGCATTGAGTTCTGGTTATCTTCTTTTCTGTATCCTCTAAATGCATCACCTAAGCACAACAGATAAAACAGAAGGATAAAAATGTGGGGTTTTTTATATTTTATATTTTTATATTTTAACAGAAGAATACAAACATTTCCTACTTGTTGCACACCTCAAAAACTTTTCCTCTGGATTTACTGGAAATATAGAATTCTTCAAAGCAGTTCAAGAGCACCAGATAACGAGCTCATAAAGTGTTCAAGATGAAGGAAAGAAAGAGAATAAAATATTGAGAAATATTGAAGAAGTTGAAATTTGATGAAGCATTGTTGTTGCTTTTAGCGATGCATGCTGGCTATGAAGGCAAAGGCTTCTGTCTTCAAAGACAGTAGAAGAAAAGATAAAAGAAACAAAACCAGTTGCAACTTAAGATTTTTTCCAGCAATGTGTCCAAAACCCCAGAGTGAGTGATGAGTCAAGATGGAATTGTTGAAACTTAAAGGTCACTGATTACTGGCTCTTTTGTCTTACTAAAGAAATACAAATACAATGTTTTACAAATAAAAATGGAGTAAAGCACCAAAACTTTTAGAGAATAGCTATTTTGTTGGTAATAAGGAACATTCTTGCATATTACTAAACATGTTAAAAAAAAAAAAAAAAGAGAAAAAGAAAAAAGCAGCAAGACATGGTGCAATATTTAATGCCAATCTTTGCACGCTTACTATATTTATGCTATTAAGAGAGGTCTGGAATTGTTAATTAATTTGTCTCTATATGTCACCCAGTAACTGTTACACACTATAAGCCAACTTTATTTCACTCAGTTTCTGTCTCTACTCTTTGCATGTGACTGTCAGGGCACTTCTGAATTAACCAAAGCATCATAAGGAAGATTTCCACAAACATCAGCAAATCTGGAATGAGATAACGAACATCTAAAGAACTGTACCATTAGATAGATATACACTAACACCTACAAATTCCCCTATTTAGCGCATATATATATATATATCATGGACTTGAATTTGTTTAAGATCTTTCATTTCCTTTGTTCTTATTTATTAGTTGGGTGATTATTTAATTATTTTATTAAGACCATTGAAGTGATAAAGTGATTTCCTACTATGTAAAGATTAATGCTGGAATAACCAATCACTACGTCATTAGCCATGTACCTGCTTAAGTCTTCGTTATGCACCAGAGAAAAACACATTAGAAAATAATTTTTTTAAGTTTTTATGTTATCTTAATTAATTAATACACTTTTGAATGCATTTTTATATATCAAGAAAGGGAACTTTAAAGTACCTTTAAATACCTTAAAGAAGGAAATTCTTACCAGCATTTCCTGAGTAATGCCCCAAATGGATCTTAAAAGAACATGCTTCATCCTCTATCCAGAATCCATCATATGATGCAAAGGCACGCTTGTCATTTTCTGATTCCAAGTCCACATAAAGACTGAAACTAGTGGGTTTTTGATTTACTATGTCAAAAATTTTCCTCAGTCCAAGCCAAAATTCCCCTTAAACAGAAATACAATATAGAAATGGAAACTGTTAAAGGAAAAACAATTGTTCTTGCTTTTCTACTTTTCTTCCTGAACCAAATGTAATAAAAGTAGTATGATAGGCTTATATTCCTTTGAAAGACTAATGAAAGAACAGAGTAATCTTTCTACTTCCTTAGGAAATCCATGGAAAGAATTCCCATGTGGAAATCATCTTTTTTTCTCTATAGTATTTCTTTAGAAAATTGTCCACATGATAGATTTCAAACATTTGTCTGCAATATACCTTAGGAAACCACAAAATACAGGATATGCTAAAGGTCCACTCACATGAACAGAATTCAGTAGCATTCCTAAGGGCAATACTGAGAAGTGATAAATGTTAGCATTCTATGAAACACAACAAAGCACAAACCCTGGTCTCAGGATTTTCTGCCTCTGTAAATCACACTTGCTGCCCTGTATGAGCTGTGCACAGAAAAACTGTGTGATTCCATTGCAATCCTAGATAAACTTCTGAAAAAGCAAATGAGTGTAGACTTGTCAGATGAAAGATGGCAATAAAAAATTAGTATCACAGTTGTGTTGGTATTAGCTACTGAAATATTTCATTCTGTTTCTAACTTTACATGTCTTACTCTGAAATATTACTGATTTTTCTCTGCTTTAAGGAAATATTTCGCATATGTGATTCAAACCAACTAAGGTTTTTTTGATCTGGGCTTTTTTTCTTTTTTTATCATATTTTAAAAACCTTTTGTGAGACTGAAATGGCTAAAGAATCTAGTGGGGTCACAGTCCTTATTGAGATCATACAACAGATTTCCTGAAAAAAAAATTATTACCTAAAAATGAGACTTTTAATAAACAAGTTTATACTACTAAAACTCCTACACAATTTAGTGGAATGTAGCTCACATAAAGGGATCAGAACTGTAGGATCCAAAGCACTTTAGAGTATTTAAAATTAATACCAGTAAGATCACCAAATCCATCCAGATACTCAGACCATGTTCTTTGGAATGGAATTATTCCATCAATTCTTTTCTGAATCACAGTCCATCCACCTCCTCGAAAATCCATGTCGCACAAAACCTAAAATACACATAGATATCATTTAGAATTCTTGAAGCAGCTGTTATGAAGAAAACATTTTAATTAAATAAAGGCAGGCTACTCAGAGTTTTGCTAAGTAATACACCTTTCAAATACCTTAACAAAATGCTCAAAGAATAAAAAATGAAGTTGCAGTGTGTTCCTGTTGGACTGCTTGATTTGGATATTTCCTCAAATAGTAGAAAAACTGCCCTTATCAGATATAATAAATAAGCTTTGATAAATGTTACTGTAACATTTATAGCCTGAAATGGAAGCAACATGTAGTGTCATGTATTAGTTAGGCAAAATATTATCCATACACACAGCAACACTGAATAAGCCTTTATTTCAGCAAAGCAAAATAGACACAACTTCTTACATGTTCTCCCTCGCCATCATGCCTTCTTTCAGAGACATACTGTGTTTGTGGTGCCTGGGAGTTGTAGAACCCTTAATAAAGGTGAGGAAATGGGAAAAGGTGATAGCAACAACCCAGTACATAGTATTAATCTGCAGCAGCGAAAACCTCTACATAAGAAGGGGCCCAAATCCAGGGAAGTCCAAATGTGAACATATAACTGCCTGCAATTGAACAGGCTCACTCAGATGATCTCTCAAATTTATGAGTCTTTATGAGTCTTTGCTGAAATTTGTGCACAACAGTATGTCAAATGGCAGTGGTCCAGCTGCCCTCTGCACTGCTTTGGAATATGACATGATGTGACACATTTTCTCCTTAACTCATTTAACTTTAGATACGTAACAGAGCTCCCTAAGTATGTCCCCAGTGCCAGATCTTTATCAGTTCTAACTGGGATTATTAAGTCTGGGAACCTACTGTGGAAAGATGCATATTGCCCATTTAGACACTTCACCACCTAAGCTGTTCAGAGTAGTCCTAGGGATACATAATGAG
The DNA here is from genome assembly GCA_013399695.1 of Formicarius rufipectus. NCBI lineage: Eukaryota > Metazoa > Chordata > Aves > Passeriformes > Formicariidae > Formicarius > Formicarius rufipectus. The sequence continues at coordinate 501,217 of VXAU01003246.1, read as the reverse complement.
TGTTTAAAAACAGTGTCTCCTAATGTGACTAAGAGCAGGAGAATTAACCTGGAAAATACTTATAGCTATGGAGCTATGGAGCTACTTGTGATAACAAAAGTAAGTTTAGAATATAATGTTGGCTGTCATAACATTAAGGGGATGCATAAGTGATGGAATAAAGAAATTTTTTGTTGATGTTACAGGGAATGTACACGATGAAACATATTTTAGAAAAGAAAGTTTTGCAATCTTAGCCAGTTGATAAAAGCAGAATCAGTTCAACCCTCAGCAAAATTTGTGGCAGAGTGATATATGTTGCCCCCACCATAGCTTCTACTAGCCAGATATTTTCCATGGAACCAGACTTGTTCCTTGGCAGGAACACATCAACATCGTGTTCAGAGACTTTGTGACTTAACAACATCTTTTCAATGAATGACAACAACAGGGCAGAGCTGCAGTGTGATCTAATACAACCTGGGGAACCTTGGATCTTCAAGCAAGCTAATGCCATTGGATGCTTTGGGCAATGCTTGCAACACAATTACTAAATGAAACATAGTAAGAGTCATGTGCATGAAAGGAAATTGTGGCCTTTATTCCCTGGATTCACATGCTTATTCCATTCACCCAGGGAGGACAGAACTGGAATAAGAAATACAGAGGATTCTAAAATGAATATTTAAATGCAAATACCTTCAAGTAATTCAAAATAATCCCATTGCCTCATCTGCTGTCTTGAAAAGACAATTGTATGCCCAGTTACTCCTCTGAGTCAGAAGTACTAAGAGGAGCCACTTGGTCACAACATCAATCTTCAGTGCAAGTTAAATCAGTGGAAGTGCTGACAATTCTCAGAAGGAACAGATTTAGTTCTACATGAGAGGTCATCAGCCAATTAGATACAGTACCAATACAAACACCAGCTAAGTAAAAAATATGAGAGAGAGGCAGAGAGAGATAAAAATACAGTCATAGCTGTGTAGTTCCTTAATCCCTTATATGCTGGAAATGTTGCATTGTAAAGCCTTATAATAGTTAATCTACTTTACAGTTTGCTCTATGTCTCATGTCATGCAGGGTATGAGGGGCATGATTGTGCAGGTACCATTTAAGTAAAATGAGCAGGAGCTTCCAGTGAATATTTCTCCTCTTTCTATCTTCAGTGTGCAACAGAGGTATATTCCAAACAACTGTTTAGTTAGTCTGATCCACCTTAGAAATATCATTGACCTAAATTCACTAATTGAAAAATGTATCAGAAATGGATCATAATTCATTTTCCCAGGAGTGAAATTGGTTTTAATTGCCTCGTGTTTAAATGCTCAGACAAAAGCCCTCTTGGCAGTAATTTTCTGAGATGCTGAAAACCTGCCACTACCACTGAAACTGGATATTTACATTGGTGCTGGAATTCAGCTTTCAGTTAGCCCAAGTTAAGCATCAAAATCTATATTCGCTTTTGAAAACATGATGTTTCAAAACATAAAACCATGAGAACAGGATCAAGGAGCCTAAACAATTTTCTTCGTTTAACTGGAATCTTCATGCAAATGATTCTGAATGCACTTCCATTTAGTTTCTGTTACATTAAAAGGGCAGCTGTTTGCTGAAAAGGTCCTCATTGAAATAAATTGTTTAATGTTGGTTTTGTTTAATGTTAGCGTTTCCTGGGTTTTTTTAGGTTCTTACCATGTTTTTCTGATTCTTATTTTTTCTTATTTTGTTAGTCTGCAGAGCTTTCAGAACTCTTGGTTACTAGCCTCTAAAAAAATGTATCATAATTTCTTGTTTATGTTTTAATGTTGTGATCTATTCATCTATTATTTTTCCTCTAACTTTTCTATGCTTCAACACATGAAAGAATTTTCCTTAAAATACTTAAAATAGTTTTCTTTAAAACAACATTCTTTACGGAACACATATTTTAGATATATTTCTCTGAGAACTTTTTGGCACTGTCTTTTAAGTTCTGTGCAACATCTACCAGACAAGAAATGAGACACTCATTTCATGACTGCAGACATCCTTCTCATTATTCATTGTTAAGTTGTTCTTTTAATCACATTATTATTAATTTTCTTTTTTTGTTTCTTGTTCTGCCTAAGGAACCTTTCCACTCATATAACTAACTTATTTCCAGAGTTTGGCAGTAACTTTAAAAGTGGAAAAGTGTAACAAATATTTTTGAAGGAACAGAAACTTTATCATTTCAGATTTACTTGTCAAAACCTAAAAGTGAACTGGAAAAATCACTTTTCTCACCTAGATTAGTTATACCATCTCTTGGGAAAAGTAACTTGGGTAAGGTGTGAATATTTCTGCAATGGAATCCCCCTCTAATCCCGAAAAAATTCTGAAACTAATGCATCTTTTGCTATGGTTCCTCCTGGGGTGAGGCAGACAGCATTTTGTTCATATTGTAAATGTGGTTGTTCACTGCAAGTTGGCTTTGCCTTTTTTTTTTTAACATGGAAGAAACTTGCCAATAAGTTACAGACCTTTTTCCTGAGCTCACTGCATTGTACGGAAGAATGACAGGTTTTTGTATCACAGGTTGGCAGAATGAAGTTCATTTTTTTTTCTTTTGATATCCTTTTCTTAATCAGATTGAGCTCCTTTTTTTGTAGCATTTTGAAGGGTTCCAACTGGCTAGAGATAAAGGGATTCATGCTTCCTTTGTTATATACAAAAGAAGACTATAAAGTTGGATATTAAACTTATTTATTAGTTGGCTTAAATTTCATGTTTTTTCTTCAAAAACTAATGACCCCAGATGTAATGTAAAGTTAAAGGTTTGAAAGTGCTATATCTGCCTTTCCACTATACAAAAGGCCTTCTCTATGTAGAACAGCCTGAAATGGAAATAAACAGATAAAATAAAATATTTCTTGTGTTCCTATGGATCTGAACGTCCTGAGCCTGAGGAAATTAACCCAAAATTCTCTTCTTTGAGATGAGCACTATAACTCAGATCAATTACATAAAGTGCATGTGGTGACAGGAAGCATGATTGAGGCAGTTTGTCTTAAGAATGCATCTCCTGCAAAACAGATATGTAAACTAGCATTTTATATGCTGCTCTGCCTCAAGACCAGGTTACAATGATACTCAGACAAGAGCTAAGCACCTACTCCTCAAACTCATGTACATCTGCGCCTATATTTAGATGCCTACAGGCATCAGTGGAGACACATTGCGAGAGAAGGCACCACTATCCAGCAGAATAATTCAAAAACCCAAAAGTCCCCTTTCAGAAGCCAAATGGATCAGTCAGTTGGCTCTTCAGTTTTCCCTCTTTAAAACAGAAAAGAACAGCACTTCTCAACTGCCAAAAGGGGTGATGGAATAGACTTGGGTTTTCCTCTTTGGTACCTTTTTCATTGCAGATGAAAACTGACATTGGGCTCTTATGACAGAGATTAAATTTCTGTATAGAAAATGAGAAACTTATAAAAATAATAAGGGCAGACACATGCAGAGTATTTAATACACTTCTTATTCATCTGTTGAGAAATTGTCAAGGAAAACACTTTAAATCTAATAAAAATATTCTAAGTACATATTCTCAAGCAAACTGTGACTATCCTGAGAGATAAATGTATTACCTCAAAAGGATAATTTGATCCTTCTGGATGGATAATGTACAGACCAGATGGAGTTTTTGAAACTGAACCAACAGTATCTTTAATATGAGTGCAGTCCAAACCTAGTGGAAAAAAAGTATTTAATGAAGCTCATTAGCAAAAATTTGTTTTAAAAGAATTACAGAATCTAGGTAACATATGACTAATTTTAAATAGCATTTTAGTCTCATGCAAACTTTAAAATCTTTTTTTTTTTCATGAATTTATCTTGTAATTTAAAATTCTCTGGACTTCATTAAGCTCATAAGGAAGTATAAATTACATTGCATAGAAAAAGTTCTTTCTAATCTTAATAGATATGATACAGAAATTAAAGATTATGCATCTGGGTAATTTTACAGATTTTTACATTATATTTATAACACTTATACTGAGGAAAACAAACAAACAAACAAGCAAACAAAAAACCAAACAAACAAAAAAAACAACCACCAAACATGTTATCTGGGAAGTTATGTCTTTGCCCTACAGATAATTGTATTTATACTTGTAAAAGCCTTTCCATCAGCATGTATACATGAGAAGACATTTACCTCTAAGTGTTAAGCCAGGTAAGTGTTAAAATTACTCAAAGAAGCAGTTTCCACAGCCAGCACGACTGCTTAGACATAACGTTTCCTTTAGTTTGGCTAGACACTACAAAGATCAGCTGTCCAGTGAACAGATGACATTCATCCCATTTGAAGAAGGATATGGCAGAAGCAGAGCACACTTTATTTCATTGCAAAAGAGCATACCATTTAGCAGATCACTTACTAACTGATAATCACACCTGGTATTTCGCAAAGAAAACAACAACGTGCTAAACAGGATGCCCAGAATTGTCAGTTGCAAATTTAAAGCAGTATTTATGGTAACATTTTAAAACAGTTTATAAAGCTTCCAGAATTTATATGTTACTAACAAGGGATAAATGTCAATGTTACAATTGCTTACTTTTGCTTTAATTAGTTCCTTGTCAAGGTACAAAGGTAAAAAGAGAAGGTGTCAAGACTATATTTGAAAAATATTTACCATGAGACTGAACTGCTTTGTAAGGAAGTAGATCCAGATGCTTTCTCAATACTGCTGCATTCAAAAGAACAAGTTTGTTTTTGAGTTCATTTACCTACAAATTCAAAGAAATGTTCTTTGATTAGGTTGCAATGAGGAATTTTACATTCTAAAGGTTTGGGGTTTTTTACTCCTAGTAAATATAATTTCAAGTTAATGTTGTGATGTGTTAGTAAGTTGTACTTTCTTAGGCAAATTGATCTCATTTTTTACTTTTTTCATCCAAAATAATTTTTAGATACAATTCTGGTTAATTCAAAAAAAGCCCTTCAGTTTGATTAAAGCTTTTTACCTCTACTGAGTGATGCAAAGTGCTTGTTAACTACTATCACAGCTAAGAATAGTGTGTTACCTGCACAAATACAGCAGTATCAGAGATGGCAACCAGTGTGAAGGAATAGTCCTTCACTTATGCTACTACCATGTATGACACTAAGTTGTGAAACAGGTGGTGCTTATCACCCCTCATAGAAATGGAGCTCACACCCTACCCAAGGTACAAGGAATGGTGAGAGAGGCTCTACTTCTACTGGTTTAATGACGATAGTAACACTTATTTTTCCTCCTATTCCTGTAGTGAGGAATAGCAAATACAAGTGTTTATGATAAAGAAAAAAGTACCTGATTAGAAAGGTAGTCCAAAGAAGACTGTTGATCATCCATCATGTCTCTTACCAGTTTTTGTGTACTTCTTGCATATTCGACAAGAGAGTTCTGCAAATTTCCTTCAAAAGAAATATATTCATCCACTTTGTTATCATAAATCTAAAAACATTCTTGACTGAATGACAACATACTTATTTATGATATCTAAGTGAACACTGAAAGCGTTTTACCTTATGGCACCTAAAAGTGAAATGAAAGTAGTACTGAGACAACAAATTAAAGCCAAAAATGCTAAAAACTTCAAATTTGTTGATTGCACTAAAGGCATCTTAAGAAGTGATGGTTCTTCTTATGTTTTGAAGAAGAATTTAGTCTTATTCTTGGGCAACTTGGATGACCAGTTAATGGAGATCACAGCAAAAGATGAAAGACAAATGTATAAGGTTGCCTGTCATCCTACATTTGCTCATTTGCTGTACTACTTCTGTTTTTTGCCCTGACGCTAAAAATAAAATCGTCATCATCCTGACAGATAATTAGTACTATATACTAAAAAATCATGTGTGAAAATCAAGAATTTATACAAGTGTTTTCTGAGGCTGAGCTGTATAGTTTGTCAAGGCAATGAATAGAGACTGTCCTATGTGCATCTATAACAGGTAAGCTGAAGTACAGATTTACTCCCACATAACTAACTAACTAACTCCCACTTAAAACCCCCCACACCTAGCTATGATGTTTAAATGAGGGACAGATACAGTACTCCTCCTCTCTGATGGAGAGAGATACTGATATTCAGAGGGTAATACAGATCTAGGTGGGCTGTGCTGCTGCTTGGATTTGCCTGTCTTCACCAATGACTATCTTTGTCAGACCAGCTACATCTCAAAAGCAGGGCATTTTCTTAGGAATACTGAGTTTGGGCAGTAGGGTCAAAGGCTGTCACATGTGCTGAAGGAGATTAAAAAATAAATTGGCACAGCTTAGCATAGCATAGCAGAGGATTGCATAGCATGGCATTGCATAGCTCATCACTAAAAGTATTCTTTATGAATACATACTGCACATGTAATGTTTTTCCCCTTGTAAAATTTTAGCTTGAGCATCACATGGTACAAGGCATAGTTCTTTTTGTTTTGAAATATCTGCAGATTTATTTTTTTCTTCTGCCTTGGGTGGTCCCTCCACAGCTTCAACATTCCTTGTGTCCTGTTGTACCAAACAATGGAGGGGGAAATAAATTGGTCATAAAGCAATTAGGTGTTTTCTGCTTAGCCATACCTCACAAGAAAAAGATAGTGTCAGAGGTAAAGAATAACTTCTATAAACCCAAAAATTACTGCCAACATTTCTGGTGAGTTCTTCTACTTGTGAACACTGTGAACTGGAGGCAAGAACATGCAACTTCTGAAGTTCAGAAGCTCACATTTTAGGAATCACCACACCCAACAGACATCTCATATGATAATAAAGTTATTTTCACTGGAAAGTAGTAGGTTCTTGGATTTACTAGATGTTAGCAAAATGCTCCTACTCTTGAAAATTCCTAAATTAATTACTCATACTCTGATCAGGGAAATGCTTGCATAAGTTATTAACTCATGCATACAAGAAGTGCCGAGCAGATTTGCAGACCAACTCAGCATTACAAAAAAGTATTTTAAATGTTCTCATAGAAGAAAGAATAAAGGGACAGTATTCATGGACACACAATTATTTGAGATAGTAACAATAATAACATTAGTAAAAGTAGCTACACCTATTAATGTTTTTGGTTTTGTTTTTTTAATATTATCTTCCTATTTAGGAGTTTTTCTTCTACGGTGCCATGGGACACAAAATCAGGGAGTGCCTCTGAGTCATCACTTAAAGAAATGCTAAAAGTAATTCCTGAAATATGTGTCATTGACAAAAGACTAAGCAAAATATTTTCAAATGAGTCCTTGCTTGTTGTTTCCATAATCTCAACAAAACGTTTGCAGTATGTTCATATACTTCATTTTCAAATTTATATAGTCTCCTTAGACATATCAAGATTTTACTGAGAAAGAAAATTTATTGAGACTTGAATATATTTTCAAGATAGTTGCTCTTTCCTGCTTCAGCTTTTTTTTTTTGATTTCTGGTATTGGCACTGCTGTGGCAAAGCACCGAACAGGTTTTCTTCCTGATCTTTGTTTTTAAAAAGCAAAATTAAAAATTACTTGAAACTTCTAACAAGAAAATTTTACCCAAAAAAAAGTTTCTGAATTACTAGTATAACTGCATTTTGCTACTGGAAATAAATGGTAGAGCAGTAAAAGAAAATGTTTCTTTCGTTTTGAAATAAGCACAAAATAAAGATAAACTATATAAGAGTTATATACAGATCACTTATAGCTTATAAATAGATTACTTAAAACTGTGGCTTGTTCCAGGGCTTTATCACAGCTACTCACCAGATGTTCAATTAAATACTCACAAACAAATATTTTTAATCAATATTTATCTTTAACAAAAGCCAGCATGAAACAAGCAATTAAGTCTGATCTCAGCAATTCAAAAACTTGAAGTGTTGCCAAAAACAATAGTTACTCTGCATTTACAGTCATGCCGATGAGATTAAAAATATGACCTAACAACTGAGCTATGATAAAGGACGTTAACACAAAAATGTTACAATATACGGAATTCCTACAATTTCAATGTCGTTTCTTTTCTGTATCTGAAAATACCTGATTCTTCTGTGTTTTCATATCTTTCTTGAAAAAGACAATCTACATCTTTAAAACATCTGTCACTTTTCTGCGAAATCAGTTACATTCATTATCTTATGTAAGCAAAGTAATTGAAAATCTTACCTTACAGGAACAAGGCTTTCCATTACTTATGACAGTCTCTCCTAAATTGAACAAAAAAGAATTAAGACAAACAAGCAAAGTTACCCTAAAGCGATGGTTCATCTTTTACTTGAAGAAATGCAAATGTTTTAACAGGTTTCAAATTTCTGTGGAAAGGATTGTACACTATGAAGTCTTGAGCTAAGTATTTGGGAATGTCTACAATACAAAGGGCAGCCAGCACATCACTCCTTTTCTGCTGGGATTTAATAAACCACATTTCAACTGCACAGTAGATTTGATATTCTACTGCTTGCATCCTGAGGGAAATTAATGCTTTCCACCTCTACCTGACACATCAAACATATATTTTCATTGTGATAAACTCTGACAGATTTTTTTAAATGCTATTTTTGAGCATTGGTACATATTTAGTAAGAGTGATCTGGGCTTCTCGAAAGAAAAAATAGTATTAATCAATGTTTTCAGGTTTTTACAAAGGTTTTTATCATTGAAATTAAGGTGTTTGTATTGTTGCAGCATTGGTGCACTAGAAAAGGCTGTGGATGCAATTTTGGAATATGCCATAACATCAAGTTCAAACTAGAAACCTGAAAAACAGTATTTTAAATAGTACCTTTTATTATACAGAGAAATGTTTCCCAGGGTGACAACAGCAGTCTCTTGGTCTCACTGGTAGCCCACCTGTAGGAACACAGGCACTGAGAGTGAGACAATCATTCAGTACAATGATTTCTATCCTTGAAAAATATCAAAGTATGAGAGAATGGCCTGAAAAATAAGAAAATTAAATATAGTCCACAGAAACTTAATTAAAACTATGAGGCATCTGTAGTTTTCACACATTCAAGTCCGCTACTTTTGTACCTAAAAACTGGATNATTTTAACAACAAATACTAAAAAAAAAAAAAAGACTAAAAAAATAATTTGGAAAGTTCATAAAGGTTCAACAGATTTTCAACTCCTCATGCATATCAGAAAATTCAAATTGTTTGTGCTCTGCCTGAATAAATGAAACCTCAGGTTCTATTGTACCACTTGGAGATACACTGTTTATACTGATCAAAGGTCCTTCAGAATACCCTGTTCAACAGCACCTCACACTGGGACAGCCAGACTATGTTCCCAATTGGTCTTGATAAGGTGGTCCATCTCCATCCCTATCTGAAGCTGGAATACACTGGAAATAGCTTTTTTTATAAAGAGATTTGAAAGCAGTTGGGAGCAGGGGTTAATATAGTTTTAAATCCAGATTTTAACTCAGTTTTTTAGTAATTTTTTTTCTTTCAAACTAAAGAGTACTAAGCACCTGTTCCTAAGAGGAACACGTTCAATTGCTTGTGAAATTCATAACAACTTTCCTTATTCTGTAACTCTCAAAATCAAATTCTTACTTCGTTCTGAAGGACCAAATGGCAAATCATAGCTTTCCAATATGAGAATTACAGGAGTTTAACTAGTGCATCAGCTGATGCTCTCTCAAGAAGATTCAGGTTGTGATCCATAGTGGAGTCTCAGTAAGAAGGTGAACAGATTTTCATGGCTGTCTATATATAACATCAAGGAGGGCCAAACAGTTTTTCTTCTTTCTATGCACAGAAATAGGCAGAGGTGGCAAATTTCAGGAAGGAATGGTTTAAAACAGTAGGAATGTTGACTGAATTTCTGCTCCCCTATAGTCATAAGTACATCTTGGAGGAAAGCTAAAGGGCATTAAGCAGAATAATCCCCAACTGGAAAAGAAAGGAAATAAAAATGTGTTTCTGCAGCAGCACAGCTGTGCTCCAGGCTTCAAATAAGACTTGTAACAAATTCAGAATTCATCCCACAAGGTTTTAAGAGCTTGATCTTTATCCTTCACTGGAATACCAGTGTCTAGCCCACAGTAAAATTTGTGAAACTTCCTTCAAACCAACTGCCAAAGTGGGACCTTCCATTCTGTAACAACTTACTTTCAGGCTGGTTGCTGTCGCAGAAAAATCATACAGCTCAGAAACACACGGTCCTCAGCTAGTCACCTTCTCACCCCACAGTCTGAAGGTTGTGAGGTCTGCCGTAAAGGAGGACTATGGAGATGTAACAAAAAGGTAAAGAAGGGAAAGACAGAAAGACAGATGAACACTATGCTTACTTCTAAATCTCAAAAAGTATCTTAAAGTGAAGCTGCAGTTTGTGCTGTATTAGATCAAAATTTTCAATAAATGTAAAGCTCAAATTCTGCCAGCATGAGTTGGTCATGAACTTGAATATTCCTAGGTGTGCCGTGGGCTCAGATTCTGTGGTTGTTTCCCAGCTCCTCTTCAGTCTTGCTTGGGTGACTCAGTTCTCCATTCTGATAAAGCCTTCTGCTGCATCTTAAATGAAACAGTGTGTTTTATCAGGCAAACTATGAAGTAAAATAAAAAGAAATATATATATAAATATAAAAGCTCATATGAGAGCTTGTCCCAGAGCCACTTCAAGGCAGCACAGGCCCCTTAAGGCTCACAAACTCATACACACACTTCATGCAGTGAATCAATAGCCCAAAAGAAGCTTTATTATCACACCTTGTATTTATAATCTGTGCTTTTCAGTTACATCATTATATCAAATGATTGGACAGCTTAGAACTGTCTATTCTCAGGCCACCTAGATTTTGTTGACCATTGGTCTTAATGTTAATTAGTCCTCCTGAGGTCCACCTCCTTGATCTCATACAGAGGAATTCAGGGAGTATCAACAGATGTTCTTCTTATAGATAAGTTCTTACTCCAAGGTTGCGTACTGCTCTCTTGAAATCTGTAAACACAGGCCTATTTTTCCTGGGAACTGCACAATGAATTGTTCACAGAATATTCACAGAATATCCAATTTTCTGCATTTTGCAACAACACTAGGATTTTAAAAAGTGTTGTGAGGGTTGAAAAGCACATTGTGGTAAATTGACAGCCACTTTTCTACCTGCAAATACAGGAGAGCAGACAAGGGGAAAAGGTTGCAAACTTGGGGCTGGTATTCTGACCTAGATGTGAAAGACTGCCATTTTAGGGTCATCTTCTCTACTGTGGTTACTGGGATATTATAAATATTAAGGGCATTTGGCAACCTGGCCCTTAGTGATCCTGACTGTAAAATGGCAAGAGTAACAGCTACTTCACGAGCTGTGCTACAAATATGGGGTTGGGGGGCAGGAAAGGGGGTTTGTGTCTGTGGAGAAGAATGTTTTATGAAAGCCGAGTGCTAGTTTTACTTTCCTAGTCAAAGATATAGAACAGCTGCACATTGAAGGGTGGAAAAAAATAAAGAATTGGTTTAAGCTGAAATACAACAGCCAAGAAACGTCTTGCCAGGAAATCAAGGCATTTATCCTATTGCTGACAGCTCATCCGAGGCAGGGTGATATCCCAAGACAACACTGCTTTACCTGAGAAAGGAAAGAAAAAAAAACAAAAAAAAACAAAACAAAAAAAAAAAAAAAAAAAAAAAAAAAAAAAAAAAAAAAAAAAAAAAAAAACAAAAAAAAAAACAAACAAACAAACAAACAAAAACAAAAGGCAGCAAGGTTTATGCAGTTAACTCCAAGTCTTCACTGTCAACATGTCGAAGAGGCACCCTCAAGAAAGAGCTCTGCAAACCCGCCCCCAGAGCCCAGGGGTGTGTCTCGCTTGCCCGGCGGAACCCACGAGAAACTGTTGGTTCGGACACGGGATGTGCGTGGAGTTTTCAGGCGGCATCCCGCGGCTGGCAGCGCGATGCAGAGGATATGGGCAGTACGGGATGGGCGGTGCGGGGTCGGCAATGTAGGATGGGGAGTGTAGGATGGGCAGTGCGGGGATGAATATCACGGGATGGGCAGTGCGGGATGGTCAGGGAAGGATGGACAGTGCAGGATTGGATGGCGCGGGATGGGCAGTGAGGGGATGGGCAGTGCGGGGTTGGATAGCGCGGGGAGAGTGTCCCGTCCTAGTGGGACGGGAAAGCACGGGGCGAGCCAGGCGCCCACCCTGGCACGGGGACCGACAAGAAACGAGGCGAGGCGAGTGCTGTCCGTCACTCCCGATTTGGAGGCAGCAGGGGCAGCTCCAGCCGAGGCGGCTCCGCCTCCCGCCCCGTTGCGAAGGAAGCGGCGTCCGCGGTTGCCACGGTGCTGAGCGGGGCGGAGGCCCGGCGCGGAGCGCGGTGCGCGGTGCTGGATGCATCCCGACGGGAAGGGCGGCGCTGGAGGGAGTCGGAGACACCACGAGTATCCTTCTGCCAGCCCTGCGGTGCCCCGGGGCTCGGGAGGGATCTGGGGGCCGGCGGCACCCCGCCAAAAGCGGGGAGGGGGCGCTGGGCTGGGTCGCCCCAAGGGGAGCTTTACATTAAAACTTAAGGCGTTGTGAGTTTTAAACTGCGTTGGGAAGTCTGGCTTCGCAGGCAACTTCGGAGCTTTCTTGTACTTTCCATCCTAAGTGCTACTGAAGTCATTACTGATGGGAGACGGGACCCGTCTGGCTCCGTGGAGAGCTTTTATGCAATATTGTTAATCAATTTCAAAGTAAACAGACTAATACTTTGGGGACGTGGTGTGTTTTTACTATTGAAATCTTTTCCCTGGGGTACATGTATCCATATGGTACAGATTCAGGTAACTACAGAAAGGTGTCCCTTCAAATAAAAATAATGAATGTGAGGTTTTTCAACTGGTGATATCATGAAAGAGGAGTGCAAAGCCTTTCTTAAACCCGTTCTAAACAGTAAAATGCAATTTTTTTCTGGATAAGCATAAAGTTAGTTGTTATTATTATAACATACAATTATGGGACCCACCATTGTATCCTTCGCCAAAAGGCATATCAGCATTTTGTATACCATTAGTAAAGTTTGCCCTTTCCCAAAAAGGGGAAATAAAAGAATCAATCAAAAATATAAAGTCAGTCAAACAGGCTGTTCGATCCAGTTTCCTTCATCCTTAACACCATACTAGGGATAGAGCTTTAACATTTCATTTTGAGCTGGATTTAGAAGAAGAACGTCGGGCATTGAAAGAGGATCAGAAAATACATCGGAGCAAGGCACAAAAGTATTTGATAGAGACAAACAGAAGAAGAAGGTAACTAAGGTTCCTTTGGTGGAAGATTGTTTAAAAAAACAACACCAAAAAAAAAAAAAAACAAAACAAAACCAAAAACAAACAAAAAAACCCAAACCAAACAAAAACAAACAAACAAACAAACAAAAAACCAAACCTGTCGAGACAGCTCAATATATCTCTACTATTTGCATGTTCACATTGATAAACTTACTGCTTTGGCCTAGAGGAATCTAGGATAAAAAGTTTCACAAATCCAGTTTCTTGCTGTAGGACAAATAAAATGCAGAAAGAACAAAATTCTGATTTAGTCACTAATTATTGGAAACTCATTGTAGTCACCTCTTATTGTATAAAGTAAAGGTAAGTAGCACTTTCATTCTGTGACCCTGATCTGCATTTCTAATATTCTTCTGGGTTTTATTAGCCTCAATGGGTGAGTGAAAAATGCACTCAGCTGTATAGAACAGGCCAGCAGGCAGGCAGTTGTTGCCTTCTGAAGTGTATTCCTTTCTGTCTGCATGGCATAACAACTGCACAGCCTCCCCTTCATGGTGAGGCTCCCATTTTCCAGTAAACACAAAGCAACATCTTTCTAGTACAGGATTATATTTATAATAAAGTTATTCTGTACTGACATTTTAAACAGAGTTTTGAATAGTCTGTCTTTCGGCATACATGAGAATGCAAAGCCATGAAATATTCTGTGACAAATGGATTAAGTAAATCAGACACTGAAATGTCTCAGTGAAGTGCTGTAAGTAGTTTGTTTAATAGGCATAGAGTTCTTTTCTCTTGCACTGAGATGGTGCTCACACATACAGGAGAATTTCCCGGTGTATTCTGTAGAGGTTCCTTCTTGCAGTCCCCCAGTCTCAGTGTCCTCTGCCAAATGTTAACTCTTTAACACACATCCTCCACAGTTCCTGTGTCAGATGATTTCTGTTGTACAATGTTTTCACACTGACACATTGATAACTCCTGAGAGCGGTGGTATGTATTGTATATGTTGCCACTTTAGCTTGGCAGTATGTGCTGTCAACATATGTTTGGAAATATAAAGAAAAGTGGAAGAGGAAATATAATCACCTGGGAGTGATTAAAGACAATGTGCGACCCACAACCTTTGCAGACAATAAACTGAGTCTCAGTTGAAAAATTAAATAACTAATTTAGTTTTCTGGAACAGTGCCACTGTAACACTACACATCTCAGATGAACACTGTTTATTGTATTACTGGTCTTGAAATATTATACTCTAGTGTAAAAGCAAATACCAGACAGCCTGCATATTTTTGACAGACTGGTGTACTTAAACTAATATTCATTGATACATGAATACATTTCCATATGTATTTCATTGCAGCCTTAAGAAACACAGTATAAATCCAATTTACTCAGGTGAACCTGTTAAAAATTATGATATTCATAAAATGAAGTAATTTCAGCTTGTGATAATTGAGAATGGCATAATTGTTTGCATAATAAGCAGTTCAAATGGAAGTCTGTGGTGGCAAATCTTCCCCTAATAACTGAAAGGCAGTAAGTTATCTAAGGTTAGAAAGGTAGTGAGTACAGTGTTAATAAGCTGTGAAATATAATTAAAAATTATGAGTCATTGCATATATGGAGGAAAGTAGTTTGACAATAAAAAGTTCCTTGAATCTGAATATTTTTTCCAGACACTTTTTCAGGTAGGAATTGATTAATCAGCCACCAGGTCATGTCTCAAATCTGTATATGAACCATTAGCTTTGTTACACATGTAAAAGTATTAGATATGATGATGATTTCTCAAGGATAGCATGACTTTCTTAAGCTTCAAATTCTTACCTGGCAGCACCCTAAATTCCCCCCGGCAGGGATTACAGACATGTATCAAGACTTATTCTTGGCATTGCTGGTTTATGATTTCAAAAGTGAACTTGTACCTTTTGCATTTTTTTAATGGAGAGTAGACGTGAGTGCACTGTGTAGTAGGACAGTCTGTTTTCTACCTCTGACCTTCACACAGAATGGTTGAGGTTGGAAGGGACCTCCTGAAGTCACCTGGTCTAACAACCCTGCCAAGCAGAGCCACCTAGAGCTGGTTGTCCAGGACTAACTTCTGTGAATCTCTAAGAATGGAAACTCCACCACCACTCATGGCAATCTGTCCCAGTGCTTGGTCATCCTTATAGGAAAAAACCCCAAATGTTTCCTGGTGTTCAGAGGGAAGCTTCTGTGTTTCAGTTTGTGCCCACTGCCTCTGGTCCCATCATCAGGCACCACTGAAGAGAGCCTGGTTCTGTCCCCTCTGCATCTTCCTTCCTAGGATTTGTGGACATTAATAAGATCCCCTTGAGCCTTCTCTTTTCCAGTCTGAGCACTATCTATGTGTAAAGAAGATGTTAAACAGGATTTGGTCCAGTATTTACCCCTAGGGTTCACCACTATGTACTGGCGTCCATTAAGACTTTGTGTCACTAACCACCATCCTCTGGGCCTGGCCATTATGACAATTTACATTCCACCTCTGTCAGCTAATTCAGCCTGTACAACAACATCTCATTTGTGAATATCTTAGGGGAGACAGTATCAGCAACCTTCGTAAAGTCCAAATAGACAATATCCACCTCCCTCCCTTCATCTTACCAGTCATTTCTCTGTAGAATCAAGTTTAATGTCAACCTTAAGTTTAGAAAGTGCTTACTAAAATAGTAAGAGCAGTGAATTCCCTTTAGGAAGCAGCTTTAGTGAGGGATAGTAGAGTTCTAGCCTGTTCTCAATCTTGTGTCATTCTCTTTGTATTGCTTTGTGGAAGAAAACTTTTCTGTGGATTTTTCTCTGTGTTTTTTTCAGGAACCACCAGCAGCCTTCCTTTAAACATGGTCATAGCAAAACTGTGTTCAAGTCGTGATAGTCCCTAGTGCCCAGCACTTTTTAAGCTAATGAGAACTGCATATGCAAGGTCTTGCGGATTGAAGTCTTCTGTTTTCAACCTTTTCTAAGTGTACTTGTAATGACATTTTCCCTGACAGTGTTGTATAGGTTTGTTGTAAATACCTCTAAAATGCATTAACTTCAGCATTAAACATACTCAACTTCTACAAGATGTGCTCAGTTAATCAGTTTAGTAGTTAAAGACAAAAACATCACTTGCTCAAAAAAGAGCAAGTATAGCTTTAGAAAGAAAAGTCTCAGTAACTTAAGTCATAGACCTTTTTCAACCTATCTAATGCCATCTGTTTCTTTGTGCTGACCAAACTCCTTAGTTTTGTGTTAACAACAGTGCTTCAACACAGCAAAAAACCTTAGCCTATGGATTATCTTTATATGAGTTGCCTAAGTATCAGGAAAGTAATTTCTTTATTATCTTACTGATATGTTGCAATAAGTTGCAATCTCAAATCAGATTAATAATTAAATATTCCCTGAGGTAGATATTTTGTTTAAATAAGAGTATTCTGGAAATAAGAGCTACTGGTTAAGCACTCACTTGACGTAAAGGAATAGGATATCATATTTTGTGTTAATATAACACACTGCTTTCTAAATACCAGCTGTCAGTTTTGCTGGGGACTGTAGACTTCCTGCTATTATTACTCGCTGCAAAATCAGCATCCCATTGTACTGGGATGTTACTGGCTTCAGGTAGCTTGTTCTTTCTGGAAATGCAATTGTCTGTGTGCATTTTAAAATAAACCTTACAGTTGGTTATTTTGGTTCAGTGTTTTGAATTACCTGAAATAGCCAATCCATCTGTTGTAACCGGGGAAGGAAATGCTTTCCCAGTTTATATCGGTTTCCAATCTATTCCTATTACTATTGTTTATTCCATAATATGTTATCTTCAACATATGCATAAGCTTTGTGCTCCACCTACTGGCTAATTAACATTGATTATTTAATAAAAACTCTTTAAATTATTAAGCAGTGTTGTTGAAAGAGAATGAAAAGTAGTCTAGAACCATAATGAAGCTGTGAAAAGTAGGTGATCACTGTAACTGAGTAGACTTGAAATGCAGTATTGCCATTGCTAATAACGGACCACAGGGTTGTGCTGAATTTGCAAGGCCTTGAGACAGATGCTTGCCAAGCTCACTCTCTCTGAGCTTTTCTCTTGACCTGACAGTAGCTTTGTTTTGCTCAGTCTAGCTGTAACAACAATTTCTCTAATTGACCAGGTGTCTGTGGCTAATTTATTTTGCCTTCTTTATCTTTTTATGGTATGACCATAGTTTTATATAGATAGCACTAACAAGCAGTTATTCTATGTAGAGAATGAGGCATTTATGACACTAAAATAATTATATAGTGTAGGGAAATGTAGGCCTTGATACCTGGAGGTGCAGGATGTGACACAGAGGAGTACAGGCAGGGGGTAGTAAAGGATGGCACACAGGCTTGGCAGTGGAGACTCCATGGCTATAAAAAATTCACCAATACTCAGAGAAACGCAGAACTATATCTGACAAACCTGGCTTTAGAGGTAACAAAGAGAATAAAAGAATAGTATGTAATATACATAAAAGGCACCATATGTGAGATATTTCTGAAGGTATTGTGATAGAGCAAAGGTGTAAAAGTGTGTTAGCAAATATAACAATGACTCCAAGTGGATCCTGAAGTGAGGAAGAAGAAAGTATTAACATGAACATCCTACTGGTCCTGCTCAAGGGACTCCAAGTCCTGCCAG
Source organism: Formicarius rufipectus (assembly GCA_013399695.1). Taxonomy (NCBI): domain Eukaryota; kingdom Metazoa; phylum Chordata; class Aves; order Passeriformes; family Formicariidae; genus Formicarius; species Formicarius rufipectus. Next base: position 483,357 of record VXAU01003246.1, on the reverse strand, counting down.
TTCCCCCTAACAGCCCAGCACCACCAGAACGAAACTGCAAGCCTTGGGGCATAAAAGAGCAATGCAGGCATTAGCATCAGGAAAAGGGGTAGAAACTCAATGTGTGAATAATAGTTCACACTGTTTTAGCACTATTATTGAGCATTTTTCTGTATAGAAATATTTTAACTATTATTATTTTTTTCAGTAACAGTTATAACTGGATTAATAATAATTAGTCTCTTAAGATTTGAGTTATACTAACAGAAAAAAAATTGCTTGCCTTTATATAAGATGTGCTTACGTTTTGCCTATAAACAAGATTTGAAGCATAACAACTGGTATCTAGTGTAGGCAGCCCTCCTGTGAACTTTTGGGGCATTTTGGGGGACAGGTCTTTGTGATCCCCTACAGCATTTTAGGGGTTGGTCCATCTGAAGCCCTTACAGCATTTTCAGGCTGTCCTTTTGTATTCAGCATATGATAATCAAAGAAGATGAGAGAATAGAGTTAATATGTGTTCTTGGTCCTGGTAAGCATCTCACTTAGAGAAAGGAGTTGATTTATTGGCAGTGTTCACAGATAATTTTAAGGATATAAGGTGTATTTCCTGCTTGCCTGTGAGGGGAATTTTGCGTGTGACACCCCATTCTAGCTTTTTCTTGATCTTGCTGTGTTAATTAACTATACAAATACTTCCTTACCTCAATTTTAAAATTACTGTGCACTGGTTTGCAACATGCTTTGGCAACCGAAGGATGAATACCATCAACTCAGTATCAAAAGGTTCATTTCATAGCATTCCATATGCACTGTGTATATTCTTTTTTATTATTATTATTATTTTTATTATAATTCTAATTCTATTATAATTATATTATAATTATAAAATTATTCTTTTAATCCAAGGTAGTAGTAAGCATTTAGTCCGCCTGGAAATGTAGCATCCATCACTTCACTGTGAAGACAAATTCATAAAATTAACCAGGAAATAGTTCCACCATCTAGTCATACTGTTTTTAACATAAAAATGCCTTCCACATAATGTCTGTATATCTGAGAAGGCTAAATATTTTAAGTTTCATATTCCAAATTCACTATAAACATTTTGGCAGCCATTTCAAAAATTGCTGCACCACTGGGTTGTTTATAGTAGGCAGAAAAATTGGGTTAAAAAAACACCACTCAGGAAATTCTTCTGCTAACTCTTCATCTTAAAGCTATATTCTTTTGCCAATGTTACATCTGTGATACGAGCCTAAGCTGGTGACTTAAGGAGAGTGCATGAGCAAACATTTGCTTTAACTGTTTTTCAATGTGCATTTGTAAAATTATTTATTTTACATAATGCAACTTTTGGTGTCGCAATTTACATTAGGTGAGGTCAATAAGTTAATGATGCAGGCTTCAATGAGTATCTTCAATGCATTTCCTTACATTTGAAGTAAGTCCTTTTTTCTCTTTCATGTCTTAATCCAAACCAAATAGTGATCATGGTGACCTGCGGAGAAAAAGATCCTTTGCATCAGCATTTGGCCTTACTCATTCTCAGTTATATGGAACAACAGTCTTTTTTTTTTTTTTTATGTCACTTATTAGGAATATGGAAAAGTGCAGCTAAGACATTTCCAAAATAATTTAAAAAAAAAAATAACTAAAAAACCTGTCAGATTTCACTTTTTACTTTTTGGAGTTTTACACTGAAATTACTCCCAGTGGAAAGTTGCAGAATTTCCCACATGTCTGAATTGAACAGCTACAGTTCAACTAAAGACCTTCTTGACTGTCTTCTCGAAATATTAAGGGCATCAAGAAGAATGGGTTTAAAGTACTTATTTATTAGGATGTGCAAGTCCATTTCCTCTCCTGTGATTTTCCTATTTCTTTAGTCAGGATAAAGATGTAAAACATTGCAGATTTTTGTATCAGATTTTAAGGTGAGTGAAAGTCAGGACTACTGAAAGTGGACAATGAACTCTAGTTATACTTTTTAGTGCTGACATGTTTTGACAGCCATATAAATATAAGTTTTTAAAAGAGTGAAAGTTCTTTATGTCTCTCTCTCTCCTATGGTTTGGCTTCCAAGTGAATTAAAGCAGATATTCATGTATAAGTGTGTACTTGGGAATTAATTGGCAGTTTTCCTATTTTTTTACTATTGTGTAGTTACGGCCTTTCTAAAATAAAAATACCTAATTCGAATTATTTTTCTGTTTGTTCTCACAGGTGATCAGTGAGCACTTTGAAGGGATGCTAGGGAGGCTCCAGTTGAATATTTCAGTTTGCACTTTTTTCCTGAAAAGCAAAGGGAAGAATAATTAAAATATCTTGAGTTAAGGAGTAGCTCTATTAAGCTGCAGCTTTGCTCTGCTAAGCAAGAAGATCTATGAAGCAACTGCAAGGGATTAAAGTTATGGGGTGATACCTTATTGTGATGAGAGAAACAAAGAACATACGGCTAAACATTTCTTTCCACTGGTGCTGGCTGGGAGTGGGACCCTACTTAGTGTACTAGTGACCTGTCAAATCACACTTCTAATACACAGAGAACTTTAAAGATGGGAAGCTCCCGGTTGTGGTGATTCTTGCATGGCAGGCTCTGTAAGTTTAACTTGAAGAGTATTACTTGTACAGTATTACTACATTTAGAATAGAATGTTTCCAGGGATGAGGCATCTACTACGTCTCTGGGCACCCTCTCTGTAAAAAATTTCTTTCTTATATCTAGTCTGAATCACCCTCTTTTAGTTTAAACCATTAAATATGACTTGCCTATATAGGCACTGTGCCAATATATTTAATGGGTATATTTCACTCGAGGAGCTAGTTTGTCAGTAAGAGCTGTTGATTTTGTCAACAGGAAAAAAAATCCCACATAGCTTCAAGCTTGTGCCCACTGAAGGAAACCTTTGTGATGATGGTTATTTTTGATTAAAGCCTGCTTTGCTTTCCAGCCATTGGAAGGACATGTTTAACATCTTTGATATTAACAACTGATTCTCTCAATTATAGTTTCACATTACTGTTTTGTCCCATTTTATGCTGCTATCTGATTGTCTTTCAGGAAGCTTCTTAACAATTTGAAGTTGATACCATCTCTTGCATATTTGTAGGTAAAAGCTGTAGTTCCTTTGTGTTATTTCTAAATACCAACTTTTAAACTGTTACTGTTTCCCCAACAGCTTGTGAAAGGCACACACAGAGTATTTGCAGTTCACCTTCCTATTTTCTGCTGCTCACTGTGGTACATTTACGTGGCATTGTAAAGGCTGTTGTGAAAGTCACATTGGTAACAAGAACTGTTCGAGCCTGTATTTTAATTCACATATAAAAAAGAATCAAATCTCTGGCTGAGGCTAAAAACCAAAAATAAGTTGTGACTTCTTCACCCCCCATTGTCCCATTTACCTTCAGACAAGCTATAAAAATCCAGCTGTGCTGAAGTTAGTAGGATTCAATTTATGGACAAACAAGCTCTTGTATTAAAGTGGCAAGTGGGTAAGCAAGTAAATTACTAATATTTCCATAAAAGTATTCAAAAACATAGGAATTATCTGCTTCTTACATACAGAGCCTTTGAGGAAAGACAGAAGCAAGAAGAACAAAAAGAACAAAGATTTAGAAAAAGTGTTCTTCAGCAGAGGAAAATTAAACTTCAGGAGGCAACTGATAAGTTCCAGCGTGGTCATCTGCCTTTTTCTGAGCACAAGCAAATAGGTTTGTAAATTAAAATTTAATCATTATTCATAATACAAGTGTTTTTCTATGAATTTTATGAATTCATTGAATTCGTAAAAGCAAAACAACTGACAAGAAGCTCAGATCTGATACGTATGGCAATTGGTAGAAGGAATTAAAAAAACAAGCTCAGCTGTTTGGGTTTTTTTCCTAAAAATTGTCCTGTGAGGTATTCCACTATATTCCGGTCATAGTAAGTACATCCCCTCCTTGGGGTATTGTGGCTTCCTGGGTTTTCCCCACGCTTTTAACTGCAATGTTCCTACTGTTCACAGCACTGTGCTTTCACAGCTGGGTGAGAGGTGTGATAAGGCCACTGACAGTTACTAGGATAGAGCAATGGTCCCCTCTTTGAACCCCTGAATATGGCATATTCAATAATGCCTATTTTGTATCACTAAGTAAAAGCAGTCCTAGTATATATTAATGTGTTACATAACTCTTCTTTCTGCATTAGTCCACTTTCTAAGCTGTTCTCTCATTGCTGGGAAGTAATGATCACTGCAGTTCGGCTCCTGCTCTCTTGGAATCAGTGCAGATTGGCAGGAATTTGTAACACCATTGGCCAAGTCTGATTTCCAGTCAACTTTCCAGTGTTCAGACTCTTAAGATATGGTCTATTACTTAGGTATGCTTTAACAGATTTGCTCTCCCAACTGCAATTGTGCCAACTGTGAGGTAATGTCTCTTACTTCAAGATCAAATGTCAGATTAAAATAACAAAATAGAACAGTACTGGTTTAGGGCTTCTTCATAGCCCTACTGACAGCCCAGACTGTGTAGCAATAGAATGAATCACAACTTTTTCCTTGTTATTTTTCTTTCATAGCAATTCTGCCTCTGTTACTCTCTACCCTACTTTTACTTACTTTCAAGAAGCAATAACTTGTGCCTGTCTGAACTCTTTCTTTCTGCACTGATTGGATTATTAAGTTACAATTTGGCCTCTGTAGAATATCTGCAAGCCATAACTTTGGCTTAGTGCATGAGCAGAATAATTGCAATGTAAAAAAGTTAGATTTTTTTAACCTCCTACTTTTTCAACAATGCAGTTTGAAAACAAATAGCAAAATGTTGAATATATGTGTAACTGTAAACACTTAAATAGACTGGGATTTTGTTTCAGAGGAAATTGAGGTACTTTAGCATGTCTAATAGTGCTAAACCACTTTGTTTATTGTAGCTCTTTGGATTTAGGCTTCCAAACTTCAGACACTTAACCAAACCATTTATGGTAAAATACTCCAATTTTAAAAATACTTTTTCCATTGTGTTTTTTTAACTCTGATCCCTCTAGCCCAGACAAAATCAGATTTTCAGTTAGAAGAAGCTCTTGAACAAATTAAAGGATCCATTTTAACATCACAACTGTGCTTGCCAAGCATAAACAAAATCAATGTCAGGTAAGCCATTCCTGTTTACTCTGATGATCAAAGGAAGTAAATTGCTCGGTGTAGTCAATAAACAGCAGACAATTGTTGGAAGGCATTTCTCTCATGGCAAAGAAAGCATTTCTGTGAACTTTTCCAATGAAACATTATGCAACTTCCTTGAGTTGTTTTTGTCCATTTGGTAAGAGAGCAGAGGAGATGACACAAACCTTTTCCCTTCAGCAGAATTCTGGGAATAGTCAGGACTAACCCAATGTTCAGTCAGTTATAGCCAGACTCAGACTGCCATCTAACCATTTGCTGCAAATTATAAAGTATTCTGTTTAGATGATTTCTTATTCTCATCAGATGTTTTTCCTTTTGACATTCAAGGATACTTTATATATTCATGCAAGAATCTTCTTTCCAGCTGTCATGCCTTTATAGTTCTCATTCTCTATAGGTATCATGAGCATTCTGATAACAATTTGGCCTGTAATTCCATTCTATATAACATATAATTTGATTTGCATACTTTGCACTCTCCCCAAGTACTCTTTCTAAGATACCTTTAACTTAGAATGTTTCTTCATACCTAGTTTATCTAGCTGCTGTATTTCATGTTCTTTCCTGATTATCCCCTTCCTAATCTCTTATTTCTTTAACATTTCAGTTCAAGGGGTTATTTTTGTTATGGCTACTTTTGTTGTTGCTATTATTATAATTATTTTCTCTATTATATAAATTGTGCAGATGTTCAGAACAGGATAAATTTGGCTAATTTACATAGCTTCTGCTGAATAATACATTTGCAAGTGACAAACTGGTCAACTGAGAAAATATTTCATAGCTCTTAGAGCTAAACACTCATGCTATTTACCAGTCAGCATTCATAGGAAGATTGCAGCCATAAAAACAAAGAAACATACAAGAAATCTACCTGTTAAATCTCAGTTTAATTTACTGCAAAAAAAAAGTAGATGTTTCTGAACCCCATCTCAGAGTTCCTGGTTGTTTGCCTCATTTCACTCATAGGGTTGATTAAGGACAGCAGCTCAGTGCCTCTTCCCCCTGCCTTTATGATTTGTTTCTTTATTTCTCATCTCTTTTCAAACTGCTCCTGGTGCTTTGCATTTTTCTCTCAGGACCTCTTCAAACCACTTACCATTTCTTACAGTATTGTCATGCCATTTTTATTTCTATAGTTTTAAACCTTCACTATCCTGTAGTAATGATAGTGTGTTCTTTTCCTAATTTTCATTTTTATAATAAAACTTTTATATGTAATTTTTTATTATTTCCTAAGAAAATGAAATTTATATGTTCATATTATTTTACAGTTTTTGTTCCTCTAGTAACTAAATTTGAGAAAGAGCTAAGAGTCTCAAAGTTTATTCAATTTTTGTAAGTTCGAAATTAGCAATTGCTCCAAGAAAACAGATTCGGTGCTGGTTTAGAGTTAAACCAGCAGGAGAAATCAATCCAACTCAGAATAGGATTGCAAGTCAGAATAACAATTTAATAAAAGATCACAAAAATACACTGATACAGAAGGAAAAAATTTGTTTGTGCCCAAAAACAGATGTACAGCCCAGCACAGCAGGGCACGAGCAGAGTGGAGCTCACCAACCCCTGTGCTGAACACCACCTGGCCCCCCTGAGTTCACCTGCTGGTGAAAATAATGGCTGCAGTCTGATGGCAGTTTCTGGTCCTTCTCTGGATCTGAAGAGAGATCCCAGTCCTGAAACTCCAAGCTTATTCTGCTTGGGCTCTGATGGGAACACCCAGTCCCTCCCCCAGAGTGGAGAGTTTCACAATGGGTGATTTATTCTGTGAGGTGAATAATGGCATACTTTTTATATCCCTAATGGTCCATTACCAGACATGACCCCTCAGGTGGGTGTGAAGGCAGGAAAACTTCCTTATCCCACAGAAGTTCCTAAACACCCATCATGTAGCCTGAGGGATTGGGTGTGCTCTGGGCAGCTGCTGCAAATGGTTCATTGTGAGCAGTTCATTAGAAAAATGACATAGAAGGTTTAGAATACACACCCACACAGTGACAAACTGATCCTGGCTGCTATAACCAGGGCAGATTTAAAATAAGTTATTCCAGCATGAAAAAGGTGTAAAAGTTGAGTCCACTGTGACCTACTGGGAGGTTACAGTCCAGTTAGTACAGCATTTTGAGAAGGTTCTCAAAGGAGAAGGTTCTTCAAAACCCACCAGTTCTGAGTTTTAAAGCTTTAAACATTTATTATAATCCCTTTAATTGGAAATTTTGGGACAGCTAATGATTAACTCACATGAAGTAGTAGATACCTTTCTGTATATTTGCTTGCAATTCTATAAACACTTAAGCCAAAGGTCTTGTATCATCTTTAGAATTTACCCTCCCCAAAACCAGAATGTATAGAATTCATTGGCAGTCCCATTTTTGAGGAAGAAATGAATAAGCTATTGTGTACTCAGGATAAGTATGGATGTAGACATAACTGGGTATCAGGGAATTTTAAAAGGTTTTAAAATTCTTAATGTCTGTGTAGATTTAAATAAATAAATTGAGCAATGGAAACATATTAAGTCTTCTTGGAGAAAGGCAAAAGCCCTGACACACCTAATGAATGTATTCTGTGCTTGTAATAGAGCTATTTTGCTTCTAGGAAGGTTTAGTTATTGAATGCTGAAGCAAAGATTTTGGAGAAGTTATTGGCCAGCAGGCACTGGGGTGTTTGTATGTGTCAGAACAAACCAGATTTTTGGGGGGCCAGGTGTCTAACAAGAAAGTTTGGGGATATGGATGATATCTGCCACTGAAAAGAATACAGCATGCAGTTTTCTGAGTTCTGTAAATAAATATGAGAAGTTGTTACCCTCTCTGGTAAATCTAACTGAATCTCTGCTTTTAGGTAAAGGCATACCTATGTTACAAGTAACTTCACTGAAAGTTTATACTGATAGTCTCTTTTCAAGATCTATTCTGCTTCTACCACCTTTTGTAATCATTATGGAGTACCACAAATAAAACCATAGAGTCGTAGAATTGTTTAGGCTAGAAAAGACCTTTAAGATTATCAAGTCTAATTGTTAACTCAGCATAGCCAAGTCCATCATTAAATACTTGATCCTACAAGGAGCAAGGCATAACCTTGGCTTTCTAATCAATTTTAAGGGTTTTGTCTCTACTACACAGGTGGGAATATAAAGCTGGATCTCATGAGAGATTACCATATGTGCCACTTTGGATGGGCCAAACTAAGGGTATTTAAAGCCCCTTTAAAGCCAAGTTGGAACCTAAAGACAGGATCAGTGTCCTTCACTAAACTGTTCCACCTAGGCAGTCTAGCATAGCTGGCAACCTGGTAATAGCTATACTTCCAGAATACTAAAACTTGATCTACCCCCAAGCTGTGGGTTTTGTCATCTGGGTTACTTTTTTGCCTTTTTTTTTTTCCCATGAACTTCTTATTGCTTAAAGTTACTTTTTTCTTGGTTTTATCATCCTTGATATCAACCTAATTCTTGCTTCTTGTTTTCCAAAGCTTGGTTCTTATTCGTAGTGATCTTATGCAGCTTCATTCCAGTTCTATCTGATTTTGATCTTGAACATACCTTGTTACACACTCTCTGCCTTCCTGGTCACTAATTGCACTTTCCTTGTCGTTTGACTTCACATGCTTCTTGGTGTCTTTCATTCCTGGGTGTTAACCAGTCCCATGGTTTTTACTAATTCTCATCCCATAGAAACTTGTGGTTTCCTGTGTATAACTTTGGGCCCACCATGGTCACATATGCCAGCTACACTAGCTACTCCAAAGATTTATTTTTTTCAGGCACCAAACGCATATTTTTTAACATGCCACAATATTGACATTGCACATCATCAGTAGATTTGGCCTCTCTACATACTCCAAAGCTTTCTTGCTCTTTGCAGTAAGGGAACACCTGACACCCTGCTCTATATAAACCAACTTTATCCAAAAATAAAACCCATTTTCATTGTTTTTTTTTTTTATTCTCCTTGGGTTTTTTTTGGGGGGGAGCAGGGGTTTGCTTGTTTATTTATTATAAAAAAACAATGCTCTGTGTTCCATTTCTGTAAATTACTGAACTGCTGGCTGACATTTTCCAAATTAATTCATCCCGAGGCAGTCACCCAACAACCCAATCAGAAAGTCTGACTATTTGTAAATAACAGAAGGAGAGGTTTTAAAATGGAAGGTGTTGGATGCCTTTAGATAGTATGAACAGCACCGCCTGTAGTTATATGTAGAATGGCTGTCCTTCACCTACCGGGCATTTATTGGTGGTAGATACTCTTGGAAAGGGACATATTTAAAAGTGTATAGTTGATGCATAGAAATAAGACAAAGTAATAAGTTGCTTGTTTGCATCAAGCACCACAAATGGTACGTCCTCATCAGCATCTAGAAATGGTTCTTTCCATCAGAAGCGGATTTCAGCAATGTTTGGCTGTGATAAAACAATACAAGAGAGCAGTAGAACAAACATGGATAGTCACCAACCTCTCTTCAAGAAAAATCTGAAAGAAATGCAACATCTCCTTGAAAAACAGCATCTCGACAACTTGGAGGTATGATATTTTCATGTGATTCATTACATGATGCTTTTTAAGTGTGACAGGAAGTTTATTCAGTGTTATAAAATGAAAGATCTCTTAAGCAGTCTTTACCAAGTACACAACATGGAGTGTACAGGGTACTATGCCTTACCAGTAGATTATTTGTAGTAAAATTATATCTATTTTGAGGTAAGAAGTCAGAGATCTTCAAAAATATTTGTAAGAATATTTTCACAAATTCTGCAAGGATATCTGTCATGTTGTCTTTTTTCCCTGTGAGTGTAAGATTTATGTGTCAGACTTCTTGGCTCTGCAGTTGCTAGTCATTAATCTATCACAGGAGTCTTGTGCTACCTCCAAACCTAAATTGGTGGGTTTCAGTAGACGCTTAAGTTTCTACTTTGCTGATTGCTACAGCTCAGCTGCATAATTATGGTAGGTCAGATATTGGGGGATTTTTTTTCCTCATTGTGGGGTGATTTGTTAGAAATTGCCTTCCAGTCTCGAGGCCCTTTTTTGTCATCTGTGAAGTAGCTGCAGGTGTTCCCACAACAAACTTTGTTCCTAAACTGATTTCTGTACCCCAACTCAGTTTCCAAAGTCACCTTAGAAACACCGAAAATCCAAAAGAACTGAACTCCAAAGTGATTCCTTGTTACTGCCCTTTTAAGTGTTATTTTAGGTCTATCAGTACTGTCTTTGATTTTGGAAATATTGTCTTCAAAATTGCTTATTTTTTTTAGAAAGAAGAGAACATACTTTTGGGGTCATTCTTTTATTCCTATAGTATCTACTGGTATCCAGGTTTGAAAGGACCTGGGCTCTGTGAAGCACTGTCCCTCTGTACTGCTGATGGCCAGAGGCACAAAACCATTGGTGGCCATAAAGCAAGGGCTTTTCTTCTAAATACATGTGTATGGCAACTTCTGAAAGAATGTATAAAGTTCAGATATAGTTTGATATTGATATCTTTCAAGAACATTCTTCTTTGTCTTTTTATCTACTTTGTTCTGATGGTTATTCATGAAAATCTTGAGCAGCTGGTGGCTAACACAGAAAATGTCACTCAGCTGGAGTGAGTTTCAAAAAGATTGAGAAGACAGAAAGTACGGTTTGTACTGGGAATGATTAGTGTTCTTTCTCTTTCCAGGCATAAAAAAAGGAATATCAAATGATAATTTATAGAAAAGAGCTGATAAAACTGAATTCTAGAATAACTACTTTAAAACAAAATACTAAAAGGTCTAAGTTTTTTGTTGTTTTGTTGGGGTTTTTTTGTTTGTTTTTTTTGTTTCTTTTATTTTCTAATAATACCACATTGTCCATTTCATTTATGCAGTGCTGGCAAATCCCTCTTAAAGGATGATGCTCAATTTGACGGTAGTTGCATTAGAACATCTTAAAACTAGAAAACAAAATGCATTCTCTTTGAAAAAAAAAATACATAAAAAGGCACTTCTTAATTATAAGACATGTATTGTAGTATATTTTATCAAACACAATTATGACATTTGAGTACTAGGGAAAAACTGCTATGAGTCGTGCATAATTTTTTACTTATAGTTTTTTCTAAATGTTATTATCAAGTTTGGATGCTGCACTGAATACAGGAATTTGTGTTTACAAATTAGTGTATTTTCGAAAATATCTTGGTCCTCTAAAAAATTTTACTTTTTTTCCAGAATGTATTTTAATACTGCCACTAGGGGTTGCTCAGCTTCTTTCCTCTGATAAATAGTTTAAAAATGTAAATATTTATACTTCAGGCACTTGGACTTTCTTTCTTGAAATTGCATGCTTTGGACTCTGATTAGAAAAACAGTCAAGAAAGTTATTGTCCTTGTTCTAAGACCTGAGTTTTGGACGTTTTGTACTTGGATCAAGCTCATGTGCATGTGCATTGTGACTTCTTGTGTTGTGAAATAGTATTTATAATCCTGCTACTAATAAAATTTATGATTTATAATGATTTATAATACTCTTACTGAAATGAATAGACTTCAGTAGTCTTGCTACTACCTGTTGTCCAAAGTCATTTCAACAGTGCTTGCCTTTCTGAAAGTAATGTCAAAGTATTTCCCGTGCACATGCTTTGCTATCCAACCTTCCACTGAGATCCTTTGACCTCTCTTTATTTCTGTTTTTACAGGCCCAGCAGGATTATAAAGATTCCTAAAATTCTTTACTTTCCTACAGCAATAAAGTTCTATGTAAACCTTTACCCATAGATTTGCTGTGTTCCCTGCTTTACATCCCTAAAAATTTGTATAGATTCATCAGCAAGCCAAGGCTTTTAGTGACCCTTCTACCATTTTCCAAAATTATTTTGCTTGAAATATTGAGAGCAGTAGATTTTGTTTTGTGCAACAGTTGCATCTGTGCTAATACATCAAATTATTGCTCATTATATGTCCATGACTTTGTTCTATTTTGAAGAATTTAATACTGTTAACTTCATTCACCAAAAAGGATTTGTTGCAGTCTTTTCCCGGTTTTATTGCATGGATAAATTAAATCTTTAAGGTGGAGCTGGTAGCATAACCTTTGGCTAAAGCTCCAGGCTTCTTTTCACCAAAAGGCATTAGTCCTGAGTGCTTATCATGTTCCAAAACTATTAACTGATTATATCTAAATTTTCCATTTCTGGTACCTGCCTTGAACTGAATAATTTAGAAAATTCCCATTAAAATCACACAACTGTGACTGGGAATAGTATTATTCAGGTATCTTTTTTCTTTCTGTCACGTCTTTAATTTGGTGGCCATACAACATTGTTTTGGCCAGTACAGCATTTCTAGGCTCTTGGAGAACAATACACTATGTTGCAATTAAAATGGTTGGAATAAAACTTTACCTCTACTGTTTCACTTTTCAAACAAAATACTTGGAAGTAAGAGCAAACTCACAGACAAAATAGGTATATTTTATCACATGGAGATAGTATTTTCCTCTTCCCTCCTTTATATGTCAATAATTAGGTTACTCAAGTGGTATCTGTAAAATCCAAATTTAAATCCCTTTCTGCTTGACTTGAAGCTGGATTTTTACCTTGGCTCTCCTTTTTTCCCAAGCATATTGTGCTGCCATTGAAGTACTCAGTACCAGTCTTTCTATGGGTTACATTCCCCTTTGAAGAAAATACTTCAGTATTTATCGAAATAGGGATGGAACACAGAAATTGCAACTCAAACTATGAACTCGGAGGGTTATTCTTATAGTATTTCTAATGCAATAAAATTTTCTATCATATTGTACAATGTTTTTTTATGCATGTGACATGTAAAATCACATACGTCTCTGAGGAACAATGAAGAGTGATGTTCCATTGAATGGAAGCAGCATAGGTAGGAACATGGCCTTCTTTGTCTAAGATGACCTGTCTGACTGTTAGTTGTTTATGTTACTATGCTTTTGAGGTTGGAAAGTGTCTGTGAAACAGAGATGTTTCAGCTAAATGATGGAAAAACTGTAGTATGACTGGAATGAGTTAAACAAAGGTTCCTTCTGCAAGGGATGTGGTATCAGTCTAATTCTTCAGAGGCAGAGACAAGACCAGCATGGAAAAAAAGGAGTGCCTGTATACAGTCCCTCCCAAGTCTCAGGAACTTGCAGAATGCTCAGGGCTGGTTGGTGGGAAAGCAGATTCTGAAGGCAAGGGTCGGACAAAATGACATTTGAAACAGAAACCAGACAAGGTTTTGTAGAGACCATTCAACAGCTTGAAATAGGTTTCTATGGTCACCTTAAATCTAGCAACATTGGCCACTTTTTACTTATAAATGTGAGTGTTAACATTTTTTATGTTGATCACTTAAATTAAATGACAGATTTGAGTGATTTCCCTACTTGTTTTCCTCTTGCCAGGATCAGAGGGGTTCAATTTTCGTTGGTTTTCAACCTGTATAATGATATACGGCTATCTTCCACATTATTTCATTAATCCAAAATTCACATGTGCTATAAAGACTATCTGAAATGTATCTCCAGACTCAATTATTTTACACAAATACTCAAACTTCTATTTTTGTTTTTAATTGTGTATTCCTCACGAGTACGTTTGGGGGTGGGAGGGAGAGGATTGCATAAAATAGTAGCTTATTCCAAGCTTGTGCTGCATAAAATGACATGACAATCTTCATATCTGGCAATGTGGAGTTCAGTCATTTCAAGACTGTCTTTTCTCAGTTCAGAGCCCTGCTTGAATGAGTGATAATGTAGGATTAAAGCTGACAGAGTTTTTCAGTACAAAGTAGTTTGTTTCACAGGTAGATTAGTATATGAATAAGATTTTGCTTGTGGCTAAGTTCGGGTTGTTATAAATACAGCATAGCTCACAGACAACAGAAACAGGGAAATTGAGATTGTCCTATGCACTATTTTTCCGATACTTCATAGCTGATTTTGGAGTGATTTGTTTTCCTAAATGGAGTAAAATGTTCATAAATGTAGCTCAAAGAAAGGAACAGCAGAAAAAATAGCAGTATCTGATCTATAATGAACTGCACTTATAGTAATAATAAGGTGTTTTCTTGCAGAAAGGGAGTGGAAGATAAAAAGTTTGTGCATACAGGTCTGCCAAGATGTTGTATTATGCTAACATGGTATTATCAGAGATAGTATATACTAATGTCTCAAGGGGATGTTGAGAAATCTATTGATTTCTCATGAAGATTAAAATATCACTC
>VXAU01003246.1:401947-466389 GCA_013399695.1 Formicarius rufipectus | reverse complement strand
AAGATAAGGTTTAATTCAATCATAGAAAATCTTTCAGGATTTATTAAGCTTTATATACTGCAATTTAAACTAGAAAATGCTCAGTATTAAGGTATAACAATTTTATTAGAATAAAAAATGTTTACTACAAAAATATATTATTATTATTCACTAAAGAATGTTCTGTATTCTTTGGTGAGTTTTTATAACATTAATTCTATGTTATTGTCAGGTGATATATTATCCCTTACCTAGGTTGACAGATACTGCTACTTGAAACATTTGCCATTTAAAGTCACTAATGAAAGAAAACATCTTCATTGTGTAAGGTTGCATATCTAATTCAGCTTTCCTTAGTTTTTCACATCAAATTTTTCCAACATAAGTTTAAAAATCACTTTTCTGTTGAGTTGTGTGAAAATCAGTGTATGAGATTGTGAAATAGTTGACATGCTTGTTTTCTTTCATGCTTCTGAGTATTTTGAAGTTTTGTGCTTAGGAAAGTATGTATTGTCAATGATGTCAGCATCTCAATGCTTGGATTGGGAAGTAATAGTCAAGAAAGTGCTTGTATAGTACATACACAAAGTTGTCCCACTGGTGTTTCTGATGATGCCAGTTGCTCTTATTCATCGCTTCATTAAAATCTGATGAAAAGGTTAGTGGAGTGGAGGGGATGCCCTTATGCTCTTAGACCTGATCTGCCCTCACAGTTCAGAGGATACTTTCTTCTTTCTGAATGATGCGAAGAGGGAATTTCACTGTCAGGAGTTGTTAATCACTGTGGTTGCAATAGCAGAGAGATTTTTCTGTGTTTGCCACAAGGCTTAACTCCTCCTCACTTGCAGCTCTTTGTATGAAATGAAACATATTCTGTCTAGTATTATGGAAGAGTTCCAGTTTGGGGCAGATCCACTATCAAATCTGCATTTTCTTGGATTCTCTTTCAAATTGTAAATTCACTTATATACCCTTACAGAGTATGAAAACCATTCTGTGTCACAGGACAATCCAGAAACAGTACTGTTGTTTTAATAATCTAGTTCCTTTTGTGATATTGAAGAATTTATATATACCTTATGATTAAATTTGTTGAACTATGTAGCTCTCTCCTCTGAATTTCTTCACAAATTACATGTTTTCTTCTGCAATTTAACACAGGTAAGTTTTGACTTGATGGAAACATTCATGGTGATATGAACACAAGTCATAAAAAGACCAGGCTGAATATTGTTTGTATTTTAGTCTAAGCTCTCACTAATGAAAAATTAGTATCAGCAAAACCATGTTTCTGATAAATTAACAGTCTGATTTGGTGCCTGTATTTCAGAATTTTCATCAAGAACTCAGAGAAACGGGTGATTCAGAAAGCCTGTCAAGCCTTGACAGTCTTGAGGCTGGAGAACAAAATGGAAATTACTCAACATCAAGTGAATCATCTTTGACTACACAGAGTGACTGTGCCCTGCATGATCCAGAAAAGTCTCAGACTAGGAATAATGGTTTACTTCATACAGATCAAAGTACTTCTAAAAATGTGCATCTAAATAATTGTCTGAGAAATGTAGGTTCCCAACACCACCACAACATAGCTATTCATGATCTTTTAGCTAAACAGAATATTCTAACTTCTGCTGAACATGTAAACACTTCAGAAGAGGAATCATCTGCTTCTCAGAGATATGGAAAAAAACCTGCAGAGTTCCTTACCTCTGGTAAGCAAAAGAGCTCTGTAATGAATGTATTTAGTTTTCTGCAAAATATAAAAGAAGACAGAAGCAAACCAACTTCTGGAACAGCTAGTACATTAGTACATCATCCTGTTTTCAACCCTAGCAAAGCCTGGGACAGCCCTGTTTCTATTCCAGGAGAAGGAGTTCAGGATCTGATGCAAGATGAGAGTTTTAAAATGACCCCACAGAAGAGAACTATATCTGTGCAAGCATCCAGTCAACCTATTGCAACATCTATAATCTTATTTCCTAATCGGAGATGTTCCACTGGCATTCCCAGCACAGCTGATACATTACCAAAGGACAAAAATATCAGTACAAAGTTTTTAAAAAATACCTCAGGAATTATGACTGAAACAGAAGAAGAAAATATTAAATGTATTAACGATACTACTCCAGGAACATATTTATTTCAGAACATACCAGATGCCTCAGTTTTGTTGGAAGCTGAGCAAAAGAATAACAAAGAGGAAGGAAAGGGAAATATAATTGAAACTATGTCACATCTGTCTGATACAGAGTTCAATTCTGGCACTCCTGCACATGACAAAATCCTGGAAAATAATATTCTTGAAAGAAAAAGAACAAAGTTATTCAGAAGTATCTTAAAGAAGAATTCTACATATGAACCCAATAATTTAAAGACTGTGGTTATGAACCATGGGATCAGTTCTGGAACTCAACCCATGTCATCCATCAGAGACAGTTTAGAACTGGCAAAAATAAAAAAGAAAAGTGCAGAAAATGAAAAATGCAATAGGAAAATAAGATGGTGTGATCAAATTGACCAGATAATAACAGAAAATAATGAAAAATGCTATGAAAAAAGCACCAGTGAAGTATCTTCTTCAAAGCTGCAATACATTCAAACTACAAATTATGCTCCTAGGAATAATTTAAGCATTATTGGTCAACCTTCAAATCCCATGTTCATAAAAACTCATCAAGGAAATTCTCATGTATCAAAACCAAATGTTAATACTGAAGAATCAAATAAAGAATGCACATCTCAGAATATATTTATGTCTACTGGATCATTTTCTGCTATAAAAGCTTGGATGGTATCAAAAAAGGAAGGAAGTAAAACATCAGTGTGTAGCATTAATTCTAAAATTAACGAAGGTAATCGACCCAAAAATAAGGCACAAATAACTAGAAATGCAACATCTGTAAAAGCCCAGTCAATTTTTATGCCCAAGAGAAGAGGTACTGTGCTCCATCTGCAGTCAGCTGCTGGAGCAAACAAACCTCAAAAAGCTTCAGGGAAATTGCTAACACCTCACCCACCTTCCACACCTCTGCTGGGAAACAGAAGTGTTGGAAACACAGTCAGCCCTGGGTGCCAGTCACTGCCACCTTCAAGCCTCCAAGCTATCACTACCAGCAGGGATGATTTAAATGGCAGGCATGTTGTGCTAGCAAATTGTGTTTCAAATAGGAACGGTGCAGAAAACAGTGAGAATATTGCTTGTTGTTCTGGCTTGGCTGCTGCGATCTCAGCACCCAACTGTAGCAGGGCCAAATATGAACCTTGGGCAAAAAATATTTGCTCTCTAAGAAGTGTTCAGGCAAGTGCCTGTCAAGATCATTCAGTAACCTGCACTGAGAGAAGACCTGGTAATGCAGAAAATGGATTTCATCTCTGCCATATCCAAGCAGCTGGAAAAACAAGTACCTCTCTGCGTGAAGTGCATCCTGCCCAAGCTCCAAAAGAGTCTGCTGCTGGTAAGGGTCATATTTCTGGTTCTGGAGTGGGGGATGTTAAGACAGAAGTCTTCTTCAATTACATCACAAATTTGTTTTCAGTTAAAACGCCCAACCTTTCATCCATTCACACGGGACAGCCAGTTTTAACACGCTTTCACCATTTGTCATTGCTGTTTCTGTTCTAGTGGTGCTCAGAGGCCTGTCAAACACTGATCCCCATTTTTAATAGCTCTCTACAATAGTAAATAAAAAGGAAGGATTTTCCCTGAGATTATATTCATGACTAATGAGCAAATGTGACAGGTGGTCTAAATAATGATTCAAGAGGAAGTGGCTAAGTTTATATGAGCAAGTTTTACAAGGTAACTGAGTCACAGCTAGTTGTCCAACAGTCACTGCCACATGAGAGTGAAAGAAGTGTGAATCTACTGTGTTTTTAAAATTTTGACACTGAAAATGCCTAAAATCATTAAGGCTTAGTCCCAGTTCTACAATTAAAGCTTAAAAAAATGTAGAAGTTAGTTAAAATTAAAGAGTTTCTGCCAAGCAAACTTTGCTCTGCTGCAAAAAAATGTCTGATTTATAAGGAATTTAAAGAAATTTGAGAAACAATTCTGCATTTTAATAAAAATTAACCTCTGGAACAACATGGTGAAGAGATTCATTAATAAGATAAAGGAAAGGTGCGTAAGAAATTTCTGGGAGAGTAAACTTTAATCTCCTGGGGTTTACATTTCAAATTACATTTCATGGGTTTTGATTTACCTTGCTTCTCCTATGCAGCCTATCTATGTTCTGTGCCTTAGGCACTGATGACATCCTTGTGTTTACAATTTCTCTGTAGTATGCTCTTTTGCTTCCTATTGAGGGCTGCAGCTGGAGCTCCTGAAACTGTAAACTCTGCTTCATGTACAAGCAGCATTCCAAACTGCTTTGTATACCAGGATCATCCCAAGGATTGGCCATGCAATTCAAAAATACATTCTATCAAAGTAATTAATTCCCATCACTAAAAACCTCCCTACACTTCTAGTTTTATCTACAGTAACACATACTTTTAACCATGGAGTGATTCAAACCAGCTCTGTTGTGTAAGACAGGCAGGTGAATATTCTTGGCCTAAAGCAGGGGTGGGAAGTGAAAAATGCTATCCGCTTGTCTCTTCCAGTTCAAAGTCAAAGAGATGAGCTTAAGATCTGTGTGACTTAACCCACTTGATTTTACATTCGAAATGAAGACTTGCATTACCACGCCTTGCCTCCAGCAGAGATTCTTTCTTCTTGATGCCCTTATCTGGACATCAGATCAATCAACCAGGAAATGTGCTGGGTCAAAATTGTGTGCACTACTCACACTGTCTTCACTGCAGCTTCAAATGCTACATCCCCAGTGTCACACACTTCCAGCTCTTTTAGAGGAAGAGCTGAGTAACCACTTGTTAAAATTTGTGTGGGTTGCCCTCTCTCAGTATCTGCTTAGATTTTGGGTTTTGAAAGTCTTCTTTATTTTAAATGCTCTAGAGAACTCTTACTGACTTACTGACTTGCTCTTGTTTGTTCAATTGCCTACAAATGCACATAGACACCACAGTCTTTGTCCTGAAGTGCTTGTTGTGAGACTGAATACTGCATTGCTCTCCAGTAAAGTATCTGCAAAGTTCCACGAGGTGCATGAAGACACTGTAGAAAATGTGGTTTCTTGCAATGCTTGGCCCAATCTACTTGAAATATAAGTGAGAACAAGATGAATAAATAAAATTGTCATCCGTGAGGATCTTAAATTAATTTGGCTTCCAGGCTTGTGCATCTTCTGCTGACATATATTATATTGTAGCTGGATATTAAAATTATTTTATGACTTTTCTTATTCAGTCAGTAAAAGGCTTTAAAAATGGGTTTAACCTTTAGTCTATCAAAATATGGGGCTAATTACCATGCTTATAGTTAAACAGCTGTAGACTGCTCAGTATCTTGTTCCCTTAGGACACTATTCCTTGTTATAATTTTGTCTTACATGTCTCAAAGGAATCTTTTCCTTGGCATGTATCTAGCACATCTTGCAAACAAATAAAATTAAGTATTGATGCATAGACATAGAGCAACTTTGAAGTTTATTTTTTCTGAAAAACATCACATGATTCCTAATATAACCAAGGGTTGTAATTTTTATTTTCTTTTTCTTTTTCTGGTTTTTTATTTTCTGCTGTATTCAATATAACATGATCACATTTCCTTTTCTTTTCAGGTGCTATTCTGCACCATGTTTCACATTGCAATAATTTGCATATAACTAAATGGCAGCATTTTAAGTCTAATGTGTCCTATGTTACAGCCAAATGACTAGTTTCAAATATGCTTTTAGGATTAATTAATTGTTTTCTTTGTCTGTGAATTGTAAGAATTCTACTATGTTAAATGTCACTTTAATAACCACAAAAGAAATAAAATTCTGTTAGAATCAGTAAAAGATGTATGATCAAATCATGAACTTCACATTAAACTGCACATGTAAATATCTATTGTGTAAAAAAATAGGTAATTCATCTTCCCAAGTATAAATCAAGTAACTGCATTTACATGTCTAGTAACTGTTTACAAATGAGACTATAATACCTCCTTGGGTATGTAAATTCCTGAGTTACACATGAAAATGTTAATTTGCATCTCCAGTTTGTATGCATGAACATTTAATTAAGAACATAATTTTAATTTTGAAACTCAATGCTTTAATTTTGAAAATATATTGCTACACTAGACAGAACTGAGATAAATTTGAGGTACATTGTCTAGATTAGACAGCTCTGGCTGAGAGAAAATGCTACTGTCATTAAAATTAGTACACAGATGTATTAATTACATTACAAAATCTCAAGCTATAGAAACAATGTTTAAAACCATGACTTTTAACCCTCACAACCCCTATGAGGCCACACTTGGAGTACTGGCTGAATTCTGACCTTCTCAATACAAAAGACGTGGACATGCTGGAGAGAGTCTAGTGACTGGCCATGGAGATGATAAAGGAACTGGAGCATCTCTTTTTGGAGGAAAGGCTGAGATAGCTTGGACTGCTCATCCTGGAGAAGAGAGGGTCACAGGGAATATTACCAATGTCTGTAAACACCTGGAAGGATGCTGCAAAGAGGACAGAGGCAGGCTCCCTTCAGTGGTGCCCTGTGAAAGTACCAGAGGCAATGGGCACAAACTGAAACACGGGAGTGTATTCCCTCTGAATATCAAGAAACTTTTTTTTTTTTCACTTTGAGAGTGACTGAGCACTGGCACAAACTGCTCAGAGACTTTATTTAGTCTCCATCCTTGAAGATACTCAAAAACTATCTGAATATGGTCCTTGGCAAGGAGCTCTACGTGACCCTGCTTGAGTGGGAGATGCTGGACCAGAAGACCTCTGAAGGTCCCTTCCCACCTCTACCTTACTGTGATTCTGTGAATCAAATAAACTCTGGACTACCACATGTTTTGTGCAAACTGCTATGTAATCTTAACAAAAGCTGAGCACAGTAAGATATAAGATACAGCAGTTTGTCAACAGACATTTACTGTGTTGAACAGTTAGACATTAAGATTATTCTCTAAATGCAACTTATTTTCTAAAACTTTAATTTTTAGCATATTATTTGATATTTGTTATATCACAGCTCACCTTTCATTATCCTTTTTGCTTGGTAAGACCACCTTGTATCTTTGTACAGACCATTTTTATTGCCTGGGATTCAAAGTGGGGCTTCAATGAAACTGCTTATGTCTGCATACAATCCACATCTGTATCTCATAGTCCTATGCTAACATGGAATTAAAGATGCCTTAGAAATGCCTGTTTCTCTCTTTTCATTGTAAGAAAACATATTTAATGAGGTCAGTTGTAAACAACTAAATGTGGACAGAGATATTTACTCACCATTTTTAGTTTTGCTACTACTATCTTTATCACGTTTTTACACGTTTTTGGTTTATTTTTGTTTACATGTCATTTAAGGTTTTGTTCCTGTTAGAAGACAAAATCAAGTTCTTGACAACCATGGAAATAAACATCGAGCTGTTTCAGAGAACAGAAGACAAAACGTAACATCTAAAAGATGTGAACCTACTCAGCCCGCACAGGTTAATATAAAATACTATAAAAAACATAAAAGTTTATTTATCTTCAAAATGGAAAGAGTTTGGGGAATATCAAAGATTTGTTCAGTGTCATGCCATTTTGAATCAATGTGCTTATACAGCTTGCTGTCACTGCTAATGAAAATAATAAAACCAAGCAGAATACATCACTTTATTAGTATACACTAATATTCATGCACTTCAATTTGGCAATAGGAAATAATAAATAAGCATGTTCAGAAGCTGGTATAGTCACCTTAAATTATACTTAAAATGTTCTTATTATATTTTTGATAGAATTCATTACGTACTGTCCAGCTGAGTCCTGTTCCATCTGCATTTGATCCAGTACAAAATATGAACAATGTCCATAAATCTGAGGAAGGTATAGTAACACAACTCACTTCAATTTTTTGTTACATCTAAAGTAGAATGACCTAATATATCCACTGTGTAACATGATTTGTGCCTTTTGGCTTCAGTGATTCTAGGTAAAAAAGGGTAGTTCTCTTGACCTAGTTTTTTGTTTTCCTGGAAAGGTAAGCTATAGCATCATATACCATGATAGTGATGGTTTTATAAATGCATTACTATATATATTCAATTTGTATTCCATTCCTGTTTGTATTTAACTGTACAGTAGCTGCATGTATCATACATAACTGTATGATATAGAGTGGTGTTACATGCTACCATTACATATTTCCAAACTCGTTAGGACTTGCTCTGGTGCCAGTTGTAAGGTGCATTAGTGTTCTTAATTATTTAATTTTCCAATGTATCATGTTTCTTTATTTTTCCAATTTTTGAACTTTTTAAGGTGAATTTTGTGTGTTTTACAGACACATAGTCATGAAAACAAGCAGTTTATTTATATGTAATGGTCTCTTCTCATTTGAAGTTCCCCCTGTAATCTCTTCAGTTTCAGAAAGCACTGCTCAGTTTCTAATGGCAGAAAAATTAGCAAGTATACCCATTGCAGAGGGTGAAATCCTGGCAGCTATGGACAGGGTGAAGACTGCCAGACAGCCCTCCCTGCTTAACAGGGTTCCGTGTCCAGGAGTGAGTGCACTTTCAGTAAAAGAACAGAAGATTTTCCAGTCTCTTAATTATCTCAATCAAAGGCTACAAAGTAAGTTGGATAATAAATAGGATGCTACGTAAAGTGATTAAATAAGTTCCTATTTAGTTGCCATAGATTCATTTGAATTAGAATCAGGAATCCTGTGATAGAAATATTTTTTCTTCTATTTCTGTATTTTTCTATTGTTGTTGCTGATATTGATATTATTATCTACTAAATGTAGCAAGCAGTATGTCAAAATCCTGAAACCCTTCTTAAAGTCAATGAAATTAATTTAAAATAATGGTGACTTTGTCTTGGTTTAAAAAAAAAATAAAATCAAAATATGACTGGAGGACACCTTCAACCCAACTGTAGGTGTTGTTTGCAACAGATGTTTGTCAAATATATTCTTTCAAGATGCATTAGGTGCATCAGCCTGACTTTGAGAATTTGTTCCATCTTAATTTTTTTTGCAATTCGTTTTACAAATAATTGCCCATTATATATCATATATTTTTGGAAGTGTATTCCTTTATAATTAATGGGGTTTGATTTTCTTATTTCTAATATTTTAGAATGTTCCTCTTCTCCAGGAATTCTTAAAGGTCACAAGTACTGAGTTCTGACATTGCTGCAGATAAATCTGAATGCTTAAATTAATATCACTTGTGCAACAATTTTTAAAATGTCAAATTTACTTAATTTAGTTTACTTAATTAGTTCTCTGACTTGTTTTTTCTCTATGCCAGGCTGATTTCTTATCTGCTTTATACTGGTGCTTTTTATATGAACTCTCCAATCACATCTTCCATTTTGCTGAAGAATGTGGAGAAAAAGTCTGTACTTATTCTTGATAGTTTTTTCCTCAGTGATTAATTAGCAAACACTTTAATTAGTCATCCTATGATAACTAACACACTTGTAGAACAAATTTACTTCTTGGGTCTCTTGCTTTATGTCATGGTTAGGATTTACTTTGACCTGTGTAGTCATACAGGTCATCCATAAACACTCTCAATAGTTTGGCATAGTTTCAGTATTTCATGTGCTCCATCCTGTATTTGAAATCAGTGGGGACCTTGTGACTTAGTCTATGTGGTCTCTTTGCTGGACTGCATGACTTTTCTATGATTGGAATAACTTCTGCTTGCCATTTGTGCTGTTTATGGAATTGCCAACTCTCTTGAATTTTACATTTTTCTTGGACTTTATTTCATACGAAATTTTACATGCTAACTATTTGAGTTTATAAGAGTTTCTTGAAGTCTGTTGATTTAATTTTATTATTCCACTTGGACTGCACCATTTCTTGGTGAGTTTACCCATGTTTACCCTCTTATTGACTGGAAACAAACTAAAAACCGAGGCTTATTAAGCTTCTCCACACTATCCATATATTTCTACACCACATGGTGGATTGCAAGACTTTGAGAAAGAAGGCTTCCATTTCCTATAAACTGCAACAGCAGAATAAAAGATTTTTGCAACTGTTTAGAAATTTTCTGCAGCTGTAGTTTACAATTGCTGCTCCATCAAACAGTGGTTCAGAATTTCCTGATATCATAACTTGTGGTTATTGCTTCCAGGCAAATGGAAATGAAGAATTCCATTGTTTACCACAGAGGTGTTTTAGGATGATGTGCTTGGGTTAGGAAAGTAGATATGAAAAGAGAAATACAAGAATATAGTAGCAGAGAAATTACCAAGAAATAGAGGCAAAGATAAATTCAGCAAAAGAACTGGGAATAAGAATGCAGAAATTTGCCAAGTGTGAAAAGGAAAACTGTAAGAAAAGTACTTAGGAATATGAAAGAAACAAAGAGTCATAGGAGTTAACAGATTGCAACCAAATTAACTGTGAAAATTAATGCAATACATATATGTATGAGTCTCAGAAATTTAATTAGCTTGGCTAATTATTTGGGGATTAAAATTGGTAATAGGAAGCTGAGAAATTTTACAGGTACATACTTACATGTGAGTACATGTAAGTATGTATATGTAAGTAAGTAAATATATGGTTGTAGGTAACTTGTCATGCAAGTACGTTGCTTTTTTAAGCCGTGACTGTCTTGTACACCTTTGTTGTCAAAGTTTAACAAATTAAGTGACTAAAACTGTGTATTTTCATAGTGGTCTTTTTAATGAATAGCACTTCATCACTAACGAGTCTACATCTGGAATATTTGTTGCCAGCTTAGAGTAGCTGGCATCCTTTCCTCTAGGTTTAGATTTCTTTATTGACACTGAATCTCTTTTTTGTATAGTGTGTAGAGACAAGTTTTCAAAACAGAGATATAGCCCATATTTCAGCAGCAGTTTGTAGGGGAAATAAAACCAGTGCTATTGAACTACATTTCCACAATCTTCAGGAAGTTCTGTATTGAATGTTTGACTATGAATCTTATTTTTTATTGAAGTGTTTGATTTATGTAATATTTGTTATATATTTTCATGCTTTTTTTAGATGTTCAAGAAGCCATTGCCAGAAATCCATTTGCTTCACATGTTTTGCAGATAAACACCCCTTAGTAAGTATTTAATTAAAATATGTTCAGCTTTAATTACTACAAACTGAAATTACGGCTTATTTTATTTTAAAAATAGAATTGAAAATACTGACATAAGCCTGTTCATCTGGCTTGCCATATTTTCAGATTTCTATTTATGTAAAACAAACAAAAAACAAACAAAAACAAACAAACAAACAAAAACACAAACAAACAAAAAAAAAACAAAAACAAAAAACAAACAAAACCACCAAACCAGTAATTATGAACTTTATCGTACTGTAAACAGGCTTTAACAGTTTATACCAGCCTGACTCATCCTCTGGTTTTATTTTCATTTTGGGATCTACAGACACTTGCCAAGTCCAGGAAGTTCCAACAACTTTTAAGGAACAGTAATTTAGTAGGGTCCACTTGATGTGACTATAACTCATAAATAATCTGTATTAAAAACATAAGAAAGGGGTAATTATGCATGGCAGTGCATAAAATAATTGTTAATGCACTGAACTCTTACTTTGACATGAAGATATACCATTTTCTGTAAGTGACAGGTATTACCTTTTTTCCTTAGGGGTTTGTATTTTGTTTTGTATATTCTAGATCTAGTCAGTTTGAAACAAAGTATGATACCTAAAATATAAAGAAATGAATACACATATGAGCATCTGAAGTATAACATTTACATTTCAAATGTTCAATTTATGATGCAGGAGTTGGTATTTATAATTCTGTATTATCAGGCTTCTGCTTTACTGTACATTTATGCTGAAGAAAAATCATAGACACATGACCATGTACTTAGAATCATAGAACTGTTTATGTTGAAAAAGATCTCTAAGATCAAGTCCAACCATTAACCCAGTGCTGCTCAGTCCATGCCTAAGTCATGTCCCTCAGTGCCACATCTACACATCTTTTAAATACCTCCAGGGATGATGACTCCACACTTCCCTGGGGAGCCTGTTCCAGTGCTGGACAGCATTTTCCATGAAGAAAATTTTCCTAATATCCAATCTAAACCCCCCTGGCACAACTTGATGCTGTTTCCTCTTGTCGTGTCACTTTTCACTTGGAAGAAGAGACCAACTCCCACCTCACTACCACCTCCTTTCAGGTAGCTGTAGAGAGCCATAAGGTTTCCCAAGTCTCCTTTTCTCCAGGCTAAACACCTCCACTCCCTCAGCTGCTCCTCATAGGATTTATGTTCCAGATCCTTCACCAGTTTCATTGCCCTTCTCTGGACATGCTCCAGCAACTCAATGTCCTTGTACTGAGGGGCCCAAAACTGAACACAGGATTTGAAGTGTGGCCTCACCAGTTCAGAGCACGGGGGGTCAATCATTGCCCTGGTCCCGCTGGCCACACCATTTCTGATATGGGCCACGATGCCACTGGCCTTCTTGGCCACCTGGACATACTGCTGACCCATGTTCAGCCACTGTCAACCAGTCCATGCAGGTCCCTTTCTGCCTGGCTGCTTTCCAGCCACTCTTCTCCCAGTCTGCAGCACTGCCTGGAGTTGGTGTGACTGTGGTGCAGGACCTGACACTTTAGCCTTGTTGAACCTCATACAATTGGTCTCAGCCTGTCAATCCATCCTGCAGAGCCTTCCTGCCCTCCAGCAGATGAACACTCCTGGCCAACTTGATGTCATCTGCAAACTGATTCTCTCATCCAGATCATTGATAAAGATATTAATCAGAACTGGCCCCATTACTGAGCCCTCGGGAACACCACTGGTGACCAGCCACCAGCTGGATGTAACTCTAATCACTGCCATTATCTGGCTTTTCACCCAGCAAAGAGTGCATCCATTCCTACCATGAGTAGCCAGTTTCTCCAGGAGAATGCTGTGGGAAACTGTGCCAAAGGCTTTACTAAAGTCCAGGTAGACAACATCCGCAGCCTTTCCTGCATTCACTAAATGTGTCACCTGGTCACATTAGATCAGATCAATCAAACGGGACCTGTCTGTCTTAGACGCATGCTTTAAGGGATGGGCCTGATCCCCTGGTTGTCCTGTACATGCTGTATGATCACACTCAAGGTGATCTACTTCACATACTTCATATATTTTACTGGATAAACTGTTACCAAAAAAATGTTAGAGAAAATATTCTTTATTCATGTCTTTTGCAACTTGCCAAATTTGAGACTGAAACACCCCAGGAAGTATCCCAGCTAAATTCAGAACAGTTGCCTGGTTTTGAAGCGGGACTGTGAAAAGGCCACAGGGCGTATCGTTGCCTCTCTTCTTATGAATCTCAGTAATAGGTGTGACTGAGAATCTCAGCTGTCTTTCTTCTGCCTCCTGTCTTATAGATTTTTATGTCTAAGCATAATGCAAATTTTTCATTTTTCAGCAGTTACCTTTATTGGATCTAACTGTTTTATTAATGAATTTTTGAGCTTGCTCTCTGGTCCTTTCTTCATAGCCTGTCCTACATAATTAAAAAAAAATAAAAAAAAAAAGGAAACAAATCTGTTCTTCTCACCAATCGGTTTTCTTGGTTTTCAGTAGTCACAAGTCTTTCTTGGCTGGCTGGTCTCTTACAAAGCGTTGTCCTGCTAATTCTTTATCTACATGATTTTTGTTTCATGAATAAGATATAAACACTAGATATTACTCTGTCTGTCCAGTCTCTGGAACTGTAATTTCTCTGATGGACATTTAAGACCCTTCCTTCCCTACAAGTATATACTTAATCATTTAAACAGGTGTCCAACTACAGATAAACATTCAGATCTCAGCCACTGGTTTGGAATTCTTCTTGATGATAAGAGCGAACTGTCATAGAAGTACCCAGCTGCAGAAAACGGACAGATGAATGAGACTCCATCAACTATGATAGGAGAAATTATGGAATTTTAAACTTGTACTTCACCAAGAGAACAACCTGCTTCAGCTCTCCTAGCTTAGTGCACTCGGATATTCCCTCAGTAATTTCTTTGGAGGCCATTGTACTCTGTAATACCAACCTCTAAATCCAGATGAATACACATTTGTTTACATAATGGAAAACAGATCAAATTATACCATCAAATTATGTTTTTTGAGTGTTATACATAATCACATTTCAGTTCATATACATGTATATCTCATTATTTTTTTACCCTTTTATTACAGAATATTCAGCAATGCATGTCCTCCCCTTTGGTGAGCCTACAATGGCCTCACAGCAGTACCAGAGTGCTTCAGCTAGCAATCCATTGCAATTGTACAGGAGACACATTATCTGCTACAGGATCTTGAAGCTTTATGTACTTTATATGCAGTGTGTGTACTGTTTGACACTAGAAAATTAGCAGCAAAATAAAGATGAAAGCAGAAACTCAAATAGTGAATGTCAATTGACTGGTAAGCATTTTTAGGATAATTAAGTCTGTTTTATTCTGCACTTCATTGTAAAATTAATTTAAAATAACCTGTCTGAGTTGTTATGCCAGTTCTAGATCAAAGGCCTTTTGTTGCTAACCAACATGATACCTAAATCTGTGAAGTTAGTTAACTGCTAAGAAATAGTGACTTTTTTACTTCCTCTTTTTGCTCTTGCTCTGCTCTTTCAGTACAAAGTAGATAAACATTCACAGAACAATGGAATGGCAGAATCACTTTTTTTGAAAAAAACCTTCTAAGAGCATTAAGTCCAACCTGATGCTAAACCAACACCCCAAGTGCCACACCCACTAAAAAAAAAAAAAAGTTCTAGATGGTGTATACAGTGCACAGAATCCGTCAACAAATCTAGGCTGGTAATTAGCTGCAAGGAGCAATAAAAGCAATTTACTAAATATCTGGATTTATAACTCCCTATTAGATGCCTGATTTTCTGCTTGTGTCTATACAGTAAGAATCGTAGGGGTTGTCTGGGGAGTTAAGTCCCATACTTCCACTAGAGCTGTGCCTGAATCCCACACAGTGTCATTGCTGGTCTTTCAAACAAAGAGCGTGGAAGCTTTAATTCAGGAGTGCCATAACAGTGCAACCATGGGAACGTGCCCCCACAGGAACACTGGTATTCTCTAAAGGGAATGCATCTTCCCAAAAGAAGTTATTAAATGATGATTTGGCAAAAGTATTTTAAAAATTTTGTTGTTCCCCATCATATCAAGATCATCATGCCATTATCTTTAAAAAGTGCTGCCATCGCTTAGGAGGAAACCAGCCTGTAAGGAAAAGAGAAGAGTGCCCATTGTAACAATGGACAAGTTATCAGGGATTAGAACTACCTGCTGGTGTTTTGTGTCAGCCAAGACTAAGCTGAGCTACATGTGTAGAAAATAGTCGCTGAAAATTTTTCAAAGAGTGTTTAGGGAAAGATTGATTTTTTTTTTTTAATATACAACGTTTTGAAGAACGGAGTAATAAATAATTTTTCACCTCTATCTAGATATTGCAACATCTTTGGAGGGAGAATCTGACAAAAGCTTAAAGGGACTGACCAGTTCTGGAGCCTGTTAAGATAAACTGTATTTAAACATCAAAATTTCAGAGACTTGGTGTCTTAGGATCACTGTTGCCATCTGTACTAACACAGCTACCAGAAAAGGGAAAATATAGGTGCAGTTCACATGCCTAAAATATTCTGATGTGTGTCAGTACTTCCTATGTCCTAGGTGATCAAATACACATAGAATTGCCAGCAAAAGACATGAAACAAATGAACAGAGGGCTTTCTGAGTTGGAACTCAAAATTGGTTTGCAGTGAAATACTGAGCCCTGACATCTCTGTTTGCAAGCAGTACCCTGCAACATTCCAGTATAGCAAGGATTTAATATTTAAATAGCAGGGGAAGGTTTCCCCACAGAGATTAAGAGAGGGGAAAGCAAATAATCCAAATACCAGAGGCCATGGATCAAAAACAGCCCTGCTAGTCAGCAAGCCAGAGCACCAGCTCAACCAGGGTTTTACTCCTGTTAATCGATTTAGGTGACAAAAGTAAAGCTCGTGAGTCAGTTTCCTCAATTACATGGAGACAGCCTTTCAAAAAACAGGTTGCCTGCATTTAAACTTCTAGGAAAAGATTTTCAAATGAGTGTTTTGATTTAGGGTTACAACTCAAAGATAATAACCTTGTTTCTGAGGTCACTTTGACTCTTTTGGCAATAGTGAAGTATAGTTTTTTGTTTAGGTGACTGAACAGTGTGACTCTTGGGCATCAGGAATGTGCACTGTGAGAGTGGGCCCAGGGGCAGAAGCTGGATTCTGAGCACTTGTGAAAAACCAACAAGGTCTTTTTTTCCCATTAGTCAATGGTTATTCTTCAGATTGATGTTTCCAGATTTTTCTAAGCATCACACATTAAAAAAAAAAAAAAGGCTTAAATTTAATTTCCAAATATGAAGCAAAGTAACTATGGTAAAATCAACAAGCTCAGTTTAGACATGAGCATACAAAAATTTGTGTACCTTCATTCTGCCTACTGTTTTTGCTGTTTTTTTAAAGAAATTAGTCTATACTGTTTCTGTGAAAAAAACTAGTATGAAAACATGAAAAACAGGTTAATTTACAGTTTCCAGTACAAGCTTAAATTCAAAACATCTACAAAGTTTCTTTAAATGTGTACCTATGTCCCTGCATTTCAACGTGTTTGAACACCTGCGGTTTCAGGCGCAAACACACTTTGGTAGTATTTCACAGAGTGAAAATAAGCATGTGTCCTCAGTGCACATGCTTTCCCACGTGTTGAAGTACACTGTAAACAAAAGTCTAAAGACCAGCAGGTCACAGGAAGTTGTACAGTGGCGTTAGAGCATAAAATTAACTTTTCGTTGATAAGACAAAACTTTCAGTTTTCACAGAAAGCAAGTGTGTTCTTCCTGGAAAAAAAAATTGCTGCTCTAGGCTCTGCTTCCTGCTTAGTCTAATTTGCTCCTTGAGCCACAGTAGTGAGTAAATTGGCCCATCCATAAATCATGGATTTATAAGGAAAATTTAGCGATGCCATAACATTTTACTTATACTACTGCAGTGTCCCAGAACACTGTGTGATTAAACACTGTACTAATTGAAGACCTTCAAGCAAGCAGTAAGGCTCCCAGACCAAATAAAGGCAAGATTTCAGCAGGAGATGGCAGCTCCACAGCTCTTCTGTGGTACTGTGGCGTGTGTGTGTTGGCACTCTCATTATAGGTTAGCTCAGGGAAAGTTACAATAGTAGTGTACACACGGCATTATCTTCTGCCCATCAGCTCATACAGGGAGAATGTCCCAAACGGGTTGCAGAGCAGAGCCTGACTGGTCCCTATCAGGGGTTTGCAGGGTGTGAAAGCACCCCCACCAAGGTCCATCTTCTCCTCCATCATCCGTGCAGTGGCCTAAAATACTAGGAAGAATATTATCTACTTCTACATCTGTGAGGGCATCACAGCCAATAGCCACTGTGCACTCCAGCACCTGCAACTTGGTTTTAGGATGGCGGGAGTCAATGGGGCTAAGGGCTGCTGCTGGCATTGGAGGCAGTGGTGACAGGCATAATGATGCTGTGAATGTGAAGGCTAGGTGCAGCTGCAGACATGTGGTGACTATGACAAATCCTCAGTGCTAGCAGGGACAGACTGAACTGCAGCTGGAGCTGCTACAGCAGTCTGGGTGCTCTGAACAAGACTGATTGTCCATTCTCTTCTAGAGCTTTCTGCCAGCCAGGGTCATCAGCCAGCAGAGTCCTTGCCTGTGTTGGTAAGGTCTTGGTGGTGGCAAGAGCTGCAGTGGTAATGGGAGGGAAGAGAGGGACTGGGAGAAGCCAGAGACTTTCCTTCCCAGCCTCTGCTCCTGGCCAATTTGCTTTCATGGGGAAGAAATATTTTCTGTAGCTACCGTATTCACAGACTAACACACCTGCAGCCTTGTGAAGGTCTGAAGGCTTCCACAGAATCACTGTACACCTGTAATTGATGCTTCAAGCATTTTCAGTACTATGTTTTGCAGCCAAAACAGGCACAAACAAACCTTTATGACAGTGTTTGGGGACAGCCAGTGTGTGTAGAATTGCGGCAGTGAATACTGTTGTGCTACACAACCACAGGCTGATATGACTGAAGGTACTTCAAAACAATTGAGACTAAAGGGCACTCTCAAAATACATGTTTGTCTGTATTAGGCCAGTATATAGTACACAAGTATTGAGTTGTGTGGCAGCAGATGCAGCAAAGCCCCTGCTGGGAGGAGAACCTGACAGACACTGTCCAATTCTGCAGAAAAAAATGGGAATGACAGTGCACATTATGAAAGAAACTAAAGATGACTCCACAATGGTTTTGGAATTGTATTTCAAATTGTAGTTGCAGGATTCCTTTAATATTGAATATAAATCCCCAGCTAGCAACAATGGTGGCAACGATCCAGGTAACAGAAGTCGCCGTGGGCGACGTGAATCTACATATAAAGTCTCTATTATTGTATATATTAATTTTGTTCTTGTTTTGAGAAGGAAGAAATTGTTCAAAATTTTTATTTAATCTGTATTCAATAGTTTTTGCTCTTTCAGAGAAAAAGAAGAAAAGAAAACAGCAAGGAAAAAGGGAAGGAAAAAAATCAACAAGAAGGGGAGGGAGAGGGAGGGAAAGGTAAAAAGAAAAAGGAAAAAATCATTTTCCTATGACTTTTATCCAATTGTCAGCAATGTCTGTTCATATTTAAACTTCCTACCTGGGCCATGATGAGAATCTGAAAGATGCTGAATTTCTTTAAGGTTGTGCTGTCCTACAGTTAGGTAAAAATGCCAGTAGAATGGATCATTGTGTGTTATTTGATGATCATTGTACAGCTGTGACATTAAGCAAAGTGAATATATGAAAACATATATTTCTAAAGAAGGAAATGCTCCTGAAATAATTCATATTCAGGGTTTTGATCAAAGAAACATACTCACTAAAGTTCAAATATTTCTGTTTGTATTTAAAAGTCTGACTTTTCACTTAAAGATAAGGCTTGGAGACTAGCTTGGTCAAAAGCTATATGAAAAGTTTAGTTTCAGGTCCACTTAAATATTTGGTAATTTCTTGCCCATGGAAATTATTTCCCCTTCTGATTTCTCAGTTTGGCCATCTAGTAAAAAGCAAAATTTGCACAATATATTTAAGAGGTTGGAATGCTGTTCTCAGCTGTAGGCAAGGAGTTTGGCACTGGGGAACTTGGCCTTCGGAGGCTGTCTGGTTGGTGTGCTGGAGTTATTTTCTCTTGGTTATTCACATTGCAGCACTGACCTCTGTGTTGTCCAGTCAGTCCATACCCATGGTCTCCCTTTGGAGAACAGAGCTATGTGGTGCTGTTTTGCACAGCTGCTGAGGCAGTACCAACACAGGCATTCTCAGTAGCTGAGAGCAGCACAGGGGGGGTTCAACTAGTGGGCATATGGCAGGAAGGGTAAGTGTTTACACAGACCTTTCGTGATATTGCCCTGAACAGCCCACAGAACTAGGGAGATAGACCACAGGGTGCTAAGGGTGAACCTCGTTCCCTTCCTGGAGAGTGAGTCCTACCACAGACAAAAGGTGACTTGGCTAAAAGGTTGTGCATTTAGGTTAAGTGTTTAATGAATTACACTTGGTGGAGCTGATGAGTGAGTTTGGGATTTCCTAGACAGCTCCTAAGCCAGTAATAAATATAGTAAGTCTTTCCCCATTTTCTTGGATTGTTAGAAAGCTGGATGAAAATGTGAAAGCAATTATGTCCTTGAGAGCCCTTGAAATTACTGCAGCATCTGCACCCTGTGACTAAGTCCCTCTCTCTGCCTCTCTGAGATCGTCAAAGGGGATCTTTTTTTTTTTCTGAAGCAGAATGTGCTGTGAGGTGTCATAGGATGGCAGAGGCTTCACACACGCAATGCACCTTCACAGACAGAACTAAACCTTTCAATTTAATGATCTTATTACACATATGTGTGTTTGTTTCCTAGAGGGATGGAGATATATACGATATACATAAACAAATTCTTAATCCTTAGTAATGAGCACTGCTTCTGACAGTGCTTTTTTCTTGTTTTTCTAGATTCCAGGATGTGGCACACTGTAATGTATGCTCCTGTGTCATTGCTACAAAAATACCCTGCTGCAAGTTGGGGTGGATTTGTCTTCATTCGGGGCGGGGTGGGGGGGGGCGTGTCGAAGACCAAATATGGCCCAAGCCTGTTTGATAGTTCTCTCGTAAATGAAATGATGACAATCCTCTTGTGACTAGGAAACATTCCAGAGCTGGGGTGTAGGGTTACACAATGGTACAGTGTCTTGCCCCTGATTTATAATTTGAGAAGCAGATTGCATTCAGACAGAATGTGAGCTGAACAATGAGGTTTCTAGTCCTGATCTCATTAACAGAGATTTATACTAAGAGGCTATTGTATCTTGTTCTTTTGGTTTGCCATGCCAGCAAACATTCATAAAGTTATTTAAAAAAGAAAGCTTCTGTCACACACTTAGGTCAGGAAGTTCTCAGGAAAATAGCTAGTCAAGTACAGCACAGTCTCAATCTGCACTTAAGTAATGATTATGTTTCTGGCCTTAATAAGTCTCACAATGATTAGTGGATCAAACATCACATTCAAGCTTAGTACATGTAAAGATTTGTGGAGACATAGCTTAAAATGCCTTTTCACATATTTATGTTTGTTCATGGTTGAGTCACTCTAAGAGAACTTGCTACTTGCAAATCATATGTAATCACCAAAAGAATGTTCTTCCAGTGCAGAAGAACTATTAGAAGGTGGAATAACCATAACATCCCGAGAACTACTTTCCCTCCTGCTGCCACAAAGCCTCTGTGATAATAAAAGGTTATAAAGATGTGGCCTGGAACCTGCTCTTCATTGACAACAAGTAGTCATTGCACATCCAGAAAAGGATGCACAGCGCATTAATTAATATTTCAATAATGCTGCTAGGCAATTTGGACTGATGACCAGTAAAAGCAAAATGGAGGTTCTTTTCCAGACTCACTGTGCTAGAAAATAGAGTGGCCCATCCATGTGTGCTGACAACACGGTTCTGAAGCCTGCAGACCAATTCTGCTACTGAAGCAGGAGCTGTCTCGGAGTGTCACAGCAAGAGATGAAGTCACACAGAGCACAGCAAAATCCAGCATGGCTCTTAGGAGATTAAAGGACAGCATATCTGGAGTACAGGAGGCATCTGGCTTCAAAGTAAGTGCCACACAGCTGTCATCACCACTTTCTCATACTCCTGTGAAACATGGACAGCTTATCATTATCAAGGCATGTGACTTCCCAATTTCACCTGCACTGACTACTGTGTTGTTGCTGGTATAAATAAGCACACAGTGCAATTAGCCTGTTATTCACAGTCCTGTCAAATATTGAGTGCTGTAGTAATACTCCTGTGAGCTGTGTTCTCCCAGGCAGCTGATGCACATGTCAGTGAGAGGCCACTCAACCCCAAATTTGATGTCCAATGTTAAACATGTTAAACACCTGAGAGTAGGTGAGGAGACAGGGCAGCAGAAATATCAGGCAAACCTTCAGAGGCCAACCAGCTACACACCACAGAAAACTGCTGCTTAATAGCAGCTTATGTTGCAAAGACAGGCCAGATTGCAGGTAGAAAGAGAGGGAGCATGCAGGACAGGGGCATGGAGGAAAGTGTGTGTTGTAAAGATGGACAGTGACATCTTTGGCAGGTTCAAATTATACTGTGATAACAGGACATGCTTCTCCCCAGTAAAGGCACAACATCTGAGTCTTTGCATGTTGAATGAACAGCATTGACCATCCTTAAATCCTGTGGTGAAACTGTAGCTAGACCTTCCATTTGATCTCCTCTGCCGGCGCTCCTAGGAGAGTTTAAAAGAAACGATACAGTGTATTCCCAACCCCTGGCCTCCATGCTACAGAAGAGCTGAACTGAATTTTTTACCTTTATTTTTAAAAGACATTTTAAAATGCATTGAGGTTACCTCAGTTTCATATCATGTACCTTTGATCTCTGGTGAGCCTGGGGAAATTGGAACATGTTGCTCACTTCTTCTGTGCCCTTGTTTTGCAAGCTTTTTCCAGAGGAGTTCAGACTATGCTGCAATAACAGCTTGTCTATCTTGCTAATGACTTGCCACTGAATGCCAGACAGCCCAAATATGGAATAATTAAGATAGGAATGAATGACATTTTCTAGGCAATATGTCAATGATAAGCTTTAACTAACTTTGGCAGTCTTCTGCTTAATCCATACCTTTTTTCCTTTGGTTGAATGTTTGGTGTTAAGTGACAGAAAAATTTGAACATCTTCTTTTTGTTCCCCCAAATATAGTAATTATTCTTTCTTTCCCACAATAGCCACGCTTCCCATAAATATTATTTTCCATCAAGAAAGTTCTCTTTTACAAGTTTCCTATCCAAGTGCAATAGATTTTTAGAATTTTAGGCTTCCTTTATTATGAAGATCTGGAAGACACAGTCCAGACAGTTTGTTCAACTCCAGTTACTAAGGCTCTATCAAATGATAGTGATCTGCCAAGTCAATGCTTAAAGCAATGAAACCTATGTTAAATTTTTGTATTGTGTTCTTGCTTTCATTGACATTCACACCTTTCCACCACAGCACTCACAGCAGGATCACCCAGCTTCCTCTCTGTAAACTGCCTTTTCCATGTTTCCATGGACGAAGCCCCAGAGTGCAAAAAGCAGGGCTGAGATCATGCAGGAGGAGGTTATGTTAAAGATTCTAGCCTCGGCTTTGGAACCAAGTTCCACAATGTGTCTTCTTAAATTGCATTTTGTATTCACATAATCAATATGAAAAGAGCCACATTATTAGATCCTCACACTTTGATTTTGAAAAAGGTATTCTTGAATGAAAGGGTCCTACTGGCAAGCTCATTATCTGAATGGCTACTCTCACCATTACATCCCTTACATAGCAGGCCACCAGGGCCACCTCCTCCACCCCCTACCTTGCTTTGAAATGTGTGTTCCATGTTACCTGTATTTGTTACAAGTCCTTTGTGAGTACCTCATTTTTCAGAGCACATATGCTCAGGAACAGGTATATTTGGACTCCCAAGTGCCTTAGACCTATGACTGATCCTCAGGTAGGCTGTTAAACTAAGGTCAGAGCATGAGTAGGAACCAAAATTTGGGTAGGGATTAGGTACTGGACCTATGTCATGTAATTATTTATCCACTTAGATAAATGCACATCATTCTGAATCTTTACAGAGGCTGATATCCTTCAGAGAACTAAATTGTTATTCCTGCCTTCTAGTCACTCCAAGATATACCAATAACAGTTGTTCTTTCTCAATATCTCAGTTAATTAGGACAGAGAAAAGGAATATGAAAAATGTCTCCAATCTTATTGAGGTTACATCCTGCTCTAATAAATGAACAACTGCCTCCTGAGTCTTACTCCTGTCTTTGCAATGGTCCAAGCATATGGTGCAATCTCAGTGCCACTAAACCCCTATTAGGCCCCTTGCTCACAAACTCTGATAGTACATTTTAAAATCAAAGGGTCATTAAGGTTGAAAGAGACTCTTAAGATAACCAAGTCAAACCATGGCCCAATACTGGGCCACTTAAGGAGTCACAGACCTCATCTGTCCATCCTCCCCATCTCTGGAGATGTGCATCCCCATGGCTCAGCTCTACTTCACAGCCCAGAACATGTTAATGAACACCCAGGGCTGGGACGTGGAACACCTCAGGGCTTTGACTCACAAACCTTCCCATGGACAGCACTGGAAGTAAAACAAAAGTGTTTTCCAGGCTGTCTTCATGTGCTGTTAGATAGGAGACATTCAAAGGAGAAATTGGATAGGAAATATATACTTGCAATAGAGAGACCCTCCTAGATGCTCTCAATAGCCATCCACCTCTTCTTGTCAGAGATCTGGTAGATGTTTTATGCTTTTCTGGCCATGAGTGCATGACCAGAAAGGAGAGGAAATGGCACTATAATAAACACTGAACATGGACTGTTTTCAACAAGGAAACTCTGTCTGACATTACATGTCAAGACAGTGGTTACACAGACACAGAAATGGTGGCTACGTAGAGTAGTGTCTCCAGGACTTCTGATTGCAGCTAAAATAAGCTTGTTTTCTTCTCATTTTAGACCTATTTCTTAATTATTTTTTTCTCCAATATTTTCATTAAATCCATTGCCAGATCAAAACCTACAAGTCGCAGGGCCAGAGGCAGAGACTTCTGGATCCAAGTTTTGGCAGGCAGAGAAGGAGAAGAGGAAGAGAGGAGGAGTTCAAAACTGAGCTATGGCAGTACCATTCCCAGGTGACCCTGCAGCAAGTTGGAAAGCTTGCCAGAAACCATTTGAGTATAGAGGATAAATTCAACTGAAAGTCTACTGAACTGTCTCCAGCACAGCTGCAGTCTAAATGTATTACTTTGTGTAGGGTCCAATGCAACTGTCCTTTATGCAGAGTAGTGGGATACAGTGTATTTGCCTTACTTTTGTGTTACTTTTTATCAACATTTGTAGCAGACTCAGTCCCATCTCTTCTTTCACCTGAGAATGCTATGGCATATGTATTTTTGAGAGATTCTGTACAATTATCATAGAATCATAAAATGGTTTCAATTGGAAGGACCTTAAAGACCACCTAGCTCCAAACCCCCTGCCATGGTCTGAGACCAGGTTATTCAGAGCCCCACCCAGACTGGCCTTGAACACTTTCAGGGATGGGGAATCCAAAACCTCTGTGGACATCCTGTGCAAGTGCCTCACCACCCTCACAGCAATGATTTTTTCCTAATGTCTAACCTAAACCTTACCATTCTTCAGCTTAAAGCCATTCTCTTTTGTCTTATGGCTGCCTATAGCTGCCTATCCTTGTGAAGAGTCCCTCTCCAAGCTTCTTTTAAGCTGCCATAGTTTCGCATTACAGCAACCCAAATGATGAGAAAATCACCAAGACAAACTGCCTGAATAATATACAGAAAACTCTGCTGAAATTATTTTGAGAGTGGCTCATCTCCATCCTTCATCCAATACAAAAAAACTTTGAGACCATATCTAAGTTGCTCTGCATCTGCCATTAATGAACAGATACCCCACACAAAGACAGATCTTTGCTTTCAACTCAACACCAGCACATTGGAAAAAAAAGTCAGTACCACCCTTCTGCAGAACACCTCAAGGGTCTATTTTCTGAGGTACTGTCATCTGGACTCAGTTATTCCAAGAGCAGTAAATACTAAGATTATTTCATCTCTCTTTGCAAGTGACCTTTTGGCTCCTAGGATTTTCACAACAGGCAGCTCCAGGAAAGCACATTTCAAGTTTCCTATTGGTCATACCAAAGATTTTTAAATGAAACTATATACAGGACAAAATCATACGGTTTAAAGTTTAGATGAAGGAGATTATTGTGAGACACTATATCCAAATGGCCATTTGTTTAAGTACGATTATATTCTAGAACAGATCAGGTGTAATAGATCAGATGCCACGTCGGGAGTCAGGTGGCCCTTGTAACTCAGCATGCTGCTAGCTCTGAATCTGTTACTCACAGGTTTTTTAAATGTTGGGGGTGTGCACCACAAGGAGGGAATCATTATAAAAACTATTTTTTCAATATTCTTATTATATAAAAATATGTAATAACTCTTAGAGTGTATATATACTATATTGTATACATCTAGTATTATATGTTGCTAATAATATCTTTGCATACGTACTTTTATGTTGGTGTATTCTGCAGGATGGGAA
Organism: Formicarius rufipectus; assembly: GCA_013399695.1. Lineage (NCBI taxonomy): Eukaryota > Metazoa > Chordata > Aves > Passeriformes > Formicariidae > Formicarius > Formicarius rufipectus. The sequence continues at coordinate 440,596 of VXAU01003246.1, read as the reverse complement.
GCCAAAAAAATCTTGAGTTTTGTGGCTTACTGCATGGAGCTAGGAATACAGAAAACATAGGAAGAAATTACTTTTCTTTTGGATGTAAAAGCGAGATGATTCTGAGAAGTGGCACTAGTTTCTGCAAAATACTTTAATTTGACTTTTGTACTATTGATAAGAATCAAAAATCAAAACAAATACATTGCCATAAAATCCTTATCAGAAGTGCTTTTTATTTTATCTTCATTTTGAAAGGAGAGAAGGGGAAATAAAGTATTCAATATCCTGAGATTAATGAATTTTTGTACAACGTTATAATAGTCCAAGTCAGCTTCAGAAGCTTTAGTGCCACTTGAGGGGATAGAGTTCAAACTTTCTATTTATTTTAATGGAAATTATGTATCCACGTTTTCTTAAAAGATTTTAAAATCTCAGATATGATTTATAAACCAAGTACAAAAGCATCTGAACAGCACCCAAAAAGAACAATAAATGTACAGAGCATGTTGTAGCAAAGCAATGTGAATCCAGTGGAAATGCCTAGTTCAGTTCCTGAATACCAAAGTGTAAATCCTTTACAGAAGTTATGCAGAAAACACTTTAAAAATAATGTAATTATGAAAATCAAATTTTTTTATAAATAATCTGAGCAAACAGATTTGCTCAGTCTGACTGCATTAAAATTCTCATACAGTGGTACGTAGCTGTCAGCTACATTACCGTTCCCCTGAGAGGTGACTACAAACACAAAACTTTGTGGCACAGTGCTTATAGCCCTGAACAGTCCTATCCATTTAGCTTGGCCCTGCATACAACATCTGGCCCATAATTAATACAGCATTTTAAAATCCTTCTGGTACTATTAAATGCAAGATATATTAAACCAAATAAGTAAAAAAGTTACNATATATATACATACACATATTTAAAAGCCAGAGTACTACATTTGACAGTTCCTCAGATCTCTTTTGTACTTAGTAAGAAAGTATCACACATTAGCCTGTGGGGTATCAGATGACCCTTTTATGCTTATTCATTTCCTATAAAGAACGCAACTACTGTGGCCGCTCATGTTTCCTTTGGCAGCTGAGCAGCTGGAGATTTAACATGCCATAAATCTGCAGCTGTAGCAGAGCCCAAGTCCCACCAGATCCATGGCCACTGCATTTGCCATGTGCTGAGAAGAGCCCCCAGGCTGTCCCCTTCCCAGGCCACCTTGTGTCACATCCCACTGTGGTCATCACTCCTTCCCTTCACCATGGGAGGACTGCACATGAGTGAAAGCTATGCTTTGTTAGATTCTTGCTGCTGTTTATGGATTTACTCAGAAGGTTTGAGGTAAATGTTAAAAATAATTGCATAGCACCAGTGTAGACTGAGGAATTAGAAGCCATGTATTTCTCCTGTAAAGGTGCAGAAATTACATGTGTGATGATTGCCATGTGATTTCTCTATAGCAACTGGAGAGAAACAGACATTTTTCAAGTACATTTCACCTGTGCCTATATATCTAAAACAAGTCACATTATTCAGTTCCTAAAAGTACTTATTTCTTTCTAGTGACCTGAAAGAGAGCTTACAGACGTGCTCAGACATAAATGCTGTGTAGAAGTTAGATGACATGCAATGCCATTGTAGGCAGACACAGAAGAGGTCTACTGACTTCTTCATTTCTTCTCTTGGCATATTGTTCTGTGTTTTGAAAAACTAAATCTCAAGCTGAGATGACCAAAAATATCTACAAAAGGGTATATAACATGCAGACATGACGATCACCAGTGTATATGCAGGCCTGGCATATTTTGGTCAAACCGGTCATGTTCCTGTGCATAAATCTTCATTCACTTGCAGTTAATTCTCCTTTATCCAAGTAACTGAAGTGTTGGAATTCCAGAAGTATATGGAAAAAATGTGTTTCTGAACCTAAAATGAGGAAATTTGAAATCTCTGCATCCTAGTTCCTAGTGTTTCCAGTGCAATCAGCACACTGGGTGTTCAGAAGCTCTGCATTTGATCAGTTTGGCTACATCTCTGTCAGTAAATAAAATGAGACAGAGGTAATTTTCTGCCTCTTAAAGCAAGTGGCACAGTGCAGCTTTCAACCACGTAGCTAAACTCTCCTATCACCTAGAGCAGGTAGTTTTCTTAATGTTGTTTTAGGGAAGAGTCCCAGGACTGTGCCAGGCCCTGAGCTGGGCCTCGATTGTCTGGGAAAGCACTACCTGGAACATGCCCTACCATGCCAGGGACTGTGCCACTAGTTAAACTGTACAGACCATTAACAGATCAGTGCCTAAACACATCGCCTCTAATACCACATGTTTCCAGTGTAGTTATAGAGGTGGTTTAAGAGTCTAACAAAATACATAGGCTCAGGCATACTGTTCTGTGAATGTGCATTGATGTTTCCAACAGGCAGACAGATATCTGTTTCTATGCCTAACACATGGTTTAACTTCAACAAAGATAATCTGGCCATCAATATGGGTCAATTGGATGTATTTTGAATATCATATCATGGTGTGAGCATATCAAGGAAAATTAATATATTGCAGTAGCCTGTTCAATATTTAAGAGGAGTGGAATTTTGATATTACGCCTTTCTAGTCTCTGGATACTCTTTCAAGGCAGAATTTTCAACATTACCTAAATACTTTCTCCAATCCAACCTAACCAACTGCACAACAAAGGTTTGGGTTACTCTAGATGGAAGATTTAACATATAGGAAAAATGTTATTTCAAATTTAGTAAACACAAAGTACATCTCTACTGTCTTGTTGGTGTCTGCTGGATTTTTGTGCTTAAGTGTTATCTCCTGATTGCCCATGCTACTTAAGTGTTAGTTCACCCTCGAGCTTCATTCTGGAGCAAGCTCAGTTGTTTATGGGCTGGGAAGAACTAGGCAGAGAGTAGGAGATAGTGTGTGCCAGTGTCCCACCCCCACACTGCATGAAGATGTAGTGCAAGTGTGACTCATGTGGGGCTTGGCTTCTCCTAGACTAACCAGTATTTCAGATGGCCTCACATCCTAAGACACCCTGTTGTTACACAACAAAAAAACATATCTAACAGCCTGCAAAGCAGCTTTCCAACAGCAGCCCAGGGCAACATCTTAAAAGGACCATACCCAAATCAATGGCTCCATTGTTGGGAAGATTTCTTAGCAGCAATCTAAAATTATACTGAGTGCCATAGCACAGTCTGGTTTTATACAAACAAGAGCAGTGCTAGTTATATTTCATAGATCTACCTGTATATATGCGTATATGTATATGAATTTTGTCTCCCATAGGTATGTGTGTTTCTACATACATGAAGGAGGGATAAGCAATCCTGGGGTACAGGTAGGCACAGCTGCCTAGGTTACACCAAGGTACATGTGATCCTTGTACGCTCAGCTTTCAGCAGAATTCTTTGTGATCCATGATTGCTGTGACCATGATCTTGAGAAGCAGGTCTCTGCTTTCCTTCCCCAGACATGAATATTACTGAGAGTCCTAGGGAGGAGCCCTCTTCCTAGGCTGTGACACATACCCCTATAGACTCACACATCTAATGGAGGCATCATTAATGGTGCAATGGTCACTTGTTTTTAAGTTTTCATAGCAACTGGATATTTTTTTCTTTAGAGAGTACCTATACTGCTAAAACAAAGAGGACAGGCAATGAGCTCAGGCATTCTCTCTTACTGTCACACTGCTTAATTCTTAGTGATCTCCTTGACTCTGTTTTGGAGAACTTCAGCTGTCACTGAGAGAAGTCATTTGTAGAGGGAGTTGACTCTGTGGAGTGTGGACACAAGCCAGTCAGTGCTATTCAGCCTCAAGGCTTGAATCAACTCAGCAGTATAAACACAGCCAAAGAGTCTGTGTGTTCAATGAGATGAAAAGGAGCAAACAATTCTGATTCCATTTAATGCCAGTTTACAGCCCTTAACATTGCCCTTCCCACAAATCAAGCAGTTGTATTGTCTAGCTGAGGGCTTTTGTCCAATGATAGGATGAGAGTCTGAGAAATTGTTCTGTTCTGATAATGTTGTGGGGAGTGTTCACATTTACTATCAAGGCTTCACTAGGATATAGTCAACATGTGGATTTTGCTAAAATAAATGTCTGGAATAAAGGAAGACACTAAAAACACACATGATCCTGGGAAGGGCATTCACTTTATTTTTTCCCTGACGGGAAGAGGTACAGCTTGCCGGCCTTTTAAGCTTGCTGACTGAATAATGAGTGCGGATAAGCTAACTCTGACTGTTTTTATTTTCCATAGGGAATTTGATGCTGATGAGTTTGAAGTTATTCTGTTAGCATCTGATCACTTTTATGCAGAGGCCACCTTATATATCTAACATGACCTTAAGTGGTTCCGGTGTAATCAAATACTTTTTTACAGAATCATAGAATAGTTTGGGTTGCAAATGACCTTTAAAAATGACCATTATGCTGGTTTTGTCTGGGATAGAGTTAATTTTCTTCATAGTAGCTCACACAGGGCTATGCTTTGGATTTATGCTGAAAAGTGTTTTGATAACATAGAGATGTTTTCATACTGGTGAACAGGGCTTACACAGTCAAGGTCTTTTCTGGTCCTCACTCTGCTCCACCAGTCAGGAGGATTGGGGTGCATGATAAGTTGGGAAGGGACATAGTCAGAACAGGTGACCCCAAATGACCAAAGGAATATTCCATACCAAATGGCATCATGCTCAGTACATAAAGTGGGGGTAAGAAGACAGAAGGGAAGGGCGTTCAGTGAAATGGCATTTGTCATCCCACGTAACTGTTAAACATGACAAAGTCCTGCTTTTCTGGAGATGACTGAACACCAGCCTGTCCATAGGAAAAGTGAGTGAATCCTTCCTTGATTTGGATTTCTTGCATGTGTAGCTTTTGCTTTTCTTATTAAACTATCTTTATCTCAACTCCATGTTTTCTCATTTGCACTCTTTTGATTTTCTCCACATCCCAACAGAAGGAAATCAGCAGCGATCCTGATAATTTTTGTGGCCATTTCCTGGACCCACTCTATCAGGTCCTTGTTTTTCTATGCTGAGGACCCCTCAGCTGGATGCAGCACTCCAGGTGGAGTCTCATGAGAGCAAAGCAGAGAGGCAGAATCATTTCCCTCAACCTGCTGGCCACGGCGCTTTTGATGCAGCCCAGGACATAAATGATTTTCTGGCCTGTGAGTGCATATTGCCAGCTCCTTGCATTTGGCTTTGTTGAACTTCATGAGGTTCATATGGGCCGACTTTCTTCACCTTGTTGAGGTTCCACTAGACAGCATCCCATCCCTCAGGCATGCCAACCACACTACTCAGCTTGGTATCATCTGTAAAATTGCTGAGGATGTACTTGGTCCCTTTGTCTATGTCATTGTCACCCAGTAGGATGAGGACCTGGGAGCATGATGCCTTCTGTAGTTGTAGCAAGAAGGCTTCATCAATAGGCTTCCCTTGATTAGGCAACCTATAGTAGAGACCAACCACGAGGTTCCCTTTGTTGTCTCCATCTCTAATTCTTATCCATAAGCTTTCAACCTACTCAAGATTATTATTCAGAGAGATCTCTTCACACTCTACCACAGGCACACACACACACTTCTCAGTGTAGAGGGCAACCCTTTTGCCCCTCCTTCCATCCTTGTTCCTCCTTAACAGCTGGCAGATATCAATAGCCATACTCCAATCATGGGGTTCAACCTACCAAGTTTCAGTAATGGCAACAGTAAGAGCACCTTCCAGACAGATAATTTGCGTGAATTACAGCTCACAGGATATTTGGCATCATAGATCTTATTTACAACAAATAAAAATATATAAATATATCATTAAGAAAAATTGCTTCCTGAGATCCCTTGTTTATTTCTTGAATACTCTGTTGTTCCCTTAGTAACTCTCAATGTGTTCTAAATCTAATTTTTAAGTATGTTCTGTAAAATTATGTAGTAATATTGTAAACCTAATTACCCAGAGAAAGTGATAAGTTTGCATCTCGAGATATTCACATATGAATAAGATGTATGACTCCAGTCCTTCTGCTATCAAAATAAAAAGCAGACCTCAATAACTGTAGTAGAAGTAGCATCTGAAACATTTCCAGGGACTTAAAATGGAGAAGACAAATAACTAGGAAGGAAAAAAACAAAACAAAACAAACAAAACCCACAAACAAAAACACAAAACTCCACAATACAATCAAATCCAAATAAAAACCCCACAGTAGCAAAGACTATTTATGAATTAACTTACATTTACCTTTAAATAAAACAAAAGAAAACAAGAAACATATAGCAAATTCTAAGTTTATCTGGCATCATAAATTCTGCAAAAAGTATTTTTGAAAAATCTTTGTATTTCTTTGTGCTTATGAAATAAGGAAATGCTTACAAGCTCTCTATAAAATTAAATAGTGCTTTCTGAAATGTATGGAGATCTCTAGAAAGAATTGTAAAGCATCAGATTGTGTACAATTCTGAGTGCATTTAAAAGATGATTCTGTGAGCTCTGAAGGAATTTATAGGTTTGTTGAGAGCACCTTAACCTTTCCCTACTTGTGTCTTGGATATATGTTTGCAAACCATTTACACTTCTCCTTCAAATTACAAACTCTTTTATTGTATGCACATGTCTGGCACAATTAGTCTATATTTTGGCAAGGATCTCTTGGTCTATTGTTACTTAAATAATTTCTCTAAAAGTTACTCCTTTAAATGTTCTCTAAATGTCCCTTATCCATTTTTTTTTTCTTAAGAGGGTCTTAATACCCAAACATTTACCACTCTAGTCTAAATATTCCTCAGCTGAAGTATAACATGAGTAGGAAGAGAATTGTAGCATTAGAGAAAATGGCAATGATCCCATTGTTCCCTCTGTTAGTTGGATCGGACACTGTATCCTTCAGAAGAAAAGTTTACATCCTTCTTCCAGGACTGCTGGTTATGAAGTTTTTAAGTTGAAAACTTTAGCAAATCACTTCTTAGCTCAAGCTCTAGCAAGGACAATTTTACTTTAAACATCGAAATACAGAAAGTATGAAAATCAAAGCAAAATATTGCCATTTCTCTTTCAGACTCATTGCTAGGGAATAAAAGCAGATTATTCATTCTTTCTCATGTCAGTTGAACAGAAAGGACAAATCAGTCTCTTTTGCAGGAGATGGAATGGATTAGTTTCCATAAATTTTCATAGTTTGTAGTTCACTTTGGCTTCTTGTTATTCCAAGTAAAAGGTAGATATTATTGGAAACAATTTAAGAAAACACTTACATATCATTTTATTCAAATGAAGCTGTGCAGAACAATAAACAAGTGAGACTCTTAACTGGCTTGTATCTTCAAATGAGTTTGTCACTTCCTCATTGGGACAGTATTGCTTTAGTAACTGAGCCATACACATTCATTTGGGAAGCTAAGAGGAAGCTCTTCTCTTTCATAATGATTTTTTCAGAACAGAGTGAAAAGGAAGCTGGGATTGATGCTGATGTTCTAACTACACAGCATGATTTGCAAGATGTAAGGATGAAAAGAAGATACAAACACCTTGTGGGGAAGATAATATAAGGACAGATTCTAGAAGAATTTTTTGCACTTAGAAGAATACTATCCTGCTTTACTTGCTGCAGATCGGTAGTCTTTTTGTTCACTTTGCAGGTGCAAATTTATTCTCACCAGAAGTAAAGTAGTGTACATATCCTCTTATTTTTTGGCATCTGCAGACAAAGTGATGAGCTCTCTGATTTGGCTTCATACTGGAGGAAACGGACAAGATTTAGGCCACACACTTCATGCCCACAAACAAGAGCTCCACACTCTCCTTGCAGTCTCGGACCTTCATCTGGGGCGAGGAACTTCTTCCTTCAACGTGGATTCTGAGGCATACTACTGTCAAGAGATCACTTTTTAGCACTATAGAGCAAACTACACAGAAGCTTAGAATAGAAAATGGAGAAGAAAATCGCCAGATGATCCAGGAGAAGGAGTTTGCAAAGATAATGTAGCAATCACATTCTCTGATAAGTTATTTTATTCTGTTGTGTAACTGGAAGTTTTGGAGAAGCAAGTTTTCATGAGATAATCTCAGTTTGTATGAATCAAAACTCACCAAAACTCATGCAGAATTCTGAAAAGCTCTCCTAGTTTGCTGTCACCAAAAAAAAAGCCCCACTGCTTGGTAGAATAATCAGGAGCTTGGTCATCCCTGGTCTGTGAATTCAACATAGATCTATTGTGCAGACATCTGGATTCCTAAACTCTATTATTATTCTCAGAGTCTAAAAGGTCTAATAGTAATGAGAGCTTCACCCTGGCACAGAGGAAGAAGCCTGGACACTTGGTGATCTCCATCATAAGCTGTGGAACCAAAGTTTTAGATTTTCAGTTCTGACCTGGGGGACCCCATTGGGTTTTCTTGACTACTGGAAACTCTGAAAACTTCTGCAACACTAGCAAAAAGCCACACATTCACTAATGGATTTGAATTAATCACAAAATTCCTGGAACTTAAACCAAAAAGGTTACCTATTTTCTGTTTCTTCTATAGAAACAGTAGAAATGTCAAGTTTTTACTCAAACTGAGCAACACTTCTGTTTTGACAACAGCAATGTTTCCTAAATTGACCTTATAATTAACTTCAGGCTATGCTGCCTTAATACACCCAAAATAGATATCCTTGAAAGGCTACCCTCACTCTTCAATTAGTCCTGATTGCTATAGCCTGTCTCTTAGGCTGAGTAAACCCATTATCGCCAGCTCTCTGACAGAATATTTATCTGAGCAAGTCAAATTGCATGAAACATCTTTGCCTTTTCCATGGCAGGAGGTACTGGCATCACCTTGAGAAATAAATGCCTTGGATGATAGTCTCTTGGTTGCCGTGGAAATCATAATTGTGGAGGAAAACAGCAAAACAGTTGGCTGGAAAATTTTAAAGAAAAAAAAATCCACAAAATTCTTGGTATTTTCTTTATTTTTGTGGACAAACCTACAACAACCTTAAACTTGACTTCATATAATATCTGTCTTACACTAAATAGCATCAGGATTCAAAGCATGGTGTTTCGTCTTTCATGTGACTTCCCAAGTGCAATTCAGTAAGCATTCCCTGAGGTGTCCTGGCAGACAGAATCCTGCATTAAATAAGACAGACAGTGTCTGTATCACCCTTCTCCTTTCATCTGTGTGGCCAAAGCTGGATTTTACCCATAGGGGAAATATGTATACATGTATTACCTTTTATAGCTTTCAGATCAGAGGGCAGTATAGGACAGGTCTTGTTTTATACAAGAAAGGTCTCCATCAGTTTCACTGTTGAAAGTGTCTCTATTTGGGTGGAAACATATTACTTTTTGGGCTGAAGAGCACAAAAATGACTGTAGAGTTAATGGCCACAGAATTTAATTGAAATCAGAGAAGCTTAAATTCAAGGACACACCAGAGTTCTTGGATAGAACTCTTTTCATCAGATACTGTTTCCTCTTGGCTAGTTTAGGCACCTTTTTGCTTAGGGTGGGGTTTTTTGAAGTAGTAGCTCAGACACAGAACCAGGAATCTGGATTTTGATGGGTATCTTGGCCCAACAATGCTACTTACTATGCCTTTAGTGGGTCTAGTGTTAAATTACTTGCTTAAATTGTAGTAGAAGCTTTGTGGTCACATTGGGAACTGATTTCAGTTGTGCAAAGCCCCAAAGAAGCAATTCACAGTGGAGTCCATCTTTTTCTTCTCTTTCTAGGAAGAACAGAATGGACTAGAGTTCCTTATATAACTGAAAGCAACATCAAGAAAAAATCTGTATAGGAACTTATACCAGTTTAATGGTTTAAAATAAGCTCCCAGATAAGGTATTCTATAAAGGACGAAGAACAAATATTGCAGTTCAGCAAAACCCTCACAATTTTAGTAAACAAATCCAAACCCAGAGTAGTTTCTTGACCCTCCCAAACTGAATCAGGGTTTAGATTGTTGGGGCCTATATTAAGATTCATGATTCTGCAATGAAGGATGCTTGTCAGACTGAATGGAAGACAACATTTGGGTACCTTATTTTATAATGTTTCATAAGCTTTGTTTAAAGAGTAAAAACAGTAGACAAAGGAAAGTTGATTTTGCAATAAAAGCTATTTTTATGAAAGCAAAATTCACATGACCTCTTACCCAGCTTTAAAGAGAGCAACAGAACTTGCTTTGCCTGCTAGCCCTGAAGAAAAGACTGAATTTAATGTCAAAGACAGAGGTCTTGCTAGCCAACAGTGCTAAATTCCAAATCCTACCTTTTTATAGCTTCCCTCCTTGCCTTAACCTCCCCCACTGGATGAGAAAAAAATCCATGCAAAAGGAACAAAGTAACCCAAGGCTGAATACAGTGTGCCAAAGTTGGGAAGGAGGGAGGGAAAAGGGGTCCTGCAGATAGCTGTAATTTGCTCGTAGGTATGGACGCATGGGGCTAAATTGGGATGTACAGAATAGTGGTGGGAAAGTCATAGTCTTGGATGCTTTATCAAGTATACAGGTGGTGAATAAGACGTACAAAGCTAAGAGCGATAGTAAATAAATTTACAGTAGAAGGGACAGTTGTGCTTTTCCAGCCCCTCAGACAGCACCTCCACAGCTGGAATTCATCCCTGTTTCCTAACTTTAGGTGCCTTATGGGTAGATGTATACGTGTAACAAGTACTTCAGGAATACATGCAATCATATATTCAATGGAGTTCAATTGTGGAGCTTAGGATGTTTTGAGCTCATTGAGTAAATTAAACTCCAAATTCTGCATCTTATCTGTAATGAGGACTAGAACTACTCAACATAGAAGGCACTGTACACTACAGTGAAGTTTAGCTCCTGCAGAAAATTTATGGTTTGGCAATGTCTGATTCTAGGCACCTGCATTGTCTGCAAGTCTATGAGAGAGGCTGAAGCCAATGAGAAGCCAAATACAAATATATCTGAATCAGTAAATGCCTCAGATGCTTCCACATGTCCACCTAGTTCCATCTGAGACAAAGCAGGCCTTTATGGAGCTAGTACATAAATCACTACTTAAGAGTAGACTCAGCCTCTAGCCGCTGCTCCAGAAAACCAGAAAAGAGGTATCTGGGGCAATCTGAAAGATACCTTGGACATCTGAAATGCCTCTCTGTGTAATTAAATTTACATCTTGATCTCCCTTGATGACAATGCAAGCTTAGCTGACCTGTAAAGACCTACAAGTAGACATCTAAAATTAAGTCTCTGAAGTTGAAACACACCCTCAGGTCTCAGCTCTCACCTCTACGTCTAATGTAATGTGAAATACCCATTTGAACTCCAGCCACCAGTCTGGAGGAGCATAGGTCTCCTCTAGGTCTTGTGTCCTATCTGACAGCCCCATCAAAATGTTCCAGCCCTTGAGGGATCTTAAACGGTAGCAGACACCAAGCAACTGAATCAAGCTTCCAGTACCCTTCAGTTACTCCTAAAAACACCCAGATCACTGTCCAGAGAAAAAGAGCACATCCAGTAGCTGGGTACTGCTGTATTCATGCACACAGTGGCAGTGGAACTGTTACACTTCAAAGGAATTTATAACAATACAACTGGCAGTACGGCTACACAGTTGTCTACATATAATAAGCAAAAAAATTGCCAGAATAAGTAAAAAAAAATTTAAAATAATATTAGTGAAGAATTTCCATGCCTAAATACAAGATTACATCAGTATTTTACATTAGCCCGGCAGTCACTGGATAAAAGTAATAAACAGTCTCTTGGTACTTGAACAGGCCCAGAGTTGTCTTCTCCTTCCTTAAGTCCCTAACCAAGAAGTTATAGACACAAATTCATGTTTTGTTCTTCAACTACTGCAGTAAAACATCAATTTCTACACAGAGAAACAGTTTCTGAGACACAACTACCAAGACACCCTGTAAGCTTTTGTAGTTAAATGGTGTAGGAAAACTATGTAGAAGTGTGTGTTTGACTTGTGGCCCTAGAAGAAAGGAGGTATAGCACTGAACTCTGAAAGCATAAGGTGAAAAGCATAAGTCTGAAACAGGTATCTCAGGTGCTATTTGTGTTTACAAACAACTCATATATTGCTTGATAAGAGGTCTAGCACCTCAGAAATCCATTTTTTCTCCTGATGGGTCTTAAAGTAACAGCAACCCGTAACTGATTTAGAGAAAGTATGTTTAGACACCAGGCTAAGGTGAAGGTGAATTTTAAGGCAGAGAATCTCCAGGAAGAGTGTAAATTGTATTGGAGAGATGAGACTTCAGTGAATGAATCCCTCTTGGTTTCCCTCTTAGATGTGGCTGGATGGTTTCACACACACTGTGTTGAGTTTTCTGGGTCTTGCTCTAATTCCAACTATGCATCTCCAGCATTTCATATTTCTTTTTTGAAATCTAGGCATTGCAATGATTATTACTTTGATGCCTAAGCTCACTCTGTTATTTATTGTCACACATTTCCTTTACTACTTATCTCTAAATAATTTTAAATACTTGCAAATTGTAATTTATCTATATTTTCAAATCTTTTTGAATTAATCATCATAATAGGCTGCAGCGCAATATACCACAATTCCTCTGGAAGCAGAAGTTATTAACAGAATAGTCATTCAGATACATGAAGTTGATTAAACTAAAACAGGCAATATGGACAAATCTGCCATAAACCTAACCACCACATACTGTGTGTCAGGCAGCTGCAAGAGGGGGCTGCTCTGTAAAATGGGCTGAGTTGGCAGCCAAGGGTGACAGTGAAGTTGGTAGGGCAGTGTCGTCCCTGACACAGCCCTGTCCTGCAGCACCCTAACCGGCAAAGCAGGTCTGGTGACAGTGACCACGTTCAGCCACAAGTCCACATCACCAAACCAGTCCAAAGGGATGAGACAGTCTGAGGTCAGGCTCAGGAGCAGTGGGTTCATGGCCAGGTGCGAGCATGCTGTTCACAAAGCTACAACAAGCAGATGGGGAGACAGCTGAGGTTGAATTGTAGCTTCCAAGCCAAGTGGATGAGGGTCCCATTGTGGTGCATGGCAGCTCTGTCCCACCTGGCTGTCTGAAGTAAGGTCACAGAAGAGCTGGCCTTGGGTGCAGCAGCCCTACCACTAGGAAAACGGGGTTGCTGAGTCTCTGCAGGATCCTGACACCATGATCCAGAAATACACTTGCTAGGACAGTGGCAAGTTAACTCAGGCAATGTGACAACAGCTCTAGTAGTTGAGGCACTTTAGATGTAAAAGCTGTGAGCTTGGACTTCCTCATTCTGGACTTCCTCATGCAGAAAGATGCTAAAACCCAGATCTTCTTCTTGTCTGAGGCCTCAGTTGCATGGTGTGAAGGTGGCCATCACAATCCAGTCGGTTGTGTTTAAAAGAAGAAAAGCTCTCTGCGAGCAGAGGTGTTAATGTCTGCCCTCACCTGAGGATCCAGAGCCTGGCTCCAGAGCAGACAACTCATGCTTTGCAGCTGTCAATTATTGAAGAGCAACACTCCAGGTGGTGGTGGAGAAATCAGGAAAATCAGATATATCACAGACTTACCTATTTACTGATTTAGACATATTTTTATTTACCTTTTAACTGGCTTCAGTCTCTCTCACAGACTTGAACCTGGAGTCTTTTACCAGTGCAAGTGCCTAGAATCAGACATTGCTATCCCATAAATTTTCTGCAGGAGCTAAACTTCACTATAGTGGTACAGTGCCTTCTATGCTGGGTAGTTCCTAGTCCTCATTACAGATAAGATGCAGGATCTGGACTTTAATTTACTCTCCATCAGACTTATCCTACAGTATTTTAACACTAGAAAGACTAATTTATTTCACAGATTAATATATATACTGATAATTATCCCTTTCCACCTCCATCTGGCTAATTCACATGGCTTAACTATCCCTCAGCGATGTTGAAGACTTCTGCAGGAGGGAGAGAGGGAGGAGTTGCAGTTCAGGTTCTTCACTACCTCCCCAACTGGAATGGGCTGCTGCTCCGTCACCAGCTGACCTTTGCCTTAAAGACTGATGCACTTTGCAAAGGTGCAACAGGGCTGGTCCTCTGTAATTTGATTTTTGTTTGCCATGGAAAGGCTGGTTTGTTTGCTTTGCACTTAAAGCCCACAGATTATTCAGGATGGTAAAACTCTTCAAAATCACACATAAGTAAATATGTGAAGAACAAACAATGCTGAAAATTAGACTGCTCAAAAGGGAGGGACTACTATTGCTTAATAATATATACTTACCAGACTTCATTCTACATCAGAAAAACGTATTTTTCACCCTTCAAATGTCTTCTGTGAGACAATAAAAGCCTTAACATTTTAAAAAAACAAGGTCAGGGTCTGCGTTTAAAAGAGTACTGTGCCTGACTTTCTTTACTTCAGGCTGTTGTTCTCGACATCAGAAGATAATGAGGTCAGTGTTTAAACTGAAAGTCCCAGTTTAACTTTTATTACTGTGTACTGCTTAAACTGGAACTATTGAATCATAAACTATGATAGGTAAATGGCACAACGTTAAAGAAATTAATTCCACAGTTTAGAGTTTCCTGTCCTGATCCCTCAGGACCAGTCCTGAAGTCCTTGCTCATTTCCTTACTCCTGATTCATCAAAGTATTTAAACACTCTAGATTTCCTTGGGTTTTGAGCATATGCTAGTTGATTCAACACTTCAATCAGAGTAAATCCTCATGAAACTCATTAGAAATTTTTGGCCCCAAAGACCTAAAGTTTCGTATCTTTTTCTTAAAAAAAAAAAAAAAATCTATACTTGTCTGCACAACTTGAAATTAAGAATTTAAGTGTTTGGTAGTTGTTGCTACACATGACTCCCTGCCCAAACCAGTTCTTTCACTTTGGGTATTTAATCTCTGGCTAGTAGCAATAGTGGCAAGAGGAATTTAACAGATGGGGTAGTGCTGGAGTAGGTGGAGATGTGTTGAGAATAAGGTTATAATAATTTGTTTCTGATGTTGCCACTTTGCATCATACTTGAACACTGAGAAGAAAGGCAAACTTTTTCTTCATCCCCTCTTGAGTGCTCTCTACCATTTCAACACCTTGAAGAATAGCATAGTTTTACTTTGTATCGTTGCTTAGGTGTAAGCAAAATTTATTGGGGGAAAAAAAATGGAAATATGTGAGAAAACACTTGGAGAAAACAGAATGCAGAAGATACGGGGGAATGGCTCCTTAAAGCTCACATACACAGCTGCTATGCAGCAGCTTGGTCTGCTGAAATGCAACACACTGCACTGTCAGAAAATGTAGTGAGTATGTAGTGAGTAATGGATTCTACTGAAACTGTGTGAAAACAGGCCTATGAAATCAATTTTTTCTGGATTCCTTTGGTACAAGCCTGTTTGATGAACATGTCTCACAAATTAAATCTGTGGGATGTCTTTTAGAGGCCAGAGAGACCAGGGAGTCTGTGCCAGTTGTTTCAGCTTGGCTCCCTGCTGTTGTGGCGTGCTGCACCTTCCTCTTTTGCTTTTTAATCAAATTGAATGAGATTGATTGATTGATTGATTGATTTATAAGTTGTAAACAAAAAAAACCACTGCTAGGGATGGCAAGGAACAGACTGGGGGTACTGAGGACTGTGATCATCGCCCACCCTCAAGGCTCCTGCTCTGGTCATGGCAGGTCCGTATTTCTATTTCTATTTTCCCTTTTTTCTTTTTTTTTTTTTTTTTTTTTTTTTATTCCTTAGAAATAGGCTGCTGGTCAGTCTGAGCAGTAGATTAATGGGAAAATTACACCTTTTGGAAGTGTGTGGCAAAGTGAGCCGAAGCACATAGCATGAGATGGGCTGCAGCCTTAACCTCTCACTGCTTTCCCTGAAAAGGGCAGGATATTCCCCAAAATTTCCAAGGTGTCCCACCCTCTACAAGACTTTATACAGACAACTTCTTGAAGTAACAATGTTCTTTCCTTTTGTTTCAACTGGGAAGAGTTCGAAAGCGTGGCTTTGCTATTCCCGAATGGCTCAGCAGTCTGGGGGGGCAAGGAGCAACCCTGATTCCTTAGGGGTGCATAATTCCTTCCTGGCCCTTTCCCAGTGAGTTTGGGTGTTACTGGGGTGGCCTTGGCAAAGGCCGCAGTGCCAGCCCCCGCCTCGGCCTGCTGGGTTCTCCCTTGGCAAGCCTTTCCTGGTGTATAAACAGGAACAGAGGGGAGATCGGGGTCAAATTAGGGGTTTTCACAGCAATTGTGTCCAGTTCTGGGCCCCTCAGTTCAGGGAAGATATTGAGGTGCTGGAGCAGGTCGAGAGAAGAGCAATGACACTGGTGAAGGGACTTGAACACAAGTCCTATGAAGAGTGTCGGAGGGAGCTGGGATTGTGCAGTCTGGAGGAGGAGACTCAGGGGTGATCTCATAGCCCTCTACAGCTCCCTGAGAAGAGGTTGTAGCCAGGTGGGGGTTGGTCTCTTCTCCCAGGCAGCCAGGAGTAGGACAAGAGGGCATGGGCTTAAGATGTGCCAGGGGAAATTTAGGCTGATTATTAGAAAGAAATTCTTTACAGAGAGTAGTCATGCATTGGAATGGCCTGCCCAGATAAGTGGTAGATTCACCGTCCCCGGACGTTTTTAAACTGAGACTGGACGTGGCACTTAGTGCCATGACCTAGTAAACGGACTGGAGTTGTATCAAGGGTTGGACTCGAAGATCTCGGAGGTCTTTCCCAACCCAGTCGATTCCATGGTTCTATGATACGAAGGGGCACAGAGTTGCCCGGGGGCCCTCCCGGGCGGCGGAACGCAGGGCAGAGGGGCCGAGCTCCGCGCCGGAGCGGCGCCGTCTCCGCGGCAACGGCAGGGCCAAAGGGCCATGTCGGCCGGGACGCGGCGCGGCGTGGGCGGCTTCGCCTTTCGAGCCCTGCCGCAGAGAACCTTCTCCTGCCTGCAGGACAGCGACATCGCCCACCGCCTCCTCAAATGGTGGGAGGGGGAAAGCCCGCTGCGAGAGGCGTCTGGCGGGTAGCGGCGGGGTAACAGGCGGGTGGTGCGGAGGGCTGGAGCCGGCACCGCGCCCTCAAGGGTGCCGCTCCGGTAGCGGCGGGTCCATCACTCTCTCTTTANTTTTTTAACCCCGTTTATTCACCCACTCCTTAGTTTGGAGCGTCCTTGATGTTTTCCAGGCAGGCAGACCGCTCCTCCCGAGCTGTCTGCCCTTGCCTCCCAGGGAGAGCCAACATCTGCGGCAGCTCCGATGCAGCCCAGGCCCTCCAGAACGGGGGTGGGAGGCGCTTATAACTGAGCATGAAAAAAAAACCAATAAAACTATTGGCGTATGTAAAGTACTTGGGCAAATTTGCAGAGTGAATAAGTTCTCAGTATGCCTGCAGAATATTTAATCTCATTTTTCCGTCTCAGGTCCATGCAAGGCAGGATCACAGCTCAAGCATTTGGTTTTGACCAGCAGTTTAAGGCCTATCAAAAGGATGAGTTTGTTATGGTAGTTCTATGTCTTTTGTATTTTGACTTTTTTTGTTTCTCCTGTGAAATTACAGCTAATGGAAAACTGCATAACAGCAAACATTGTACCAGTGTTGCATGATACTGGCCTGCTCACTGTCTCCTTGAAAATAGGTGATCTAGGTGTGCTGCTCAGGTCTTACTTTGTGGGTTAACTGTATTGTCCAGTAAAAATATTTTAGCCTGTGCTAACGTTACTCTGCTTTAAGAGGGAACAATTTAGTCATTCAGGATTCCTGAGAATGAAAATCTGAACTAGATGCTGATCTTGGCCACAGCATGTAATAATAGGAAGTCCACCCAGGGTGAGATTTTAAGCAGTGTACACAAAGGTGGGTAGGATCCCTTGCTCACCGCTGCTGTGGCTTTGTCGGAGTAAATACACCGTGCAATTCGATGTGCATGTGCACCACATATCTGGAAATACAATTTTTTAAGAATTTATTGGTTACTATTGCTTTATATTGGAATTTTGGACTCGGCTCTTTTGGGAATCAAGCCTCTTGCTGATTTTGTGTCCTTCACTTCTGCTGTCTGCAAAGTCAGATCTGTTAATCTTTTTGCAGACAGAAAAAAAAAAACAAATGAACCTCTGGTTTTAATTTGTTATGTGCTTAGCCTCTTTGCATTTTAAAGACATTCACATAGCAGTGGACCAGTATTTCATCTCCTACTGATAAATATTTCAAGTTATTGAAGTTTACAAAGTACACATTTGCTTTCTCAATGCTTATCCCTTTTGAATTAAAAATGTAAAGGTAACACTATGTGAATTGATGAAACCTGAATAGCTGTGAAGTAACTGGGGGGAAAAGGACCATTGCATTATATTCTCTGATCTCTATGGACCTCAGAGGAGTGGTAAAGAGATTTGGTGATGCAGAGACTAAAAATATCCATAATTTTTGTATCAGCTTCTTCAGCGATCATTCACTCTGCTTATATACATGAACTGAAGTGTGGATTTTCTCAGTTGGCTTATCTGTCATGTAAACTTGCCAGCTACCAACATTTCTATGTATGTCTCCTTTTATAAATTGATAAATCAATAAGATTGAATACTTTAGATCTTACTGTGGAACATCTCCATACTATCAATAATTTATTTAATAATTTTTGTGTGTTTCTACATTTTTCCAAGTTTTGAAATTATTTTAAAAGTGCAAATTTTTAACTTCAACAACATTGCCTACAGAAATAGAACTGTCTCATCTCTGCCTCAATTTTCTGTGCCTCCAAGAATTTCATACCATTTTTTTGTGTGTTCTTGGACTAAAAGTGCTTTACTGTAAAATTTTAATCTGCGTATATAAACATACACCCAAAGATATCTTGAATGTATAAAAGACAGTGGCTACACAAATTTACAAAAACATGGATTTGATGCTATGCCAACTGAAAGATCACACAGAATCTTCTATTGGAATGGGAGCCTTGTAACGTGCTTTGAAAATGCACTATATATGATGATTTTATGTCTCCTTTAATTAACTGGTATTCTTTTATTTGAATATCGTAGGGATTTTTTAATGATCAGAATGTGAACTCCAGTTTAAAGTTGCTGTCAGCTTCAGGACAATGGACAACATTGGGTAAACAAAAGAAATTAGTCTTAAATAAAAAAATCTGTGTTGTAACTATTCTGCTCTAATTTGCCGTTATCTAATAATGACAGTTCATATATGTGTATTCCTACCTGGTTGAAATATCTTAAATAATTACTTTTTTACCAAAAGAAAAGACTCTTGCCTTGGCTGTTTCTGAATTGTCACATTTTAGGCTTTTTTCCCTTGACCCTTGCATCGTTCATAAACCAAGCACCTAGAACTGTTTCTAAATGGTCTGTGTCATCCAACTGACCTGGTCATGTATCCAGACATAATCAACTGCATTAATTATCCAGATATTTGGAGAAAGGCATTCTCTTGTAGATGCAATGACCTTACTTGGGACAGATCTGAGATTCTTGCTCTGTTACAAATGAAAGTTGAGAGAGAGATTGGGTAGAGCACACCCCTGAGCTCATGTAAATCTGCTGTCAGTGCAACAGAAGTAATGGAGGTGCAGAAGAGTCCTATGTCATCGGTTGCTCTAGTTGCAGTCATGCCAGGAGGTTGACTTCTAGTTTGTTGCCATATCAGAAACTGCTTAAAACACTTGATTATGTCTATAGATGTAGATAGATACTAAAGCAGAAAAGCTAAAAGAAAATAGCAAATTTATGGCACCACTTTGAAATGTTATTTTTCATTATGTCAATGACACAAAATTTCACAGCAATTGCATGTGATAATGTAGTGGGATTTTGTGGATAATGTGATCTCTGATGCTGCCAAAGTGATTTTCCATAATAAGAATATTTTAAAAGGGAGTAGTGGGAAATCCTCATTTCTTTTGGTTTGTCTGCAGATACTTTACTGTGTGTAAATATTTAATGAAGCTTTGGGAATTTTCTAACTTTTCCATTTCAGCTCTCTGGAACTGGCATCAGTTTTTCCCACTATATACAATGACACTAGACATTGCCACCCTTTTGTTCAGTAAAAATCCATTTTCCAAATGCTGCATCCAACTGTTAAAACGATTGAAATATATAAGATGCAAAAAATATCTCAAGTACCCCTTCAGGTACCTCTCTCAGTCTGGCAAGGAGAAAGAAAATAGATATATTTCACACTGTTGGGTAAACCTTTTCCTGCTTTAGGCAAGAATTTTTTTAGGCTATCTGTCTAACCTACGACTTGCCAGTCCCTGTAGTGAAGGTCAGTAGGTTACATACCTTATGTTAAGTGCGAAGGGTCACTTGCCAAGTATCCCAGCTTAACTCCTGATTCTGCTCAATCTTCCTCTGCACAGAAGTAATACATTTTCTTCTAAGGACTGGAAGGGTTCCCTTTCTAAATCCTGAACAGCTGGTATACTCCATTTGCTCTTAAAATTTCAGCTTCCCATTCTTTGCCTATTTTTGGTGAGGAATGTTGGCACATTTTTCTATACTTAGTCTTCATGTGCATTTTTTGAAAATATAAGTAAGAATTCGCTGTGAGTGGGAGGAGGTAAAATCATCTTCTAGTATTTTCTTCTTCAGACATGCTGATATATTAATCCAGAGATATCATTTACTTATCACTGGGGAGTAACTTCTTAAAAAACACATTCCTTAGAAAATACTGGAAATGGGCTTATTTTGCTTTCTAGAAAATCTGAAGAAAAATTACATAATCTGGGTTGATTCAGATACTGTATTTAGTCTCTTGCAAACAAAAAGGGAATTTTTTTTCATGGAGGAAAAATGTTTGGATACATAAGTCAAGTTTAGATAGATCCTTAGAAACTTCCCTTCTCCTCCATGAGCTTGGGCAGCAAATATTTATGGACCAACAGAAAGATGTCAGCATTATAAAAATCATCAACATAGTTTAACAGTGGTGTTTGCTTTCATCATAGGTTTGTCTTTTTTTGAGGTTGTGGTCCCCTTTCACCTTTTCACCAAGAATGTATTTCTCCCTGGGAGAATTCATAATTATACATTATCTCAAGGACTCCAGGTTTAACATTACTTGAAATAAAACACTTTAGGTAAACCAATGTTTTCCTGTAGTAGGGATATTTTCCCCTTCCTCCTTGCTGCACGGCAGAGTACCTGATAGTTCTGACATGTGCTTTAAGTCACCTCCTCATGGGTTACTCTGATATTTCAAAACTAGAAGCAGCAAAAGGAACTAACTTGATGCGTATGAATTTATGTCTTGAGTCTTGTGTTTTCTAAATAGCTGCAATGAGAACTAAATAGTAGTTTTCCCTTGGACACATTGCTGTCCTTGCACCTGTCAGCAGTCTTGTGGAGGCAGGACTGTATCTGCTCAAGCTCAATTAACACTTGAAAAGTTATCTTCAAAGGGGTAGGGTTGCTGTCTTTTTGTGTAAATAAAAATTTAGTATTTGCCTAAAAAAAATTAAGTCTTGAGTTGCCATATGTACTTGAAGTTTTACTTGAAGTTTTAACAATTTCTGTCTTTGGAATGGGGTTTTAAAATCTAAAAGATACTTGTAAATCAGCAATATTTCAGGTTATAATTTGCAAAATATTTTGATGTAAATTGATTCTCTATATCATCAACCTGCACCTTTTACTTTTGAAATACTTTTTTTTTTTTTTAATACTGAGCATTGAACTTGCAGTATATATAAACTGTTTTGTAAATAGTAGGTTGCAAGATGTTTTTCTGACACAAAAAACTTTCATAGATTTTGGAGGAATTCTAAATATACCTAATTCAGGGTTTAATTGCCCCCTATAAGATATGCAGTGTGTTCATTTAAAAGTATATTGGCAGCGCTTTATAGATATTCCAGAGCTAGCTATTATAAGACACTACTGCTTCTGGACTTCTCAGCTCTTTCTTTTACCACTTGCAGAGTTGTCAAGGCATTTCTTCTTCCTATTTTATTTCTTGCTTTTACAGTGTTATTAAAACTGGTTACTCTTTTCCAGGGAATTCTGAATCTCCAATTTCAAATCTCAGCTCTCAAATGGAGACTAGGAACTTCCAGTGTATTTAAACTTTTGTATTTATAATTTGGTTTTCTGAACTACTGAATAGATTACAAAGCTGTGGATTTTTTTTTACCTGAACAAAGTTTTTGTACAATCTTTTTTCAGAGCGGTATTGTGTCCCCCAAATAAAATCCTTATAATTTGAGACCTGTAAATAGCTCAGTTTCTTACACTTTTAGCTTAATAACTGGGAAAAGGTAAGATTTTTTTGGTTTCCTCAAGTCAATTAAAATCTAATTTTTATTAGTTGACTCAGTTTTTAATTCATGCGTATTTACAAAATCAGTCTGTTAAAGAGTGATTTGGCTTGTATTAAATCCCTTGTAAAATAAAAGTTCTGTCTCTGTGAAAGGAAGCTGGAGAATTAGAAGAGAAAGCATAAATAAGTAAATATAAGTGTTTGTTTTTTTCCTTAGGTTTTAAGGCTTTTTCTGACTTGTGTTTCTGGTTATATAATTTCATTTTTCTTTCATGGTCACTATGTGGACAGGTAGGAGAATGTCCTAAACCTTTTTTCTTTAATAAAAATTTGCCCCTTTTCTTAACTGTTATCTATAGGTGTGAAGCCAACAAATTAAATGCTGTAGGTTTGTCTATAGGCAATTTTCTTTATATCACATTGATCCAGTAAAATAATTATAAAATTTCCTGTCAGTATTTTAGCTCAAGTAGGCACATTTTCAAGCCATCAACTTGTAACTTCTCTTTAATTTTTTTCCCTGCTGTTAATCCGGTAGGTGGTACAGTTAACCTTGGTTTAGATATTAAAATGACAGTCCTACTTAACCTATGAATAAATAGCTTCCATGTAAGTATATGGCAGAAATCCCAAGGGCTTTTTGGAAGTGTATGGGCAAGAGATGTTTTAGGTTATTCTATGCTTGCAAAGTTTAGGATCAGAATGAAATGATAAGTGCTCTTAGAAGCATCCTGGTTCCTAAACCCCTTTTTGGCATGTTTCTCTTCCTGAAATACTGTCATCTACAGGAAAATTTGGACATTTCCCAAACAGCAGTCCTTAGAGATCCTTTAGGTCAGGTTGTCAGGACACAACTGCATTTTATCTTTAATTGTATGGTAAAAAGCCTTTGTGATACTGTAATGTTGTTGACTTAGTTTCCCATCAAGGGAACCTACAGACGAGAATAGATAAGAGTAAACCCATGGACAGCTGGAATGTTGTGAATATTCTCTCTACTCAGACACATTGCACTTGTGTTGCATGCTCACTGGTGCTTTCCTCCCTTCTCTTGTTTGGAAGCACTTTGAAGGGTGTCCAGGTGGACTTACAAGATGGGTAGAGAATATGTTCTAACATTTGGTCTGAACACGTGGATTGTAGAGAGCAAACAGAACTGAACTGAGTCCAAAGCTTCTTAAACATGGGGTCTAATGCTATTTGATATGCCATAAGTTATCCAACACCATGCATACAGATTTGTCGATGTAACACTGTATATAGAGAAGATATGTGCCCTTCTGGAAGTAAAATAGGTTATCTCAAATGGCTCAGATGAGTCAGATGAGGGCCAGCCTTGGATGACTTGCAAGCAAGCAAAGGGAAAAAAGTATAGAAAAATATCCTCTGTACTTAATGATTTCAGAGATAATACTTCAAATTCATACAGGAAGTGTTGATAGTATGTTTTTCATCTTCTGAAATAGCTGGCTAATAAAGCTTTTCAGAAACATGCATATATAATACTTAACAAATTAAAAATTCATCGAGCCTGTGTTCATTTTGGTTTTTACTTTGTGGGGTGCTGTTAGTAGCTACTGACTTTTGGACTTCGTCAGGCCAAATTTGGCATCTGTCCTCAGATTCTTTAAGGCTTAAGCTGTGGAATATGATTTTCGAAGGGTATGATCTAAGGTGATGTTGGGGTCACATGATGTTCCATCTATTCCTGATTTTGATTGATAGTGTCTACCAACAGGGGGAGCAGACACATGAGCCTGAATGGAAGGTAGTATTCAGATGAATTTAATCTTTTCTTTACACTTGTTTCTTTCATAGCTTTCTTTGGCTTTTTTTTTTTTTTNTTTTTTATCTGAAGGACTAATTGAGTCATACTTACACGATCTATGTTATTTTAAAGCATATGAAAAATGCAGTTTCCTATATATTTCAGGTTCCAAAGTGACAAAAATTGAAGCTACATTGGTACCCTGCACACAGATTTCCATGTCGTTTTTTGATCGGCTATACTCCGAAGGAATTGTTAGAGAAACTGGAGATATTGTGAAATGTTATGATGACTATTATGATGATATTCTTATTGCTGATGAATTAAGAAAGGTCAGTATAGTAAAGAATATTATAATTTTTCATACTCTGTTAGGTACCATAAGGACCCATTTTTCAGATTTTTTTTTTTCTTTTTCTGACAATACATAAAGTTTTCTGACAACGGTAAAAATGGACATCAATAGCCATGTTTTAGAAACATTTGAGGCACTGCAGTCCCTGAATATTTGACTATTTTCCATGTGAGGTCTCCTTCCTTTTTAGTTGGAGGTCAAATCTTCTTCCCACCTGTGTCTCAAGTAATCAGTGCTTGGGCGTGTATGTAGGGAAGTGCAGCTACTCATTTGCTTAGGAGTGGGAAACAAAGGGTGTCAAAGGGGGTCCTGTGATATTCAGATCTGTAGGTTCAGCCAGCCTTCCAGGTAGTTGATGAAATTGAATATATTTGATAGCTGTATCCTGAAGCATTCATTGCCAGGAATGTTGACCATGTCATATGTGAAGACATTTAAAGCAAGTCACCTTTGTAAATTTTCACTAAAACAAAGAAGCAGAAACTATGAGAAAGGAAATTATTTTTCAGTCTAACACTGGAAAAGGACTAAATATAACTCCTCAACAGGCCTGCAGAGTAAAAACTGTTTGTTACTCTCTAGTGGAGGTGTCAGAAAGCAGAATATTCTGAAAAATAAACTCTAACAGTGGCACCTTCTTAATCAATATATGTCTTTATTGTGTTTCTTTTGACTTCATAAGCTAAGCTAAAACAATTTTTTTAACTTAAGTTTGTTTAGCATTAGCAAAGCACAGTGTGGGAGAACTGGATTTTGCTCTTCCTTGTGTATATATAATCAACCTAAGTAATAATTATAGAGTTGTGCTCATTTGCACTTGGCAAATCCTTTGAAGACAATGTATTTGAACCAGTGACACTGGTTACAGGATGTGGCCTGAAATACTGGTCTGTCTTGTAAAGTTCTGGGAAAAGGTGAGAACTCAAGCTCATGTTTAAATTTCAGATGTGGTTTGTAGCCTAGCAGTTCAAAATACTATGTATTTATTTATGAGTTGGGTACATGTGAAAGGTTCCCTGAGAATTAAGTGTATTGTACGTAGGAAAGTTAGAGGCAACATTTAAAATTAGACATCATTGAGGTTTCAGTGTCTTCCCATTTTCCTTTCCATGGAAGGGATGTGTGTGTCAGCATTTGCAAGTTGAGAGTTTCACCCTGGTTTGAAACTGATGTGATTCCTAGGTCATATTAGGACAGCAGAAAGAGTAAGAGTCAAAATCTTCCAGGAATGACATCAAAACTTCAAATTAAATTAGTCGAGGCTCCAGGACAGAAGACTGTAGGGGGCACCAGACTGTATGCTAGTGTCAGTGGCTCTCCTCTGCAAGACTCCATTTCTCTCCTTCCTTGCCATGTCTTCTCTTGCTTCAACTGAGAAGAGGGTTGGGACACGTATGAGGTGGCCATCCAGAACAGTTGTTGCCTGACCCCTTTTTACTCAGGCTGTTATAGAGAGGGCCAGAGAGCAGTAGGCTCATGTCTAACTTTGACCAGTTTGCCTGGGCTGGCATTTGCAGTTTAGCTGACATGACTCAAATTCTTGTAGCCATTGTGATTGTCCTGTCCGCATTTACAGTGTGTGGTGTTGGGACTAATCTAGAAAGTCTTCTGTGTTCACATAACATCTCAGAAAAAGGCATGTGAGGCTCATGGAGGCAGCTGGATAGCATGTCTGGTTAATCCAGGCTACAGATTAAGGCTCACTGGAGCCTGCAATGAAGAATTATGTGAGTTTGAATGATCTGCTCTGGGAGACCCATCTGGATTCTTTTACAAATGTGAAATAACTGTGTAAATTTAAGAGTGAAAAAGCAAGTGCAGGCAAAGTTACCGAAACCAAACTGATGGGCAGTGATTGACATATTGAACATAGATTATTTTCAGATTATTGACTGTTTCATTAGCATGACAAATAATTAACCAGTGAAATGGCAAGACTTGAAAAATATTCCCTTATGTGTTTTGGGCACAAATTTGAAAGTGATCCTGCTTTGTATTTTAAGTAAAAATTTTGAACATAATTGCATTGTTGGAAAAAGGATTTAGAGAGAAATATTTATATGGACATAATTTCTGTGTGCCATACAGCAAAGTAATTGCATTATTTATAAACTGAATGTCAAGTAAAAAATGTTTATCAATTTGATTTCCTTGTTTTTTTCTTGTTCCCCAAGGTCCTGCTTCTGGAGGATTCTGACCATTATGACATATTCAGTCAACTGGATCGCGAGGAATTTCTGTTCTGTCTTTTTAAGCATCTGTGCATTGGAGGAACTCTTTGCCAGTTTGAAGATGTAGTTGATCCATACTTAGAAACTACAAAAGCTTTTTATAAAGACTTGGTGAGGTAAATGTTATTCTGTTTTATACACCTGTGTATGTATGTATGTATGTCTGTATGTATGTACTGTGCATAAGTATTTTGTGTCAATATGTCTAAATTTATTATGCATTACTGCTTCAAAAAATGGGGCTCTTACTTAAATCACCTGCAGACTTATTGGGCTTCAACTACCAAAACATATAACAATGGTATTAGTTCAGTGACAAAATATATGCAATTTTAATCATGTCTGTCCCACATGAGAGCTATTTTTTGTATAGTATTTATGGACATTGATGGTTTATAGTTCACTCCCATTTTAAAGATACTTTTTTTTTTTGTAAGCATATACTGAAAACATGGCATGGTGCTGGAAACAGATTGTGTTCCCACTATCATTGATAAAATATCAACAATTAAGTCTTGGCTGGGTAATCTTAGACTGTTTTCAATTGAACTGCTTTTGATTTAGGATTTAAAAAATTGAAATAATTAGTTGAAATGTGTAGGTCTGTATATATTTTATTCCTGCTGATTCTTTTTTTTTTTTTCCCCCCCAATACATTTGGATTTTGGCCTTACTATTTCTGCAAATCCACTTCTCACAGTGGATTTGTGATAAGGGTGATAGAATCTGGCTGTTAACATGACACTGTGTACTAACGTATTTTTTACCAGGTCTTGTGTATGGAATTGTTTGGAGTTTTATGTGAGGGTTGATTTTTCTTGCGACCAGAGTGGTTTATCAGAAGTTCAAATTCAGAAGAAAAAGGCGCTTTTTTTGCTCTGTTTTGATATATCCATGTGCAGAGCTCTCCAATGGACATAACTTCTTATTCCCTGGTTAGTGGGATATGCAATGTAGTTACAGGCTATGCAGACTTGGTCCTGGCTAAGGTAATGGGAATCAGCAAAGATATTACTAAATTTTTTATTAGTATGATTAGTTTTCTTATGGTCATATATAAATGGAAATCAAGTAGATTCTCCAGAAATACTGGATGTGACAAAAAAAGGATCCATCAGTGCTTCTACTCTACCCTCCCTTTTCTTTTAAATTGTTCACTCTACACTTGAATCAAGTTGCTTGTTACTTTAATCTTGGGACTTAGTTGACTCTGCATCAACTGCAGCTATTTCTGCTCTTGTGTTGTTGAACTGATCTAGGACAAAGTACAAATCCAATCAGTTCCGTCCCTTTACTCCTTCCCTTTGCTATTGAGTTGTTTTATCCTAAACGTGTTCAAGGTCTGTTCTAAGCCATTCATTTCTTTAGCTTCCTATCTCCTTAAACCTCTTCCCATTCTTTTTCCTTTTCATGCTGTAGAATTTGATAAGGATGTCAAGTATTTCTTGTTACTTAAACAAAAAAGCATCTGCCAAGATCTTCCCACAATTTCACCTTGCTTTCAAGGTTTACTTTTTCTGTATCCTCAACCTGTTGCTTTCTACCATGTATCTCTACTCCCAAAAGCTACAGTTGTATTTATGTTACTGTGTCTTCAGATTCTTGCCTGAAAATAAGGCTACCAACTTCTGGTTTCTTAATTTTCATATTAGGTATATCTAGGATATGAAAGTGATGAAGAGTAAGTTTCTCTATTTATTCCACTGCTTTGAGAAATTTGCCCCTTGTGGTTAGCTTCCTGTAAGTAATTTTTCAGAATGAGTGTTTATAAACCTATTGGCTCTTTATATATTTCTGTGATTTTCCCCTTGTGTGCTACTTCTATCCTTTATACAATATTAGGAGAAAATATTTCAAAATTCATTCCTCTTCTGTTTGGGTTTGGTCTTTTTTTTTCTCAGTTTGCAGGTTGCTTTCTATCCTCCAAAGTTTTGAGCCACATCTACTCAATTCATGTGGCATAACTGATATTAAGTATTTATCTACTGTGTATCTCTCCATTTCTGTGCCTGTAAATGACTGTTGGTTTCTCACTCCCACAGGAACTGGTGTCAATGCTCACTACTAGTTGAAAAAGAAACTCACAATTTAACTAAATTTTCTATCTTGCTCCTTTGATATAAAGTTCTTTGTCAGTCCTATGAGAAAAGCGACTGATCTTGACATTTCAGACCTTCCTTCCCTTTTCATAATCATGGTTGTCTTTTTTTGTTTTCTGGTCTATTTTTCACTGTCCACAGTTTATCCAAAATGATGCTGCTGTTTTATTTTGACAGTCTTAAGAGAGAAAAAGCCACTGAAGAGGAACACTAATGATGATCTTGATTTCTAATTTCTAGTCCATGCTGCCCAGTGCTACTTCATTTTTGCACAAATTACACCAGAAAATAATGGAATGAAAATTACTTGCTCATAGCCTCTTGTTTTCAGTAAACAGTTACTAATGATATTAGTAAATGCTTCAATCTGTTTCCCAAAGAGTTGACCTTCAAATTCCTGTAGAATGTCAACTGTTCTTTAAATTCTTTTTTAGACTACTATCCTCTTGTCTGGTTTCTTTTCACCTTGGATTACAGTTTCATTGGATACTTTCTACTCTTTGTAAAGTGATACTAAAAGCTTTTAATGGTATTAGAAATTCTGTAAGCTGTACTCTTCTTAAGGTTTAATTTGTATGTTTGAGGGCTCAGAAGGCTTGGTAAAATCAAATGGATACTGAAATAATTATTACCTGCTAGCTGATATGCCTTGAGAAACTAGCTGCCACAGATGAACTCAGTCTAATAGCAATGAGCTTATAGAAGTATAAACTACCACTGTTAGGTCCTGTAACAGTATTATGGAAATAATACTTATTGAAAACAGCCTTGGCACGAGGAGTTCCACAGAAGTGTCTTGACTGCTGGGAGTGGCAGACCTACTTATCTTTATTACAGCTGCTTTTTCTAGCCTTTCCTGAGTTCTAACTCCAAGGCACTAGTGTTCTAAATAGTGTCAGAATGTTTGAGATTTAATTTTATTAAAGCATTTCCATGTGTATAGCTATATTATCAGAAAATGCAATAATCTTTTTGACATTAAGATATCTAGGTGTTTTACAAGCACAGCTAGGGACTTCTAAATACAACTATTAAATAGCAGACGTTTTCTTTTTTGCAAAAAAAGTGACATTTTCTTACTAATGAATTAATGCACAACTTTTAGTCTGTTACTAATCCATCAGTAATTAGTCGGTGACTGGTTGAACCCATCCAAAATTCTAGTTTGTAGTGTCATATTCTGTGTAAGCTAATAATTTCAAAATTTCTTGTAGTATTTTGATTTGCTTAAAGAATATACTTACATGAGAAAAACTTGTTAATTAAAATATAATCTATGAATTTTTGTTGATAAATCCTGTCTTCTGTTCTTCCCTGATGTTTCTGATGGTGTCTCTCAATGGTGACAGCTGCTATGGTATCTTGTATTCATTGTTTTCTTCTCCTTGCTTCATCTCCATCTGCCCTTTCCCTCCATAATGAATGGATGTATGTGAAAGCATTAAGTTGATCTTTTATTGTTTGGAGAGCCTAATAAAATATTGCTGGTAAGGTTAGGATATAAATAAAGTCCAGAGTAAATTGAGAAACCATGAAGATGTTTGCTCTTCATAAAAATAGAATAGATGCCCATTAAAATGATGAACTACTACATTCAGTGAATAGTTCAGAAGTTAACAATTCGAATGGGGCTATTAATACTATTTTTAAGGAAATACTGTCCTGTTCAAGAAGACAGCATTTTTTTTCTAAAACCTTTTAAGGGAAAAAAAAAAAAAAAAAGAAATAGAGCAAATTAGCTTGTCAAAGGCAACCTCCTCATTTCTTTAAAGTCAGCAAAGGAAGAATCTTATCTGATTTTAACAGACAGATTTTTTTTTTTGCCTTAAAAAACCCCCAAAGTGCTAGAAATAAACATTCTGACAAATTACTTACAGGAAGCTAACCACAAGGGGCAAATTTCTCAAAGCAGTGGAATAAATAGAGAAACTTACTCTTCATCACCTCTTACTTTCATATCCTAGATATATCTAATATGAAAATTAAGAAACCAGAAGTTGGTAGCATTATTTTCAGGCAAGAATCTGAAGACACAGTAACATAAATACAACTGTAGCTTTTGGGAGTAGAGATACACAGTAGAAAGCAACAACCCAACTAACTTTCTATATCTTGTTCTGAAAGTTGTCACTCTTTCCACAGAGATGGTTAAACAGTTTCTGAACTGCTTCAGTTTCCAGCCTGGTATGTTAGCATAAACTGACATCTATGTTAGTTTGTCTTAATATGCTAGTCCATAAAGTGCAGAGGGTCAGAAGCTGAGTCATGAGCAGCTGAGCTATCCCTGCTGGGAAGGCAGACAACTGGGGTCAGTACAAATTTCAGCAGTGCTGTCTTACCCCACTCCTGAGTATATCAACATGTCAGATGTAACAAAAAGTTCTAAGAAAGCCTCATTACTGACTCACCACAGGGAAGATGAGCTTCACAGTATAGTTTCAAACATGACTGTGTCATTACTCTACAGATGAAGTCAGTTAATCAGTGTCAATTACTTTGATTGGTTGAAGAGATTGAATCAACAAAAGTGATGTTGGTTGATTTGGGATTTGTTTGTTCTTATAAAAAGAAGCTTTACCAAAGCACTGGTAATAGGGAACTGCTGCCAGAGCTTGGACTTAGTGTGGTGATTCAACTGGGCTGTGTTTAACAAATCCTCTTGTAACTTGTCTATACTGGGACTTTTCCCAGGAATGAAACCTGTTTGTGGAAAGGCAGGTTTTGAGCTATGCATTTCTTGTAAGTATGAAAGTTACAAGCCCCAGCTGCTCCATAGTGAGTTAATGTAAATAGGAATCTGCAAAATTAGATAAATTAATAGCAGTTACATGATCTAATTTCAGAAGAAATACAAGCATCACTTAAAGCAGACCTGAGGAAAAATGACATATTCAAAATACTTAAATTTAAAATATATTGAGATGGTGTATTCCTTGCAGTATCTCAGTCTTATTAGTAAATGTGATAAAAGAATTGGCATTCTTTACAATAAACACAGTCTAGAAATATAAAAATTCAGAACTAACCCTATCCAAAGTTGCATGGCTATGTATACAAAATACCAAAGGAAGAAACATGAACCAAAACTATAATTGTATACTAATTAAAAATGAACTAAAGACTGCATTTCTTCACCAGTACTGCTGCTATTTCTTGTAGTCTGTACTAAGATGCATTTCACTTTGCAGGTTTCTTTCTCAAAGAATATGTAAAAAGATTGTTAAAAAATATTTAGCTGCATAGTTTTTCATAGCTACCAAAATGCAAACTATACTGGAATCATCAAGGTCTGGGTAATACTGCTGTGATTTATTAGCTGAAAACTGTGAAAAGTAGTGAGGTTCTGCAGGGCTCTATTTTGGGCCCTGTGCTCTTCAACTTCTTAATAAATGACTTGGATGCAGGACTGGAAGGGATACTAAGAAAGTTTGCAGACGACACAAAACTGGGAGGAACCGTTGACTCTCTCAAAGGCAGGGAAGCCATTCAGAGAGACCTCCACAAATTTAAGGGCTGGATTATCACCAACCATATAAAGTTCAACAAGGAAAAGTGCCAGATCCTGCACCTGGGATGGGGCAACCCTGGATGTTTGTACAAACTGAGGAATGAGATGCTGGAAAGCAGTGCCAGGAAAGGGACCTGGGGGTCCTGGTGGATGGTAAGTTGAATATAAGTCAGCAGAGCCCTGGCAGCCAGGAGGGCCAACCATGTCCTGAGGGGCATCAGGCACAGCATCACCAGCTGGGCAGGGAAGGGGATTGTCCTACTCTGCTCTGCATTGGGGCAGCCTCACCTTGAATATTGTGTGCAGTTTGGGACACTGCAATATAAGAAAGATACCAGGTCATTAGAGAGTGTCCAAAGAAGGGCAATGAAGATGGAAAAGGGCCTTGAGGGTAAGATATATGAGGAGTGGCTGAGGGCACTTGGTCTGTTCAACCTGGAGTAGAAGAGACTGAGGATAGACCGACTTCCTCATGAGGTATCGTGCGTGATGGTGTGCATGATGCGGGGAGGGTCTGCTGTCTCAAGGATAGCAGAGGGGTTCGACGAGGTGATAAATGAGAGCCAGGAAGAGCCTGAGGTCAAGGAAAGTGAGCCTTTAATCAGCCCACAGCACTCTCTTTTATAGAGAGGCTGTGGAACAAACTAGGAAAAGGGGTGGAACTATACAAACAAGGGAAAGGGTAGGCGGGAACTTCCCAACTTGGACATAGGGAGGCGGATACATAACCATAACACTAAACCGAGGGTGGAACATGAACAAATATGGAACAGCTGCACTGCAGTAAACATGAACCAGTCAAAGAACAGTAATACAACCTTATAGAACAGTGGAAAAATACAGTAAAACCAAATTAAAAAACCCAATTTAACATATAAATTGGTATATTTAAACATAAAGTCCATTATAAATAATTATTTGTTTTCATCTTCCGCCATTGGTTGGAATGTCTTCTTCCCTGTGTCGGTAACGGTAGATCTCTCTCCGTCGATTATACTCGTCTTCACTGATTTCTTGTGGCATGATCTCACCCTCGCTACCCCCGACAATGAGGGGAAGAGAAGGGGCAAGTACTGATCTCTTTTCTCTGGTGACCAGTGACAAGACCTGAGGGAATGTCCTGAAGTTGTGTCAGGGGAGGTTTAGGTTGGACATTTGAAAGAGGTTCTTCACCCAGAGTGTGAATGAACACGGGAACAGACTCCCCAGGGAAGTGGTCACAGCATCAAGACTGACAGAGTTCAAGATGCGTTTGGATGGTACTATCAGGCACATGGTGTGATTCTTAGGGATGGTCCTGTGCAGGCTGGATTCAGTGATCCTTGTAGGTCCCTTCCACCTTGGCATATTCTATGATTCTGTGTCTAAAAGAGTGAAACCAAGTCATTTAACTAGATAAACTCAGTATTTTTCAGTAAAATGTCATAATAGCCACAATATCTTACAATGGCCACATACCTTTACATGGTCAGTGTGACATAAGTTGAGTTTTAACTATACATTTGACTATAATAAAATTTGAGTGAGGACACCGTGCATATGTTTAAACTATGGTTAATAAATGAAAGATTCTAATCATCAGTACTAACAGTGTATATGAAGTATGTATTATTCTCCTGTATTTCAGTGTTCAAAAGGATCCTGAAACAAAAGAAATACGTATTATTTCTACAGTCTTCAGAGTCTCTGCATATGTAAGTATTAATAATTTTTTATACAGGATTTTACTGAAAGTTATATATATAACATGAAAATAATGAATTAATGTATGCACAAAGAAAACATAATATTCCATTGTAATGAAGTATTTTCCCATAATTGTAATTTTTTTATTAATGAACTCCCTCCCTGATCTCATCCTGCTTTCTAGTCCTCTCTCCCTGATCTCATCCTGCTTTCTTGTCCTCTATACTAATTCTTCACCAGTTACCACCAACAAAAGTTTTATTTGGTAACTCACTAAAAATAGACTTACTGACACTTGAAGTCATGATAGTCATCTAGAAACTAGTTTATGGAAAAAAAAATCTGAGTAATTCTGGGTTTAGATAATAATAAAACTTGAGATAGCAGCAAAGATTAAAAATGCATTCTTGACTTCATATAGTTCTGCTTTCAGAAATGTTGCTTGAGCTTTCTGAATAGCCTTGCATCTGTTTCTCTAAAAATGCAGGGAAGTGTAGTATTCAAAAAGGCTGGAGTGGTGACATGACTGCTAACCTCTTTTCCCCTCCCTTGTCAAGTCTCATTCCTCTTTGTTTCCCTTGCAAAATCATACATTTACCATCAAGATAAGTTTGAGAACTTATTTTGTTTACTAGTTTCAGAGTATCTGTCATTTAATTGTTGCAGTGGAATGAACTACTCCAAATTCTTCTTGAGTAACCAGAATATGTAATAATTAAATGTCAGATAATGTACCCCCTTTCAACAACAGTAGCTGATGTCATTTCAGACTGCACAAACTTCCCTGTATGTTGCCAGTAGCCCAGTTGTTCATCTGTGGGTCATCATCTTTTAAGTACTATGGGTGATTCATAAAGGCTTTTGAAAATAAACACTTCATGGGTGTATCAAAATTTATCTTTCTGCTAGGTTGCTGACTGTAATAGAAATAAAATAAACAAACAAACAAAAAAGCAAACAAAACCCTGATAACTTGATGTTCTGCTTCTTTCCCACGTCTAAATCAAATGCATTGATGTAAACTTTACAGTTTTCTCTGTTTAGGTAGATGGGTGACATTAAAGAGCTTCTCTCACTGTCTTAGCTATACATTAAATATCATCAGTATTAAAAAAATAAAGAAAAGAGAAAGCCCCCAAACTTTAGCAACTTTTTGTAAACAAAGAAGTGGATGGACAGGAGAAAATCCAGTGGAAATACAGAGCAGGCTATCCTCCTTGTAGCCTTGGAGGATAATTGGTCATTGCTGCACATTCTGAAAATCTGTGAGGTAAAGGAGAATTCTGAAATTATGGTTTTCATTAAAGAACATACTGAAGAATCTTCTCTCGGAATACAGAAAGGCTCAAATATTATGTCTAGGCTGATGGCTATGTGGATCAAACTATTCAACTCTGCTTGGCACTTATAGGAAGGACACTGGAGCACAAATGTCTTGTGCTTGTAATGAAAAGTTTCTCTCAAGGAGATAACTACATTTCTGCAGTAGATTTAGTTTGAGTTAATTTGATAAATAACTGTGGAGTGTATTACTATAATCCTTATGTTGAACTGACAGTTTTTAAACCATGTTTTCTTGGTTTGTATCTGGAAGAAGAAAATGCATTTTTTCAGCCTGCTATAAATAAATAAATAATTTTTTTAAAGCTGTTCTAGTAAAAGTGACATGTACACATGGTAAGTTAGAAGAACACGTATTTTTTGCAAGTTGGATTAATGAATGGACAAATACGTATACTTGTGTATTTGCACATGTGCAAATGGAATCAGGAACTCAGAACTTTATGTAACACCACCCTGACACTGTTCTCTTCCTCTTTGTTTGGTTTTTAAGCTATGGCTAAGAAGCCCTTGTTTTTGGAAACAATATCTAAAAAAAGCACATTATTAGAGATGTAAATATTTAAAGGCAGTAAGGTGTAGTTATAAATGTCTGTAGAGCTGACTAGCATCAAAACCTGATAGACCTGGGCATCACAAGAGAAATAATTTTAGATCTTGTGACAAAGTACTCTGTTGAACTACAAATACCCTTGAAAGCTTTGGGGCTCTGCATATAATGAAACACTGAAATATTTACAGCTGAAGCACTGGCATGCTCACTGATATTTTTGAACTTTCTTTGCCTGAACTCGAACTGTGGCAGTGCTAGAAATCAGCATAATGCAGAATTTATTCAAGAAGTATCTTTTTAAAATTTGTTGATTAAATCATGCAGTTTTGAGACTGTTCAGCAGTAGTTTTATTTCTGTATTATGCTGTGCATATGTATTCTTAAATCATCAGCTGATTATCTCTGTTGTTACGAACTAAAAATATAACGATCCTACTCTAACATCAGTAAATCAAATCATTACACCCCCTGCATGTCTGAACCAAAGTCCACACTGCAGATGGAACTGGTATGATTCTTAATTCTTGTATGTACATGAATGTAAATTTCAGAGCCTTCATGCTCAAGTGTTTTAGGGGTTTTATGATCTCTTTTCGTAATTAAATGTGAATGTAAAAACCCTTTTCATTTAATTAGGTTATATTTATTATTTTGCTGATACCAGGTTTGGTATATTCTGGATTTTCTTGAAATGCCTCATCACCAGAACTTAACTAGTTTTTGTTCTTGAGCTGTTGAACAAAATTCTTAGTGGACTAACACTGCCTTTTAAACTGCTAAAACCTCAGCGGTCATCAGTCAGTTCCATAAGGACTGCAGGAGTGGTATCCTCAGTAGCAATGGGGAAAAAGTTTAACTAGCAATCACATCTTGATGTTGGTCTTCTCTTACTCTTTTTTTTTCAATTCCATGCATGAGCTTAAGTTATTTTTGGATCAAATTCAGAAGGCATTGTGATGCTGAACGCTGTAAAATCTTTAAAATTTCTCTCCTTACTGCAGTTGAGAATCCAATGTTTGTTACACATGTATCCCCAAAAAACACCTGGAGAGAGCTAGGCATCTTACTGTTGGAGCAACAGAGCCTGTATGCTACATTTGCTTAAAAATAGAATGCTATTTTTAGCTTGTGGCATTTGACTACCATTGGAAAATGCTGTGAATAAACATTATCAAATCTCTACCTGTCTTAAACAGTACTTTTATGGTGGTGCTTAGCTTAATTTAAGGTTTAGGTGTTTGAATAATCCCCCAAAGGAAGACACCGGAACATCTTATAGGGGGTTCATCCCCTTTGAAATACCAGGAGAAAATGGTGTGCCAGTAACAGCTAATGGATAAAATTCATAAATAGCCCTTGGAGCAGAAACAGGGACCTAGACCTTTTCCTTCTAAACTGACCGCCTTAACCACTGAGATATGTTATTTTATGCAAAGAAAGACACCTTCAACAAAAGAATGTGAGACATGTGCCCCTAATCTGGAATAGTCTGGGAGTTTCAAATTTTCCTGGAGAAAATAGACAATATATAGCAATTTCCCTCAGGCAAAAAAAATGGAACAGAACCTACATCTCTTGAACTGTTGTATAAAGGTGTTGGGGAGCAGGAGGAAACAGTTACATGCTTTAAAAGAGGTCTTGCTACATATTTATTGACCTTTCAGGTAGATGTTCAATTACCATACTGAATAAAAAAATCAGCCTTTCAAAACTCCCCTCATCTAACTTCTGGATCCCTACTGGATTTGAAGTCTGTGTCAAGCTGTGCTGTTCTGTCAACACTGAAGCTTTTATTGACATGTGCAGACGTAGGATGTTAAACTGAAGAGCCCAGTTCTGGTGCTGATTGTCAGCTGAGCATGTGTTTTAAGAATGAAATTTTTGCACCTAGGTGCCTAGGCTGCCTTCAAACCCTTTCTGAGGACTGGCACATAACAAGTCCAAAATTGTTGATAAGAGTTATAATGAGGACTTTCTTAAATGCAAATATTTGAACCTGAACAGATGGATTAGCAAATGCTAAATGAAAAAAAAATTACAGATGGAACAGCTTTTTTGTTAATAAACTGTGATTTTTTTTATTTTTCTCTCTCAAAGGAAACATGATGGGTCTGTTGTAAATTTAATCATTTGTATTTTGGGCTCTAATTATGTAAACACATGCTTACATGTTTATTTTTACATTTTCTATTAATATCACATTCACCTCAAGGTTATTTGAAACATTCAGCCACAACTACTGTGCATTTTGTAGTATTGGGATCCTCATGGAGACCTAACGCTATTTCAGTAACCAACGTCCTATTTGTTCTATTTTGCTATGCAATAAACTGTTACAATTGGACCAAAATGATAGTTTTCATTCAGATTCTATTAATGCTCTCATGGGTCTCCATGTTGTCCCTAATACTGTTGTTTTTTTGGTTTTGTTTTTGTTTGTTGTTGTTTTGGGTTGTTGTTGTTTTTGTTTGTTTGCTTGTTTTTCACTTCCTTTCAGGATGCTAATGGCCTATGTTACCCTTCAAGCAAAAGCCACCAACAGACCTTTGCCTACTTGATTCTGGATCCCTGCAAGCGACACGTGAACACTTTGTATCACTGTTTCGGTGGCAGCCTATTTGCTAATTAGTTACAAGCCCTAGTTTTAGAATGAAGATGGCCTTCTCGTGCATGGATTCCGGTAGAAACTGGATAGTTTTCTGCAGAGGAACGATGTGCTCCTTGATTACAGGCTCGCAAGAGCTTCACGTTCACTCGGATGTTACTATGGGGTTCGTGACAAAAGTTTTCCTGTATTTATAGTTCTTAAAGCTGTTTTCTTGGCAGTTTTAGCTAATAAAAAAGTATTTCTGTAGAGGTCTCGTCCCTCCCGTGAGCCAGCTGTACCGACCCCCGGCGCGGACCTGCG
>VXAU01003246.1:273062-401113 GCA_013399695.1 Formicarius rufipectus | reverse complement strand
CGGGGGGCGGCCCGGCCGTGCTCCCTGTGCCTGCCGCCGCCGGGCTCCTCCCGGGGCAGCGTGTGGGGGAGGGCGCCGGGGCGGCAACCCGCGGGGCCGAGCGGGACAGGGGGCGCCCGGCCGGGGCTGCCGAGGAGCTCCGGGCCGCCCCCCCAGCCCTTCGTTTGTTCTGCCCTGGCGCGCCGGGTCTGGGTCCCGCACCAGGATCGCGGTGGGACGGTGCTGGCCCCGTCCTGGTCTCCGGCGGGGCCTCGCACTCCACATCCGCTCCTTGGCTTTCTCGGCCTCCCCGGGAGGGAGGCCGGGGAGGTGAGCCCCTAAAACTTGGGGGAAAACGCTTCGCTTGGAAGTCGGAGAGGATTTCCCTCATCGGTCCAGTTCCCTGCCCTCTGTGGAGGGGGGTGATGAGGCGTTGCCAAACCTACACCCCCCTCTCCCCGCCCCGTCAGACAATATGGATGTGGCTTTTCCACCATTTCAGCAGCGCTGGGGTTGGGTGGGATTAACCCCCCACATACACACAGGCACGCACATCCCAAGTTAGTTCCCGAGCTAGGCGTCGGGGCTGGCGGCGCCCAGGGTCCNGCGATGCGGGGGCAGGGCTGAGGAGGGAGCGGGGTAGGGGATGCGGGGCAGGGTCGTCGCTCAGTCCGGCAGCGTTTGGTCTTTAGGCAGGGGGACTTCTGTGCCAACACCTAAGTGCTGGTGCGAAAGCGACTGAAAGTTAATCTTTAGACTGCCTGTTACCGACTTTTTGGGAGGAGGCTGTGCCTACCTACTCGAGTGTTACTAAGTAATGAACTTTGTTGCTAAGCTATAAAATAGGTTTTATTATTGCCCATTGTCAGTTTATCTCTGTAGCCAGTTAAGAGTGAAACTCGCTGTGTGTACTGGTGCCTGGTACCCTTGTTGTTAAGGGTCTGTCAACATTTCCATTATTAAACTTCTGTTTTGAAGGATTTATAACTTGACTTCTGAAGTTCATTCCAGTCTGAACCTTGGCACATACTCTCCCAGCCTAGGAGCTAATTCATTTTCCAAATACTCAGAAAATCAGTCTGGCCTTCATATAGCAAGACTGAAAAAAAATTAAATTGGAAGGGGTGGAGCTGAGTTGCTTCTGTAACTTTGCTAGCTTCGGAGTTATAGACCTTTAATAACATGCTGAATTCCAGTATGGAAAAAGGTTTTATGGGTAGTTGTTTTCCAGTCTGTGCAAATCTTATCGCAGTTCCATTGTGTACAAATCTGAATGAGCAGAAATTCATCTAACACTTGGTGCTGTGTCTTGTTAAATACAGTAACTGCAGTTAAATAACCATCGTGTTTGAATTGCACTTAATGTGTGTGATGTTCCTACAGCTTCTACTTTTAATCTTAGCTTTATCTTCCTTCTGTATGTTAGTCTTCATCTTTAGTGCATATTGAGTTGGATCACTGTTCCTTATGCATCTCTTAAAATATAAACTTGAAATCCTGATAAAGCCAGAGAATCATTGCATCATGGTGGACCATCTTTTAAAATAAGACTATTTACTTTTAGTTGTCATGAAAACATTCTGTTTAAAGAAAAGGTCTTTAATTTTCTATAATTTTCCCTGATTCTTAGGACTTAAAATGCTACAAATGTAGTTGATTTGCTACTTGCCTATTTTGCTTAAATGTAAATGCAACTAATCCATTTCCAGTTGAATACATGAAACTTCACGTGTGCTTGCATACAGATGGAGCGAAGCAGAATTGTCGGTCTCTGTAAGAGTGTCTAAGTGGGGCCTCATATATGGTGCAATACCTTGTGTAGAGAGGTGTGACAGGGGCTGATACATGCATCTCATTATAGGTGTCCATGTTCTGGTGTATCTATATAACCAGTTAATTGACAAATATATTTTAAAAGGCCATTTTTATTTTAATCCATTTTTCAAAATTGCCTTTTCTGTTCCATGGTGGACCTATGTTTACCAGTGGCAAGGACATTCTTAAGTATTTACAACTGGTGACTCTGATGAATGGTTTTGTGAGTCATTTCTGATCGACTGGTTCAACCCTTGGCTGAAGCTTTGCTTTGGATAAATCATGGACAGACTGTACCCTTAAAAATGTGGGTTGTTAGGAAATTTTGTGTGCACTGTACAAAACCTACCTTCTTGTGTAGGTTTTCTTTATGGTTGAATTCGTAAGTCTTCTTCCACTGGAACTCACTGCTGCCAGTTGGCATTTCCCTATTGGTTTTCTCTTTGTGCAATCTTTTGAACCCTTACGGAGGGATGTGTGTGTGAGTGTACTTGAACCCCCACACCTCCATTTCAAAAAGAGAGTGAGAAATTACTTCTCCAAGCAGAAGTGATGGTGAGTGGATGCAGTCCAGTAATGAACCACTCAATATTCTGCATGAGGTCTGCTGACTGTGGGCAAGTGGTTTTGTTTTTTTTTATTTAACCCTGCACCAAGGAGTAAGAACTTTAGTTTTCAAAATTAAACTAAGGGCGCTTAGCACTTACTTAGTGTTAATATGTCTTGACTTACACATGGGCTTTTGTGATGCTAATTTACGAAACTACTCTCTTGAACATCTACAACTGGAAAATAAGCAGAACTTTAAAATTATTGACTTAAAAATGTCTCCTGAAAATTTCATTTAAAATACATCGTTTGACAGCTGCATTTCTGCTGAAATAGAGGAATCTTAATGGGAATAATTTCACTTCTGACAGGCTAGCACTGATGCAGGGACAGCAGGAGCCCTGACCCCACAGCATGTCCGAGCTCATTCCTCTCCAGCATCCCTGCAGCTGGGAGCTGTTTCTCCAGGGACGTTGACACCCTCTGGAGTAGTGACTGGACCCGGAGCGCCATCTTCTCAACATCTCCGCCAGTCTTCATTTGAGATCCCTGATGATGTGCCTTTGCCACCAGGTTGGGAGATGGCTAAGACTCCATCTGGACAGAGATACTTTCTTAAGTAAGTAATATTTCTTTTCACTAAGCTATATCTCTGGTGCATGTTGGGATATGTTTGGTTTTTTTACAGTCTTTGAATTTTAGTGCATTTTATTGTGTTTAAAATATGTATTTTTAAAAACTTCTTTTAAATGGTTCTGATTTTAAATAGGAGACCCTACCACTTCAGTATTTCACCTGTATCAGTTCTCTGCTGTTTCTAAAAACTGTATAATAGTTTGTGAATATTTGTCCTATCTTAATCTTAGTTGAAGAATGTTAGCTGCTATATGGTCTACTGAAAATCAGTGAAATGCACGTAGTGATTTTGAAAGTGTGAATTTTGGATTTGCTGAATGTTGTCAGAGTTGTCACGCAGGCCAAGATACATTTTACCTAATTTTTATAGTACAGTTATAAAGATGTAGAGTAGAAACTAATCTAGTGTCTATATCAAGACTCCTTACGATTTATGACAATTGTTTAAATATACAGTCAAAATGTTTTTGCCTACTCTATTCGTGAGGAAATTAATATATGTGTTCAATTGCAGTACTTGGGTCTGTAACTTCTCTACATTCCCTGCAGTGAAAGGGAAATTACAGAACTTCTAACACTGTTTTGTGTTCTGACAGCTGTAGCTTTTTCACACAGTGAAATTAGTATCACCTTTTCTATAACTGAAGAAAGGTTACACATGCCAGCCATCTGACACCTAATCCGTCAGGGAGCATTTGCTTTTATTTTGTGCAGTTTTCTAAACCAGAAAGAGCTTGTCTGTCTTTCTGAAAGTGTGCCCACCAAGACCATAATTTACCCTCAGATATTTTGACTGTATTTTGAACTTTTTATTCATCTGCAAGTCTCTAAATATGTCAAATTGAGGGCCAGGAGAGTCAGCACTGTGTTACTTATGTAAAACTTGTTTCAGCCAAGAAAAACATCTTTACCCCTACCTTTCTTGCTTAGACATTATGCATCTGAGTCTGTAGCTTCAAATACAAATTTGCAATGTCTGCAATGAAAATGTAGCTTACAGAACTTCTTGAAAATGTAACTTGCAAAACTTTTTAAAAATGTTTCTTTTTGTAGTGGTGGCGTTTCCATACAGAGAAATTACCTTTTTTTTTTTTTTTCCTTAACTAAAATGAGCTGGCAATAATTGTCTGATGTTATTTGAGCCTGAAGGTTATTCTTGAGAATGATTATTCTCTATTAGGAACATGAAAATAAGTCTTACCTACAGAGCTCAAACATGAGATATTTTCTAAAAAATCTGTGTGTTCTAGAATGTGAGCTTTTCAGTGGGGACAAGTAGAAGTTTTTTTTAAACTGTGTATGTTTATGCCATTTGAGAACTCTAGCTCGTTGGACTTTGAGGAAAGAACAGACTGTGTTTTGAAATGAAAAGCAAACTTTGTTTTGACTGTGTTAGTGAGAGCTCCTAAAGAGCAGCTTGTGAAGCACGAAAAATAGATGTTTGATTTTTAAGTTTTAACTGCCATAAGTGTTTGTTTTTGATAACATTGTCAAATTTACAGAAAAATAGAACAAAAATGTCTTCATGCTCTTATAAAAGTGTTTTTAAATTATGTGCATTCAGGTGAAATCAGAGTGAAGGATTTGTTCTTGGAAAGCTTTTTTTTTGCCATTTGATTACAACCACAAAAAAATCTTTTCCTTTTTTTTCTGCAAGTTTCTTTGTCCTTTCTTGGTGTCCTGGTATCCATTTCAAAGGGTCGGGTTTCAGCAAGAACAATAAAGAGCCTGAGAGGGGAAAGTACACACAAGTCTGGCAAACTCATCTGCATGAGCAAGATCGTTTGTTCTCAAGCAGACATCCAAAGTAAATGATTGAAAGAGCTGCTAGCTGTGAAGGATGTGTCTTGAAGGGGAAAGGAGTGGAAACAAACCAGGTTGTTAGGAAGGAAAATAAAGGTTGTACTTTTTGAACCTCTCCCTGCTGGGTCACATGCTGACCTTGGGAGATTTTCAACAGTGGAATGGGCTGTTTCCTTTTACCTTTCCTTGGGTGACATGTAGTATGGGACAGTTCGGAAGGCTCTGTTCACACTTGAACATCTGCTATTCCTCAAAGGTTGCTTAATACTATCTACAGGTGAGATCCACCAACTTCATTGGAATTCATAAAGGTTTGTAGAAAGTATTTCAAGTACTACCAAAATGTTTGCTCTGTGTGTGTAGGAAATCCAAGAAATGTAAGAATTAGTTTTGAGTAGCAGGTTTGTATATCAAAAGGTTTTTCAGTGTTGAGTGATAAATTCTATGTCACACCTACAAGCCCATTAAAAGCTAATGTCTTGCTTAGTTATGCCTCAAACATTTGCTTAAAGTGTGAGTACTAAGTCTTCTGATTCAAAGTACATTTAGAGTTGTTCCTTCTACTGTATGCAGATTTTTGGTGTCTTTTCCAAGTATTCAGATTTATTTTTTTTTTTTGCATTGGCTGCACTGATTTTTGTTTCCACTTGCTCTGTTCAGTAGTCACTCCATGAACTGTCTGGTAACCAGGCTCTAGAAAGATCTTTGCAGAATAGGTAACAATGTTATATTTTTTCCAGATGTCAGTAAGCCTTATGGTTATAATAATCATAATATACTACAGTGCAAACAGAATAAAACAAAATTGAGTGCTGTATTTAATATACTTTGGAATTACAGTCACTTCCACTAATCAATGGGTCAAGCACTGCAAGCATAGTAGCTTGTGCAAAGAAATAAAAATAACGTATGTGGGAGAAAAAATATTTAATTGCTTTGTATGTATGTTAATACGGATTCACAGAGTTATTTGGCCAGGTATTTTAAGTACACACCCCACATATCCATACATATTAAAAGAGGGTGAGAGTG
This sequence comes from Formicarius rufipectus, assembly GCA_013399695.1. Lineage (NCBI taxonomy): Eukaryota > Metazoa > Chordata > Aves > Passeriformes > Formicariidae > Formicarius > Formicarius rufipectus. The sequence goes on along the minus strand of VXAU01003246.1, from coordinate 395,299 downwards.
GTAGTGTACAGTCTGAACCAGAGCTATTCTTACAGTCTATCAGCTAGATAAATAGACCCCCTTATGTATGAATGCCCAACATATGAGTTGCCAGAATTCCATTCATTAGGGTTCATCTCACTGTTATGAGCAGTACTGCTGAGTATAATTTTCCATTAGTGATGATTTTGAGCAGTGAGTTAAGGCCTGCTACTATACAGCTGGTAAAACTAACCCTGGTTTTCACTGACACTGCTCCTTAAATTGAACTCTCATCGGTTAAGACTTGCCTGATTAGTAAGTGGTCACGTCTGAGTCATCTCAGCATTGCTGTGCAGTAGCCTTTAGCCCATTCTTAAACATGCAGTAAAAAAGCCCTGCTTGGTTTGTGTGGTGATGTCAATTGCATTGCTTTTTTAACCACTTCCTGTTAGCCAGCTGCTGGTTGACATTTTGATGAACTATGGAGAAAGATAGGGCATCGCTCTCTAGGCAAAAGATAATATGCCATGGGAGTAGGAGACAACAACTTGCAGAAAGAATAAGTTTTGCTCAGTTTTATAATTACTCTTTTATCATTTTAACTTAGGGTTATGCTTTTAATTCTTCCAAAGCTTGTGAAACACCTCTTCTTATGCTGTAGTGTGAGGAAAAGTTAACTGAATGTCCAGCAAATAACTCTTGTAATTATTTTTCATACAGGAAGTTGTTCTTGCAAGCAGTTTATCAACAACTTCCGATTTTTTTTTTTCTATGAAGTGTTGAATGACTTCCTGAAGGAGGCCAAAGTGGTTTTCATTAGTGTCTGTGGGTGTGTTTGAGGTGTTTCTGCCCATCTGGCAGAAGCCTTAAAAGTAGATTTGTTGCACATTTCTTATGTGCGCTGTACAGACTTATGGCTTTGTACATTATAAAACCAAATTTTTTTAAGACAACCAGGAAGTTTGTTGCTATGCCTTTTTTTTATTATTATTTTTTTAATTTCCTCATGTCACACATGAAAAATATCCAGTGATGCTGTTAAATTTCTCTTTCATCCTGTTTTTGCACCTGACTGGAGCCACCCACTACACCAAAACCATTTACTCCCCTCCTTCCCACCGTGCCAAAGTAATCCTTAGCCTTTAAGGACCGAAGGTGTTTATTGAAAATACTGCAGCCACAATTGCTTATCTTACTGAATACCTTAATTTAAGGGGGAAATGTGTATTCAGAAGCATCAGTTAATGTGAGTTCTTGAGTTTATAGTTCAGGCTAGTTGGTCAGTGAAGTGGCAGTATTGTTGGAAATAAAAAGTGCAGCCACTGGTTTTGATGGTTTCTCTACTTCTTCATGCTTTATCTACTAAAAAGCGGTTGAAAATCTGTTTGCTAAATTTTATTTGGAATATGTCATGTTAGTTGCATTTTTATATTAATGATTTAACTGTTTAACAGAGGATCAAAGATCAACTCCTAAAAAGCCATGAAAAAAATGAGCACTGTCAGTTTCTGAACTTAGGTAAAGAAACAAAATTAGTTAAAACACTTTTGAAGTAAAGCCTGCTGTAGTATGTTTTTGACAATTCAATGTGGTTTTTTTTTTGTTTTGGAAGACAGTCATAGTACTAGTAAGTGTATATTTTTCCTTCTGTCTTTTACTTTGAAGAGTCCTATGAAAGAACAATAACACAAGCTATTTGGAATTTGCAGCTGTACTAAAGATTTCTTTATCTTTAAAAGGGCTGAGGAGGAGTAAGGGCAAACCTGCCTTATTTGTGTGAGCACTGACACTGAGCTTGGACGAGGATTAAAGCCCAGTATAAATTTGGAGAATTTGCAGCCAGCCTAGTTGGTGGGCATCAGTAAAAGCAGTTGCACACAGTGCTTTGGTTGGGTTTGGTTTTGTTTCACTTAAGAAAAATTGCAAATGATGCTATATGCATGCATTCAATACTCTTCCCTACAAGGTGATCTTATAAGGCTATTCTGAAAGCAGTTTGTTTAATATATGTGATTTCAGGTAAACCAAAAACCTCTCTTGTGCTTTTCAATAATGCATCTTTCTGTTATTTATAAGCATATTGATGTTTATTATCCTCAGAAGAAATTTGAACTGGGAAAAATATAGAATCTATGACACTTAGTTGGATGTCAAATTATCTCCGAGGATATTTTTTCTTAATTAGCTGTTAATCCTTACCTTTCTTCTTCTCCTCACAGAACTTGTCTTTCACATATCTCTTATAAAAATAGTCTTTGTGCTTTATAGCATCTGATTTTTGGTTTGCATGCTTTAAATGCCTCATGCCGTTTTATAGAAATGCTTTCTTATCTCCTGAATCAAATTTGAGATGAATTTTATCTTACTGGTGGTCTGAAAACTTGGTATTATGTTGAAAACAGTAACTGAGATCTATTAACTTGTCTTTTATAGCAAAAAATCCCAAAGTGTCTGTGATGAGTAATAAGAAGCATCTTCTGATACAGGCTTAAAAAGAATTTCATCTTAAAAAAGAGATGCTTCTGCAATTCTGCTTATTAAATATTTTGTCAGGTTATATTTGCTTCAAAGTATTAGCATCAAGCTCCGTGGATGCAGTTACACTTCTAGGGAACCACTTCTGCTTTCTCAGGTCTTGACTTCTAAAGATAATAATCTTGAAATATCAAATTCTTGTCTTCTCAACTATTATCCTTTTGCCTTTCTGTATGCTGAAGATGGCAAAGAATTACAGTTGTGTGTTTTTTAGTAGTCATCATGGTTTGTAGCACAGGACAATCTGTAACCCATCAGTCACATCATGGAAATTCCTACTCAATAGAAAGCAGTAAAATAGTAAAATTATTTTAATTTGAAAGTTCCCATGAAAATAAGACTGGGCACTGCCCCCAGCCCCCCCTCCCCTTTTTTTTTTTCTTTTTTTTTCAGAAAACTGCTAATGGATAAATACATTGTACTGATCAGTGGGCATATGTGGCTAAAAGCATACCTATTTTTATAAGATTAATCTCTTACTGTCTTGTCTTTCCCTTCTGGAAATGAAAAAACCCTAGTAGCTTTAAAAGTCTAAATATAAAGCCTCCATTTATAGTTTGCTTGGTTTCCCTCTGCAATCATGGCACAACAGCTACGGATTTTTAAAAGCTGACACAGCATACAAAGTGTATTTTTCACTCAGTTTATCCATTTTTAGACTGGACTTTCAGAAAAAGTAACTTACTAGCACTGGGAATGCTGAAATATTTAACTGCAGGATGTGAATTGAGCCACATGTAAAATTAAAGCAGAATTCTTTGTTTGCTCTCAAAGAAATATTTTCACAAATCAGACAAAAGCACTTTAGGGGATGATGCCCAGGAGAACAAGATGTGTTGCTTAAGGTTGAGGTAGAAAATTAACTGTTAAAACTAGTCTGAGTTACAAGCAAATTCTTTCAGGCTCTTAAGACTAGACACCTCCCCTCTGCAACCAACCAAAAAAAAAAGAAAAAAATAAACAAAAAACAAGCAAGCAAAAATGATGTAAACAGCAATAGAGATCTGCCAGACAAAACTAGATATGTTTGTCTTCTTTTATATGTGGCCAGACCACTGCATGTGTTTATCTTCATAGCTGGGAACAAATTCAGATGATGTAATTAGATTTAGTTTAACCTTTTGAAACTGATAGCTGCTCAGTTCTCCTATTAATTTGTGTCCTTGTGTTGTCATGCATTCTAACATATTTGCATTTATTGTTTGTAAAATTCACATGTACCTATACAGTAAACTCATTAATAGTGGACCTTGCTGTGTTTCACTGTTTGACTTAATGTTGTTCCCTTTTTTAAGGTATGGGGTGTTTTTTTTAGTTTTTTTCTTTTTTTGTTCCCTTCTCCCCACCCTAAATAAGCTGTGAATGATTATGCAAATGCTAATGTTTACATGACTCAGTTTCTCATGTAAATTCTAAAGAAAATTTCACTTCATGGAATGAAGGAAATTTACAGGAGATTTTTGTGAATAACAGTTGTCTTGCAGGTGCCTCTGGCACATGGCCAGGGTACCATGTAGTTGACCCAAGAGAAAGACAGAATTGTTTGTATGGGAAATTTGACAGCATGAGGATTTGCATAATGGCAGACAAATTCTTGGGAGAAGAGTCTGTATTGGAATGTTAACAGACAGATGCCATGTACTCGCTGGACATACTCTCCGAAACAGGTTGTTAAACCTTATTTTGATGTCAGACTCTGTGGGGAAATTTATCAGATTAACCGTATTTTTTTATTAAGCATTTGAATAGGAATCTACAGCATGGGAAAATTTGTCTTTAAAATGAAAATGGTACCTCATAGCTATTTTTTGGTAAATAAAACTAGAGTTTTATTTTGAGAACCGAAGTTTTTGTAAGGCGTGACTAATCTGTGCCTCCTGAGGTGCTTCTTTGAGTCTGTTTTCTGGGATTCGCTCTGCTGGTGTTTTATTTGGCTTTTATCTGAGTTACTTCAGGCTGCGTTTCAGGCAAGTATAGCTAGGTTTTCTAAATTGCTGGTTCAAGTCAAGCTAATGATATAAAGCTGCCTTGTAAAGTAAGACTTTTACCAGTATACTGCCTGTCAGTCATGGCAGTTGCTAAGGAAACAGGGCTGTCTTGAAAACAGTCTTGGACTTTGCTTTAATTTTGCTAATGAGACTTTGCTGCGTCATAGTGAAAGACTAAGATCCCTTTTGTTGAGTCTCTGACATGCTGTTTGGTAACTTAGATTGGTATTAGTGGTTCAGTATAGTTACTGATTATCACGTGGGGGTTGTGAAGCCAGGTTTTTTTCTGCTGTTTTATAGGAAAGTCAACTAAAGGTCACTTACTAATGCTAGTTTATCTCCTGTGAGTTCTGATTTATGGAAATCTGTCTGCACTACACAGATTTGTTTAAATAGTGTTACTGCTTTAAGGATGCCTTTCCCTTTCTGATTACCTGTTGCGACTGAAATGCTAAGTAAATCTTCTGCCTTTTCTGAGTATGTTGTAAAATTAGACATCTATGACTGAATAAAGCATCTGAAAGCAAACAAGCATAGGTTTATAGGTAAACAGAATTCTTTGGGTAAAGGAAATAAATGCAACTCACACATGTATTTTCTTAGCAGCTCTCTTCTCAGTTATTTTTTCTAATTTGCTGTACCTATTTGCAAAGCTTCATTAGCAAGTCCTCTGCAATTACTTTGATTCCAACATCTTATGTAGTCTCTTTAGAACGGTGAAAAATAGAGTGAAAGAGAAATTTCTTCCCGTACTTGGTAACCATGTTGATGGTATAGTTGATACAGTTGGTAGACCTAAATATCCGAAGAACATGTAATTCAGTAGTGATTTTTATTTACTAAAGCTTTGTCATTATGAGAGCAACCAGCTTTGCGTGAATTAAGGATATGAAATGTTATGTAGTTAAAAAGGTGTAATCTGATGTATAAAAGGCTATTCGAAAGTTGTTTGGAAGAGTGCTCTATGCCCAACTTTATAGGCTGTTTTTGTGTAAATATTTGAAAAATACATATTTATATATATATATATACTTGAAAAACATGTTTGGATTTAAAAAATACTGTGCTTTAATTGGAGTTTAGGTCTCTGTTGACTTCTGTGATGGTGTTTAGGTCAGGATGAATTATATTCATTTAACAATAAAATGTTTTAAATCGTTTCAGTCTTCAGAGAAAATAGTTAATAGCACATTCCATGGTTATAAGGCTTTGTACGCAAGAGCCTGACTAAGCTAAAACTGCCAGTGTTCTAGTTCCTGTATGGATAGATTTTTGAAAGTTTTTTGTTATGGTGCTGTTGATATAATTATGTAATCAACAGTGTGGAGCCATGTTTCATTTTTGTGCCTTCTGACCCTAAACACACGCACACTTAATTTTTCTCTGTGTATATCACTTTTGGCCTGTGAGTTTAACATTTGGACTGAAGTAAGTGTTCCCTTTCAAAATTGATATTTCAGGTTTTCACTTTGTATGACATTCTAATTCCAGAACTATTCTAAAGCAGACTTAAGATTTTGGAACCAAATAATTACTAGGTAACAGAGGGCAGGAACTTTCAGATTTGTAATACTGGGAGAACTGTTAATCTTTATGCATGGGGTTTTTTTGTTTCTTGTTGTTGTTGTTTTAGTTTTGTTTGGTTTTTTCTCTTCTTCCCATAATGACTAATAACTGGGGGGAAAAAAAATGTATGTGATATTTCACAATATCTTGATAATTTAGACATTGGTTACGCATAAGGAAGACAAATGTGAAACAGACCTTAGCATAAACAGTTAGTTAGGAATTAACATTTTAGCATCCCTGTTAGCAAGATTAAAGGAAGTCTTAACTATGGGCTTTTAAAAAGTAGTTTCCAGTTCAAAATTGTCCCCATTTTTTTATTATCCTGTCAGATGAGTCCTGACATGATCAGCTTCGTATTATACAAATTTGTTGAGGAACTTGGACAGTTCATTGTTTTCTTAAAGCAGTTGTATGTGGTAATATCTTCAGGAAAAAAGTTTCATAGTTGTGGTATCCATTTTCCAACCTTTGTTTTTAAGATTGCATTGGAATGGGGAGCAAGGAACCTAAGGGAGACTTACTTGTTTTTTTTTCTTCTGATGCAACTATTTGTGTGGCTTTTGCTGCGGGCTACAATTTGAACGCTGTTTATGCTGTGATGGTAAGCAACTTAGAGATTGTGTGTGAACTTTAATTGCTTCCCTCACTTTGCAGTCTTATTGGAGTAGGAGTGTAGACTCTTGTCTGTGCCAAGCTTTGCCCTTTCGAAATGGCTTCAAATGCTTGCTCTGTGAAACCTAAGGGGGAGGATTTTAAATGGTTTCCAAGCCAAAGTAACAGCTAACTTACCCAATAGTGGAAGGAGTTGCAATAAAGTGAAAATTGTGATGGATTAATTTTATGTAAATCAGTTTATAGGAAGAAGTCTCTGGTCCTCACAAGAAACTATTGAGCTCTTTTTTTTTCTTCATGCAGACATTCATATGCGTTTGTATGGAATTTATTTGAAATACAGGAGATTCTGGTGTTGATGCTTCTTGCTTTGCCAGGCTCTGTGCATAATATGCCTATAACTTTGTCAAATTGTTTATGTGAAAGTCATAAGCAAACTTAGAGTTTTGCTTATGTAGTGTAGTGCTTTTACCTATTAACTAGCTGAAATAACTAACTTGCCTGCAATTTCTACAGATATATTTGATCATTATTACCTTTACCTGCAGCTGTGATATGAAGTTACCAGAACTTAGAATACTTCACTGAAGTATCTGTGAATTAAATGTTCACCATTCAGTTACATATGCACTGTCAATTAAGATTTTCAAGCTCTGCCTAGCTCCCATTTGTAGGTGGATAGACACATACTGCCTCTTTTCATTTAGTCAAACTACAGGATACACCTTGGATAAAAGGTGGGGTTTTTATTGTATAGAATGCAGTTCAGTTCTTGACTTGCAGCTAAAAAACTGCTCTGCAAGTTGCAGAAAAATAAGTAGATGCAGATTTTTCTCAGCAATTACTTGATCTAATGGATTACTCCAAAAAGTGCAGTGCCAGAAGCAACTGGTGCTGTCACAGTGTGCTTCATAAAACAGTCCTTTTGTTTGCATTTCATTAGGACTACTAGCTTTCCATTCAGTTTAATATAAAAGTTGTATACCATTTGAGGCAGTATTTCTGCTAAAGGAAAATTAAATTTTTCAAAGTCATAAGGCTGTTTAACTCATGGTTCTGACCAGTATTTTAGATCAGCTCTAATGAATCCTACATGAAAGCTGGACTGCAAACTCAGATGATATTGTTGTGTTGTTTCATATAGGTATATGAGTAGCATGTCTAAGGTATGCTTACAATGATCAAGTGAAGGAAAAAATTCAGATGATGTTTGGTTGATATGGTGATAAAAAATAGAAATACTAGCAGTAGGGAGGCAGTGGAAGTAGCTATATTGTTCATCCTATGTCTTCATCTGCTGTTCTTCATAAGATGTTCAGTTTTAAAACCTAGCATCTGCTGGGCTCTACCAGCTTTGCTTTTGTAAGACAGCATGCTAGCAGCATTGCTTTAAACTGCACATATTGATTCAAATCAAGTGCCTGTCCAGATCAGTATCTTGTTGCTAGTAGTGGTCATGAGCACATTTCTTGGAAAGACAAGCACAGGGCAGGCATATGTGATCGTCTCTGAGACTTCTTCCAGCTTCCAATTGGTGTCCTCCAAGACATGTGCTTTCTCCCCTTGAGGCCATAGAAACTTTTAGCATCTGCTGCATGCTTTGGCAGGGAGTCTTCTCACTGGTTGTCTACTCAGTGCATGAAGAAATGCCTTCAGTCTGTTCTAAGATTGGCTCTCAGCAGCTGCATTCGGTGGTGCCCTGTTCTTATTTTGGAAGTGACAATGAACAGTTGATGCATATTTGTTCTGCTCAAGATTGATATCTTTTCCTCTGGAAATTAATTGTTTTGAAACTTGAGGAGTCCTAACCTTCTGGGTCTTCCTGGGATGGAAACTTTTCTTCAATTATCCCTGCAACCCTTGTTTTTCATATAATTAACTCAACCTCTTCCAGTTTTTGTTATTTTTCAAATGAAAGGTTAGGGAAGTTTTACAGCATTCACCATTCTGAACCTTTCACCTGAAAAATAATTTATCCTTTCTGCTGCTTGTCCTTTTATTCTATATAGCTTTTTTCCCCCACCCCCAGTTCTTTGCAGTGAGAAGTTGACTAAGAGAAAATTTGTATCACTGGGAAACTGTAATGCTCTGCTGCTCCTTTTTCTTGGATACACATCCTAGTGTATAGATCCTGTGGAAGCTGACCTGAGTCCTATCTCAGGTGTAAAAACTATTTATTCCTCTCTCCTAGTGGTGTCTGTGTGTTTTCTTGTTTCATCTTGTTTTCTTGGTTTGGTGGTTTTTTTTTTGTTTTGTTTGTTTTTTAGTTTATTTTATTTTTATTTTTTTGTTTGTTTTTGTTGTTGTTGTTGTTTTTTGTTGGGTTTTTTTTGGTTTGTTTTTTTTTGTGGCTGCCTTTTGTGTGTTTGTTCTTGTAAAAACCAAGAATACTTGCTGTACCTAATCAGATCTTGTAGTCATTGGTTTCTGGAACTTAATGCCTGCTGATTGCTGTTATCTTCAGAAACTGAGCCTTCTATATGGACTTTGGGATGCAAATATTTCTGTTGGTGCATTCACCTTGAAAGAGAAAGATCATCTGAACTTGCTTCTGGCTTGTATTTAGAAGTTGCTCCAACAACATGGAAGTATGCTGGTGTGCTAAAATTATGTGTACGTGCTTTAAAAGAAATCCAAGCGAGATTCATTTCTAGAACAAAATATTTTGTGGACAGTAGTACACGTGTGTAGGTCTTTAATTGGATGGGTATGTGATTAGAGGAGTAAGCAATGCCAGCATATTTGGAAAATGGTTCATGTTTCTTCATATACTCAGTTCCAGTGATGCTGAAAGAATGTCCACCTCAGCTTTGTTTTGGAACTGTCATTTCATATTCTACCAAGTTTTGTCACCAAATTGTTTCTGCCAATGCCATGCTTTTCTTCCTAGTAGCTGGGTACCAGATGCTTCCACTGTATTTTTCTGTGCTGTGCAGCATGTCTACATATTACAACAGTTCAGTAACTGAGAGGAGTATTTGGCTCTTCACAGTTGTGTGTTTTTTTTTTTTTTTTAAAGATTATCAAGCATCTGTAACTGATTTTTGATGGTATTTTTTTGATATTTTTTGATGCTTGAATGGTTAGCTCAGCAGAAGCTTTCTTCTCTCACCAGTGAAGGTTGATTGATTGTGCACAGGAGCTTCAGGATTGTTAGGATCTTAAGCTGACTGAAAGGTCAAAGGATCGTGAGTTTATTTGGTGATCTAGATTATTTTTTTTATTCCCCACCCCAAAATTCAAAAACATAGCCATTAGTGTCTTTATTATTATTTAGCCAGCCTTGTACTTAGTGAAGGTAGGTTATCCATCCAACCTTCTGATGAAAGCACAAATGTTGCTAAAGCTAAATCAAGTCAGAAGTAACTGTTGAGCCAAGTCTGGAAAACCTCCAAGGATGGAGATGCCATGCCCTCCCTTCCAATTAATATGCTCCTTCAGAAGTTGGTTTCTCTGCAGCATAGCAAAATATCTAGTGTTGCTCCTGATGGACAGCTCATGCCTACTGATTTTGCAAATCAGCTGAAGTTTCTCTACTACCCAAATAAAATAGAATGCCATGCTTTAGGTAAGGTTTTCTTAGGAATGGTAAAAAGGAGCAGTTAAGAAACTTGCTGTATTTGGTTTGCATGGCAAGGATTTGGTATCAGGGGGGACTACAGAGGTGGCTTCTGTGAGAAGTTGCTAGAAGCTTTCCTCATGTCTCACAAAGCCAATGACAACCATCTCCAAGATGGATCTGCTGCTGGCAAATGATAAGCCCATCAGCAAGCGTAGTAGCACATCTTGGGTAATGTATTTAAGAATGGGAAAAAGTGCTGCAGAACAGCAGTACCTGGAGAGAGGAGTGAGAATATGTGAAAGAAACAGACCAAGAGACACAAAGGCCAATGAAGAAGGAGCTGGGAGGAGGTTCTTCAAGTGCTGGACCAGAGATTCCCCTGGAGCCTGTGGTGCAGTATGGTGAGGCAGCTGTGCCCCTGCAGCCCATGCAGGTCAGCAGGTGACCAGAGACCAACCTGCAGCCCCTGCAGGATCTCATGCCAGAGGAGTGGATACCTGAAGGAGGCTGTGACCCCATGGGAAGCCTGTGCCAGAGCCGGCTTCTGGCTGGACCTATGCCCATGTGGACAGAGGAAGCCTACACTGGGGTAGGTTTGCTGGCAGGACAAATGGATCAAATCCTGTCTGAAGCTGCCCAGAACAGAGCAATATAAAATCCACCTATTTGTGCACAGGCAATGGTAACCATATGATTTTGAACTGCAGAGAACAGTATTGACAGTAAACGTAAAAAATTCAAACAAAAAAACCACAACACACACACTCCCCCAAAACCCACAAAACAAAAACCACACCCCACCACACAACCAACAAGCCCCTTCTTTAAATCCCCAAACCCCTTCAGTACATCCCAAGTGAAAATGGTTCTGAATTTGTATTTGTTCTTCTAGGAAAATATTACTAAAAAATAGGGGGATAAATAATTTTTATTAATTGATTGTGCAAGTTACTATTTCTGCTGTAAGTCAGCAATATTGTACAAATTATTTTAAAAGCTCTAAGAACATAAAATATTTGGTTTATGATTATATTGAATTTTAGATGAACAGTACTAAAACTTCATTGAATAGTGGCTTGTTTTGACAAGAAAGCAAAACCACATTCTGATGGCAGATGGAATGACTCTACATGCAACTCTCTTTAGTAGCATTATTGATTTAAGGTTTAATTAACTCTTGGGAAACATCTATCTCTACTTCCTCCTCTGCGCAGTCTCACCATGACCTGGATCAGAGAATGAATCCAACTGAAAAAGTATCACCACAGAAAAAACCTGATGTGTGGCTTATGACATAACTACACCCAGCATTATGCCAGCACAGCTTCAGCTACAAAATCAGAGGCTACCTCAAACAAAGTCTACAAAATTCACTTTAACTCTTCAAACCCAACCTGTGGTAACATCTTTAACCTCATTATGCTCTACTGTCTTCCTATGACTTGACTTATTCACATCCTGTGTGCAATACAAGTTCCTCAACAATGGACTTAAAGGGAAAAATTAAGACTAACTGTAGCAATAAGAGCCATGGAGTAGTGCTACTGACAGAAGGCCAATATCTGTGCATCAATGCAACCAGCTTACATTATAGGCACATTACTGGAATCAGCTGTGAAGTTAGGGCTGTAAGAAATCTCTTCAAAATCAAACTACATTACAAGACATGCTCTCCCAATGGAAGTGTTTCTCTCAGTTCTGTCTAATTCTCTCTTTCTGTTCTACCCTGTTCCGAAACATGTAATTACAGTACACTGAGAGTACAAATATGGAAGATGATTCCATAGAAAATCAGCAATTACTTTTATTTTGAATAGGATTCCCTGTTATTATGACTTAACACTTAGCATATAGATCATTTAAGGAACCAAGTCAGGTGCTAGCTGAAAGGCAGTTACTGTGTTACACATCCAGTAGTCTGTCAGAGCTTCATGCAAGTTAAAAGAAATTGCATAAATAAGATCACAACTGTAAGCAATAATGCAGAAAACTGAAATACATCAACCAGGTATTTCTGGAAGGCAAATCCCTGGATGAATTACTGAAATAGATACAAGACTGTAAAGTACAGCACAGTCATTTGGAGAACGTAATCAGTGTAAGATGGTACATGGGATGTCACTACACAGGACTAACTTATGTACATGAAACGTGCTGAGAAATTGTGGTAGGTTGACCGCAGCTAGGTGCCCAGGAAACCCACTCTATCACTCCCCTCCTCAGCTGAGCGAGGGAGAGAAACGATAGCAAGAGTCTCATGGGTTGAGATAAGAGCAGGGAGAAATCACTCACCAGTTACTATCACAGACAAAACACATGTGATGCAGGGAAACAAGTTTAGTTTATTGCCAGTCAGATCAAAGTGGGCCAACGAAAAATAAAATCTAGAAAACACCTTTACCCCACCATTCCTTCTTTCTGGGCTCAACTTCACTTCTGATTTCTCTGCTTCCTCCCTGACAGCAGTATGGGTGGACAGGGAATGGGGGCTGCAGTCAGTTCATCACACACTGTCTCTGCCACTCCTTTCTTCTCAGTGGGAGGACTCCTGTTCCAGTGTGAGGTCCGTCCCGTGGGCAACAGTCCTCCACTAACTCTTCCAACATGAGTCCTTCCTACAGGGTGCAGTCCTTCAAGAACAGGCTGCTCCAGCCTAAAGGCCCCTACATTTGTTTTGTCTGCAATAAATATATTTTAGATTTAACTGATGCCTATTTTTATTCTATTGCACCGTGATGTACTCAAAGAATATTTTGATCAACTTTATGATGACTAAGTTCAACAATAAGTGTACATTTAAAGAAGAGACAATGTAAATTTTATAAAGCTTTATTGAAATGTTACTTTTAAATTATTAATTGGCATTTCTAAGCACTATTCTGCTACTAGTTGCAAATGAGTTCACTGTGAATACTAAACACAGTCATTCTATAAGCCAGTGATAAGGCATAGTGTTTATTCTTGTCTTTCTTGAATCCAGATTCTATTATGAACCTCCAGAAAAGATGCCCTCTAGGTTTTTCAGTTAATCTTTATGCACATCATATCAGCTATGGCAATGCTCAACAAATATAACAATTCTTAATATAAAATTGAGAGAGCTGATTGGCTACAGTCCTCAAGAAGTTAGCTTAAAAAGTGTAGAAAATTTCACTCTTCAAATTACATTTTGAAGGTATATGGTTAAAAAAAAACACCTTTTGAGCTCCTGTAGATAGGTGATCAGCATCTTCTTATGTTGTGGAATTTGCATTCCTTTTCTGTTCATAGAAGCACAGATCTCATTGAGTGGAGTAGCCTGTAATGTGTAAGATGGTCTGAAAATGTCAGTCTTCTGCCACAGATGTACAGATGTGTGTACATCTGTGGGCGGCAGAGAAAAAAGTACAGATAAGTTGGTATAACAAATCTGGTTTAGATGGGGAATTATGGGTGAGAGGCTGGTCATTGTTTGGTTTTTTTTTTATGTTGGGTTTCTTTTTAGTAGATAAACCCATGCATTAATGTGTAGCTTAAAATGAACTTCACAAGCAGCAAAAAAAATAAAGGGAGAAAGGAGTTCTAAATGAGCCATATGGAGAAAAAAAATTTAAAAAGCATTTGTGTTTGCCTGGCTTGTAAATTTCTGCAAGTTTTAATGTAGCCATATGTGTAGAATTACCACCTTCCTTTTGAACAGAACCTGAACAAGGGTGACACAATGGTTCTTCCAATTACACCAATACACATCTTAGTTACTTAGGACTGGCAAGGTAAAAAGGAAAAAAAAAAAAAAAAGCTCATCCTGAATAAAAGAAATACTTTAATGCTTGATAAGTATTATACTTGGCTGCCATCCAGTATGCATTCTATAGCTGATGCATTGAGATCTGAGCATGGTTTTATTCTAAAAATATGTGTCAACTTGGCTTTACTGAAGTTACAGATTTCATGTGTGAACTACATTCAGCTGAAATCAGCAAGGGGTGTGCGGTAGTTTTGTGGTTGTTTTTTGTTTGTTTGTTTTTCTTTTTGGTTTGTGGTTTTGAGGCTTTTGTTTGGTTCTTTTTTAGTTAAAAACTTGCACATTGAATTGAACTTTTAGCCCATATAATGTGTTATGCTATCTTAGTTAATATGCTTTTAAAGCTGTTCTGAAATAGTGTTGCCTTTGTATGGAATCTTCCGTTTCTTTGTAATTTATGAGTGAGACACTTCTACCTTAACTAGAAGATTGAAATACTGTGGGGTTTGGGAGAAGTGCTGGGAGAAAGACAACTTGGATATTTGTCATGGCATGCAAGTGTTGATTTTTAAGTCTACAAGTGTTTAACAGAGTTTGCCTGTCCAAGCCTTTAACAGGGTCTGAAATCTGCATGAAACAAATATTTTACTGTAGTTAACATTTACTGAAGGATCAGAATATTAACTTTATTTTATTAACAGTGTAAATTCTGTACACCTGGTATTAGAAAGTTACTGTAAGAAAAAAAAAACATGTTGAGCCAAACTAGTGACTAACCTATGAGTGACTTTTAATTGTGGAATCATTAAAGTTGGAAAGGTCCTCTAAGGTCATCAAGTCTTGTTACAGTGAACACAGTGTTGTCAGGTTATGCAAAGTGCCACATCTTACATGTCTTAAATACTTCCAGGGATAGTGATGCCACTTCTCTGGACAGCCTTTTCCAATGCTTGATAAACCTTTCAGTGAATAAATTTTTCATAATATCCAATCGAAATGGCACAACTTGAGATCATTTCCTCTTGTTCTGTTGTTACCTGGGAGAAGACACCAACTCCCACCTGTCTACAACAGTAGTTGTAGAGAGCGATAAGATCCCCGCAAACCTCTTTTTCTCCAGGCTAAACCACCACAGCTCCCTCAGCTTCTTCTTGTAAGACTTATGTTCCAGACCCTTCTCGAGCTCCATTGCCTTTCTCTGGTTACACCCCAGGATTTCAATGTCTTTCCTGCAGTGAGGGGCTCAAAACTGAACACAGGATTCGAGGTGCAGCTTCACCAGTGCCCAATCCAGGGAGGGACAATCACTGCCCTGGTCCTGCTGGCCACACTGTTGCTGATACAGGCCAGGGTGCTGCTGGCATTCAAAGGCTTTACTGAAGTCCAGGTAGACACAGCCTTTCCCTTATCCAGTGAGTGGGTTACATTGATTGTCACAGGAGATAAGTCCTGATTGTCAAACCTGGCCTTTCCAAAACCCATGCTGTCTGGGCCTGGTCTCCTGGTTGTTCTGCTTGTGGTGCATGTTGGCACTCAAGATGATCTTTTCCATGACTTTCACAGCAGTGATGTCAGGCTGCCAGTTCCATGGATTCTCCTTCATCCATTCTTGTAGATAGGCATTACGTTTGCTGATCTCCAGTCACCTGGGACTGCCCAGGTGAGTCAGGGCTGCTGGTAAGTAATGGAAAGTGGCTGGGTGAGCACTTCCACCAGCTCCTTCAGGACCTTTGGTTGGATTCCATTTGGCCCCACAGATCTGTGTGTGTCTCAGTGGTGTAGCAGGTTGCTGATTGTTTCTCCTTGAATTATGGGAGTTGCATTCTGCTCCCCATCCCAGTCTTCCGGCTTGGGAGACTGGGTACTCAGAGAACAATTGGTCTTACTCTTAAGAGTAATTGAGGCAAAGAAGGCACTAAGTACCTCAGCTTTTTCCTCATCCTTTGTCACCATGCTTCTCCCTGTTACCAGTAAAGTATGGAGGTTCTCCTTAGCCCTTCTTTTCTTGCTAATGTTTATAGAAAGGTTTTTAATTTTCTTCAACAGCAGTAGCCAAATTAAGTTCTAATTGTGTTTTAGTCCTAATTTTCTCGTTGCATCACTTCACAACACCTTCGCAGTAATCATGAGTTGCTTGCCCCTTCTTTCAAAGGTCATAAGCTCCTTTTTATCATTACTTCTGGCCAAGTCTCTCTATTCAGTCTGGCTAGTTTTTCCGAGCAACTCACCTTTTTACCCTGTGGGGGTGGCCTGTTCCCGCACCTTTTCAGATTTCATTCCTGAAGAATGTCCAGCCTTCCTGCACACCTTTGCCCTTTAAGACAGCCTCCCAAGGGACTTTCTCAACCAGGCATCAAAACAGGCCAGAGTCTTCCTTCAGGGTGGCAGTTCTGCTGATACCCCTCCTTACTTCTCTGAAAATCAAAAACTGTCATTTTGTGACTTCTGTGCCCAAAACAGTCTCTGACCATCACCCACCAATCCTTACCTGGTCACAAATAGCAGGTCCGGAAGGATGTTTTCCCTGGTTGACTCCCTCACCAGCTGTATGAGGAAAGTCTCAGCCTCACAATCCAGGAACCTCCTGGACTATTTCCTCTCTCCTGTGTTGTATGTCCAGCAGACATCTGATAAGCTGATCAAGGGCTAGTGATGGTGAGACTTCTCCCAGTTGCTTATACAGTATTCATCCTGGTTTGGATGATCTTTGATACCTGCCTTGTTGACTCAACAGTAATTCGATCAAAGCATGCTAAAAATAAAATGGTGTAGGGAAAAAAAAGCTTTTACAGAAGCAGAGTAGTTTAGATACAAAGTGACGTATGGATAAATATTCTGAGTTATTCTAGTATTAAGTGGCAGATTTAACAGTGAAACTGTTTCATTATGCCAGACTTAATCTGTTGCAGCTCTGACTGCTCTTGGTCTCGATAAAATCCAAATGACTGTTTTCACAGAAGTAAGTACACCTGTGCAAGCTTTATTAACAAGGATGAACACGTAATTTTATTCATAATTCTATCTACACATTTTTTTTTTTTTTTTTGGCAGTTTTGTTGTTGCACATCTTGCAAGTTCTTGAAGCACAGCTACTAGCAAAATTCAAGTGTAGAGCAAGGTACAAATTCATACAGCAGGAAATGTGAGTCAGGACTTAGAGGGAGACTGAAATAGAGAGGAACCGAAAAATAACGCAGAATTGGGATTTCTTCATTTCTCCCTCATGTTAAAGAAAAGTTGTTCAACAAGAGCAGTAAAACAGGTAATGATGTAGCTTAGTTTTAAAGAGCAATGATGCTTTGAAATTATAATTGCATGGCTATAAAGTACAGTGTATTATGCTTTTTGTGACAAAATTAGCATGCTTACTGCTTTATGTCCTGTAGTAAAACTAGGTTTGATATGGAAGCCTAAGCAGAGGGATAGGCTGTTTTTTTGCTGTGTTTGTTTCTCAGAAAATACAGGTGGCTGTTTTGTTTGCTGTAGGCAAAGCAGGGTGAAGAACACTGAGTGTCTGACCAAGAGGAGATGATGTAGGGAAACAAGAAACATGTTGCTATAGGTCTGCTACTAAAAGAATTTCTCATGGTTTCTTCTTGAAGTACTAACAAAGAATTCAAGCCTGTACCATTATGTCTTTAGATATCCAACTAAACATTTGAAAGTGTGAGTAAACAGTAGTATTTTATACATTTTTCTGAAATTCAATGCTTTTTAAAATCTTTCTTGTTCCTTATGTAAATAGTTACTGCAGTTGTGGTTCATCTCAAACATCAGAATAAAAAATGAAGTTGTTTCTTGCTACACATGGCTCCTTTTTGATTTATGACTTGTTCCTCCAGTTGACCAGCTTGGTTTAACTGCTGTGCTGTGTAAAACTGAAGTGAACTTTGAATGCTTTAATTAACTGCCGTACTATATGATGATAGAGCAAATAGTTTCAGTGTATGTGTTCATTACAGAAAGATGTATTCAATTTGTCTGTGAACCTTTTCTTCTCCCATATGTATATAGATACATAGATCAAGATATGCCCAATTTGATTTTAACCAGAAGTTCGAATTGTAACACACAAACATGTTTTAGGAAATAAATGCCATTAAAATTCTCAGTGTTCAAGAGAGAATTTCAGTTACTGGCACATTCTTGGAATGAAATAATAATATTAGCTATTTTGTGTGCATCCAGTCAGGGACTTTGTATAGCATGAAATTTCTGTTCTTTCAAAGTATAAATTATCAGATGTGTCTGAGATCTAAAGGTGGTAGTTCTGATTCTGGAATTTTTTATATTTGGATTTATTTCATGTGGTTTTGTAGTTATTACAGAATAACTGTGAGTCTTACCCAGTGTGACAAAATCAGAGAGAGAATAAATCTCAGTCATAAGTTTTGTGCACTTCCTATCCTTTGCTTGTGAACTGTTGTTGTTTCTAGTAGCAATAGGTATGCCAATGATGGTAACATCACCCAGTAACAACAGAAGAGAGACAGTAAAAATTGATTAATTTCCTTTTTAAATACTCTCAGTTTCTGGATACAAGCTTTTTGATTGTATAGTTAATTGAAACCAGTTTACAGGTTTTCAGAGACTGAAAACTGCCTTCCTTAGTGAATGATTTGGTATTAATAGCATTAAGATTGGTTACCAGAAGTCTAGTATTTTAACTCTTTATTCAGTCTGCTTTGGTGAATCCTGTTTAATTCCAAGATTATGTTTTGCTTCACTGTGAGAAACATTGGGAACTGAGTACTGCAGTAAGGCTTCCTCTGAAAGAAAAGGGAAGGGGTCAGAAGGATAATTTCTTCAGTCAATCCTTGCAGCATCTGTTCAGAGCCAACCAGTGAATTTCTATTGATTGTGGCAATTCAACCCCATATACAGAAAGCCTGTGTTTATTATTGGTTTGGTTTTGACCTCTGATTACGTCCATCAGTAGTTGTTTTCTGGGCAAATATGTCAGCAGTGCAGAAGATAATTGCAGTTAAGACTGCAAAAGCTCAAAGTTGTGGTAGGTTTGATTCTAAAAATAGTTATATAATCACAGTTGCTTGGTTCTCTGTGTGAGTGGTCTTATGTCTGTAGCTGTTAAGAGTTCATACTAAAACACTTCATTTTTTGTGACATTGCAAGCCTTGGAACTCTTTACTGGTTGCTTTTGCAAATTGCAGTCACACAACTTGGAGATCAACCTGCTGTTGTTTTTACTAGTTCATTGGATTTTAGATGGCACAAAAAAATGGAACCTGACTAAAAAATTCAAATGATGCCTGTTTAGACAGATGCACTTTCCAGCTACAGCCAGAGAAGTTGGAAACAGTAGAGTTGTCTGTCACCTAGTTTGACCTTTTTGATAAAGGCCAGATAATGTAATCCACGGATCTTGCTGTTGACAAAATGTACATTTGCTCTTAACAAATATTGGCATATTTAAATGTTTATTTCCAGTGAAGTCATGCAGAGACCATGCAGGAGAAACTGTGCATGAAATGGGGACAGGATTCTGAAATTAATTTCACTTTTGAGAGATCAGACAGAATATTGGATTTATTTTATTAGATAAAAAAATAATGGAAATAATTGGAAATATGTTTAACATCACCTCCTCCCTCTGTTGAAGGTATAAACATACTATTGCTATTGGTTTTCAACTTTTGGAGAACTCAGTCTACTAAGATAGAGAGACCACTGTAATTAAGAAAAAGAAAGGCATAAAGCTTTGAATACTTACAGGGAATTGAGATTTAATATTTTATTTTCTTGAAAATGGTCAGAGAACATGTGGCAGGTTAAAATGAGTCCCTGCAGTCTGTAAAAGCAGCAGCTTGTGTATTGACTTTGCTTTTCAAAGTCAATGCAATCTTTCTAAACACCTTGTAAAGCCAATTTTAATTGGCATATAGGAATTAGTTTGACACTTCCCACCTTCTTATGGAGTTAATGAATAACATGTAAACCAAATGCAAGTTAGTTACTTCATAGCTGTTTGCAGTAGAGAGAGGCAGTGAGTGGATTAAATTTGAGGCCTAGTTTTCTTGGGATTTCATAACATTTCCCACACTGTACTGTACTGGTTTCAGGCTTCAGAAGTGTGTGTCTATAGTTCCACAGCTTCACTGATGGTCTGTTTCCTGAAGCTCTGATTTGCAACATCCTTTAGCACAACTTTACAAATTGTACAGGTGACTTATGAAGTGGATTGTAAGAAGAAAAGCTGCACTTGTATTGTGTTACCCAGGTTCAGATCAGTAACTGTAATCAAAGATCAGCAACTGTAATCAAAGATCAGCACCTTATGACACTGTAGTAGTGGTTGCAACTCTCTTTTAAAGATAATGCACTAAAAGCACATATCAAGTATTTGAAAAGAAGAAAGACGTGCGTGCCACTTCCTGAAAGTGAAACTGGGACTGATGTTTAAAAGGAAATCTGGTTCTCTTGTGGCTGTGGCCAGTCTGATAGGCATGTAATGTTTCTTTCTTCTCGAGGGAAGCAGAGGAAAGCAATCATATGAAGACACGTTTTAACAGTGTCTTGCTCAGCACAGCAGTGGTTAGCCATGTTTTGAAGCCTTCTGGGGAGCAAAGATTTGGGCATTATCTATGAGTCCAAATGATGAGAAATTTTGAATAAATAGTGTGGGGAAATACATGCTACATACTGAAATTAATATAAAACTTATTACTGCCTGAGGGAACACTTCACAAAGAAAGCATTAATTAAAAGCAGTATTATCCTGGCAAGACGTTGAGAACAAGATCTGTTCTTATAACAGAAACATAATTGCAGTCTTGTCAAAATATCATTAGACCCTGTGGCGATTAAAAGAGCATCTTTCCAACATGGCTTGAGTTTTTGGACTCCATTTTTTTATGCTTTAAGTAATTTAGCAGTTTTCTCTCTACATCTTTTTCTTTCAGTTTTTGCAATCAGGTAGAATAATGATGTTATTGTGAAGATCAGAAAGAAGCAAAACAAATGGGACCAGATGCCCTTCAGCATGTTATTAAAGGGAGTTGTACGTTGTTTTTGCAGAGCTGTTTTATCTCGTACTGTATAAATCTGGTGGGTTCTTGGCAGGGGAAAATTATGCATTATAGAGGAAAGACATAATGGTTGTTAATTTAGCCCTCCTATGTTTTAGAAGGCTGTTTTCAACTTGAGTCAATGAAACATGAGATATGGAAGACTATCTAAAACAGTTTTATCAGCAGTGTGCTGCATGCAGCACGCTCAGCAATGTCATTCATGCTGTCATGTTATTCAAGAAATGTTGCATGTGTGTAAATTTATCCTCTTGAAGGCTATCTTTACAGTGAAGTACTGCTGTTTAAGGGGGTTGATTGTTCTTGTTGATGAGTGCTATCTTGTCAAGATACTAGCAAAAAAAAAGAGGGAGTTCAAATATAATCTTCACTTTAATAACTATAAAAATTTGAAAGGTAAGATTAAATAGCAAGTTTGTACAGAAAAAATATATGTACATCTGTACACTGATGCTTTTAATGTTTATTTTGACTTTTAGTCTCTGTATTTCAGTAATTGTATGTAGTTCTGTGGTTTAGAGATATTTAGACTAGCCAATCACAATTGACTTAAAGAACTCAAGTGCTCCTGTCCTAGTTGCTTGGCAGTATTGCGAAGACTTCAGTTCTGCTAATCATTTACATCTGGTAGTAGTTTAGGAAGGCATAGTTTTAATTATTTTTCTTCTTTGTTATTTTTTCCTGAA
The DNA here is from genome assembly GCA_013399695.1 of Formicarius rufipectus. Taxonomy (NCBI): domain Eukaryota; kingdom Metazoa; phylum Chordata; class Aves; order Passeriformes; family Formicariidae; genus Formicarius; species Formicarius rufipectus. The sequence goes on along the minus strand of VXAU01003246.1, from coordinate 373,616 downwards.
GCTGCTAAAGAGTTTTTGAGATTTTTATAGTGTTGTTTTCTAAGGTGTTTCTTTTCATAAGTTTGGGGGTAGGGGAAAGGGAGCAAGGGTAATACTAAAAAATCAAAATGGCTTAGTGGATCCTAAGATGTAAAAATTCAACTTTCTGAAGCTGGTTTCAGAAGAGATTGAACCAATTTGCAGTTTCAAATAAATAGTAATTGAATCACTTCAATTCCTAAAATTCAGCAATTATTTTCATAGTTGGTATGCAAATGTTAAAAACGTGGGTTTCATTTAACTGTTGAATTACTTCATGAAAACTTGATTACTGTGCAAAACTAAGGTAATCTGCAGCAGTTGTCAGTCCAGTCTGTCTGCAGCATTCAGGGTAATTTTTGTTTAAATTGGTTCTTAATTGTGAACTTGTCAGACTTTAAACTAATTAGAAGTTCCCAAAACCTTAGTCTTGAAACACATACTTTATATAGTGGCTTAGTCAAAATCCAGTATCATGTGAAAGCTGCTGCTCCATGCATCATGTGATGTATATTGGTGACATGAACCTGTTCCCAGGCTTTTTCTTCCTTAGTCCCTTCTGTCTTGGATATCTGAAATTAGAATTTAAAGAACCTTCTGGCTCCTTTGTTCTTTAAAATACTTGGACTTTTTGATGAGTCAGTTTGCAGATGGATATATGAATTTTAATAGTAGTCAATATAGCATACTGTGTGTGTCTATATGTGCTTGTGTATTTTGAAGTTTTCTGCTTTCAGGTCTGCTGAAAAAATTAAAATGTATAAAAGCTTTCATGGTTTAGAAACTGTAGCCTGTAGGAAAAGATTAGTCTTGACAATGCAGCATTGTCTATTGAGTCAATTAAGCATGTAGGTTTAGCTAGCTTGGGAACAAGTTTTCTAGCATGTGACATTATAAATAGCACTCTCACATAATGAATATAAGCTTAGTAAGTGGGCCATAATTTCCCCTGACACTTTACTGGGGTTTTTTAGTAAACTGTACTCCTGAAAAATTGAGTCTTATTCATGACTGTCTCGGGGTGCTAATACTATGTGCTTAGGGAGTGTTGGATGAAAATAAGGGTGATTTTCTCAAAATGTTGTCTGTCTTCTTGGTTTTCCTGGGCATGTGATTTTTTTTCTCTGTTTATCCATATGTAGAAATGGAACCTTGTGGCCCATTGACTCAGAAGTCATTAAGAGTAGTGCTGAATCTCCAACCTGTCCTGTTTCTCAATAGCCTGAATACATTCTGGACACCTAATTGTTTGATCTAGCAAAATGTAATAACATTTAGAAGATATAAATATCTCTATAGATTGTCATAGCTGTTTTCTGCATAGAGCACCCTTCAATCTAAAGTTAGCATCCACTTGAGGTAGTTTTCTAAAGGTGATCAGTGCCTGTGCAGTTGCCTTTTAGATGTGAATTGATGTTGGTATTGTGGCAAATGAAAGGATTCCTTCTCTGCAGCAAGCAGGGAATGGGGAAGATGTTGTCTTTGTAGTAGATTGTGCTTTTTGCATCAGGCCTGGTTTCCTTGTGTATTGTTTTGTTTCATCTTCCAGATTTGGACTTGGCTTTGTACTGGAACAACCTTTTCTTCATCCTTTCACCCACTCTCCCTATACAGTTGTATTTGATGGAGAATTAATTCAGGTCAGATTTTTCCATCTTTGCATTTATGAAAAGAGGCAATAGAAATTGCAATAGCTTTCAGTATGAGACTTCTAATTTCAGATAATATTAGTAATGTGCCTGTATGGATTTCCTAGTTAGAAAGGTGAAACTATGTATGTAATCTCTTGTAAAACTGTATTTTGCAGTGTTAAATGAAGCTAGCTTTGCCTTATCTCCTTACTACCCTTCTGGAAGTCTCAACAACAACAAATATGGTCCCTGTTAAAAATGAAAGTCTGTTGTAAACAAAACATATATGTTTTTAGCCTTGGTTTTAAAGTATAGCTCTCATCAGTCTTTCCAGTAGTTATATAACTTATATGTAAGAACAGAATTTACTTCAAAAATAATTTAATTGTATTTTTGACTACATTAGGGGAAATAATAGTCCAAGTCCTGAAGTAGAGTGCATTTCAGAAGAATGATATTGATCTTTTAGGCAGTATAAGCCAGTGGTCTCCAATGTGAGGTGCATGTATCCCAGGTGGTGTGAAGAACAGTCCAGCAGGGTGGGAAAATGTACTTTTTACTGCTAATAAATAAAAATTAATAAATAAAATAGTGCTTAGTTGATTTTTAGCTTATCCTTTTCTTCTGCCTATTGTACATCATGTGTACTACATGTGTATTATTTATAAATATACATGTATTAGTGGTGCACACTCAAAACTGTTTTACTGTTAAGGTTTGTGGTCAAAAAAGTTCAGATGCCACTGGTCTGAGCTGCCTTGTAACAAGCATTTTGGTATGTGTGTTCTTTGTCTTGCTTTCCCTTTCCTATTGGAAAACCTCTGTATTCTCTTATAACATTATATTTGAAATATTGAGAATGAAGCATTTTTCAATTTTGTGTTTAGGAGATCAGATTTACGTCTGCAGGTACATGTGAGGTGGTATGGTGTGAACAATGAAATTGTTATTAGATTGCTTTGGTTCGGTTGCTCTGCTGTAAAAATTTTAGAAGTTACACTTTGAAATTATATCAGAATTTTGATTTCCAAGAAATACTGGGCACTTTTAAATAACATGGTGTTAGGTTTACTGGTGCTTATAGGCTAAATACGAAAAATAAAGCTTGTCACAGTTTACGGTAAAAACTAAATTCTTTTGATCACCATCCTCATTTTTATCTATATTCTTCTCCTTTCATGTTTTATGTTCATTTAATTTAAGATTATTGACCAGTTGGTTACATCATAAGTAAAATGAAATGAATCTGAAGTGCTAATGAAATGTCTATGGTGTTGCCATAAATGAAACACTTTTAGTTTCACATTTTAAGAAAGATAGGTGTTCAGGCTGGCTTTAGTAGTTTTTCTGTGACTTGCTCAACAAAGGCAATAGCTCTGAACACCTTTCTTCTGTACTGTTTCAGAATTGATGGTGCTTGGTACTACATCCCCAGGACAGATCCTTACATTGCTTGTGTCTTGTGTTACGGAATTACTCAACATTTTCTTAAAATGTTTTTGAAGAGGGTTCCTTTCCAAAGCAGTCTTGGGTGTTCTTTCTGCATTACATTATATACAGCAGAAAGAAGAGGCTGGTTACAGTGCATCTATTCCTTGGCCCAGTTGTGTCATTATTGAAGCCTTACAGCAATCTGAACCTTTAACATAAAAACTTACAAAACTCTAGTCCTAAACTTTAACCTTTTCTCATGTTACAGGTTTCAGTGGTACCTTGGCCTTACTGCTGCTTATGGAGAGCTTTTTGTTCAATTGCTCTGCGTTTTTCAGATACTGAATTTAATTCCTTAGATAGGAGTGGATTAATGTAATCATGAAGTAAATACCTGCCAGAAAATGTGATTAACATCAGCAGAACCCCCTAGTGTGGTTTGGGCAGGTGCTGGCATAAGGAAGGGTTTTTTCTGTGTATCATCAGAGTAATAAGGACAGGAGAAATCCCATAGTGTTCTCACAGCATATACATGGAGGCTTTTTTGCTTTCATAGCAACATCAGCCAGAAGGATAAGAAGTTCTGTCCTATACCAACGTGATCAAAAATGTGCCTGGTAGCAAAATAGCATGCATTATTGAGTCTTGACTCAATCCTTTTTCCTCTTGGGCTTTACTGTTGTTCCAAGTTTGAAAGATAAGTAATCTGTTCGTGTTGTAAATGTTTCAGGTGATGTGGTGTCTGTGCTTGATGCTGGCCAGCACATTGTGTGCCCAGCCTTTGTATGGGAGTGGAGGAGTACTTGGGTTTGGTAGATGTGCTGGTCTTTGTGGCCACCCCCAAAGAGGCTTGAGAAGTTCGATAAGGTTCTCAGTCAGAAATGCGATCCCTTATTATACCAGCTAAAAAAAAATTGCAAGTGTTGGTGATAAAAGCTCTCTTACAAAAGAGGAAAAGAGGGATTTGGTATTGTGTTTTTGTGCTTTTTTAGAAGTTTCACTATTAAATATTAATCATGATCAGGTGCAGCGCTTTTCTATGTACTTTTTGCTTTTTATTTTGATAGGACTGTTGTATTGATTTCTCTCTGCATTTGTATCTGGACTAGTGGGTGAAGTAGTTCTGGAGACCCCTTAAGGTGTCTGTACTTTTGTTATGTCTCTTTTGGAGTGAATAAATCGAAAGTAACTGGGTCAAAATCCTACTTGCACTTCTGTGCTTTTATATGAACTATGATAGTCCTTCTTTAATTATGTGTTTTATTGTTTTCAGTTTAGGGTTCTGGCATTCTCAGTAATTTACTGCTGTCTCCCAACAGAGTATGTTTTCCTTAGTGTTTTGTGAACAGAAGCAACTGGTTAAGAAGCAGCCTGTTGATCCTGCCTAGGAAGAAAAAGCTGTAGTATGAGCCTTTCTCTTACTGGGTATTGTTAGATCTTGAGAGTACTTAAACAGATTGAAATACCTAGTTAGTGGGGCTGTACAATTGACTATTCTGGAAGTACTTTTGACCCCTGGTAGCATAATGAACTCAGAACAGCTGCAAAGGTGGGTTCATCATCAAACATACTGATGGCTGAGTTTTAATTGGCTTCATCTGTCCAAACATATGGGTGATGGCACTGGAGGCAGAACCTGACACCTGCAGTTATATAGAGAGGAAAGAGCCTGGATTTACTTTCAGGGTGGTAAGAGAACTTTTTGAGCAATGCTGAGAATCAGTTTTATTTGTAAACTGATATGAAACTGTGCCCCCAAAATATGAAGCCTCAAAAAGTTCCTTCTTCAATATAGAAAATTTATGCTACTTTCCCCTTGGACCAACATCTCTTTCCTAGGAGTAGATGCATCAAAGTGGTTAGAGCTTTCAGTGTATACACTACAGGTCAACTTTTTTATGTATAAGAAAAACCTGAATAGTTGTGGCTGCCTTGGTTTGGATGTATAGAAAATGGGTAATGTATTTAAACAGCTGTCTATATACAATTGTTGTTTTGCTGAATATTCCAAGATGTCTTCATTACTTAACTTTAGGACCTAAAAGTAATTGGAGTGTGATAGCAATAAATAAACTCTAAAAATATATTATGTAAGATTTTTAAAATATCTCTGGTGTGATACTGCTCTGGAGCTGGAAGATGCTACAAATCTGAATCCTGATTAGTTGCCTTCATTTCAGTCTTCATTAAGGTGGAATGACCTTAATCAATTCCAGTTGATTAAGTCCAGGTATGGGGAAGTAAACATTTTAAAACTTTTTCCAAACTAAGGCAGACCAGTGTATTTTTGTTTGTATGCTAAATAAAAACAAACTTTGGGGTTTTTCCCTTTAAAATTTTTCTTAGGAAAGGGATTTCAGGGTGAAATTTGTATTGTGAGTTTTTCAGAAAGTAATCAAATGTTTTAGAATGATAGATTTTCAAGCTGCTCAAACAAGTAGGACTTCTGAGTGTTTTAGAATGTCTCCATAGAAATTTTTTCCTCCCCCACCATGTTCTTTCATATTTAGTTTCCATATTCAATATATATATATAATTATATATATCAATATTGCACTATTATGAAGGAGGGGAAATGCAGGGTAACTGCAGGGAAGCCAGCCAATCACTCCAGCATCAGAGCAGACTGCGGGGCTTGTGGAGCTAACCTTTGTGACCTTCACAAGGGGCCTCTCCGAGGAGAGCCATTTTTCCTGCCTTGTAATGGTAAAGAAAAAACTTGGCAATTCCTTTGATCAGCAAAGCAAAAACAAGGAGAGTAAGGAGCAAATGGGCAGCTTTGTGCATAAAACTGCTAAGTCAGTGCTGGCATTCTGTGTGCTGAGAACAGTGTTACCACCTTACAGAGAGTACATTTCTGTGGGGCATTTAGTAAACCTCTCAGTTCAAAATGAAGTGAAATTCTTGGTTGTTACCAGTTACGGTGAAGTAAAAATGTTTCATCTGATAATTTGCAGTGTGAGAGTGAGGAGATTTTTCCTTACTTATTTCTTTTGGGCAAGATTTTCAAAAGAGAAGGAATTGCACAGCATTTTAAAATTAATTCTAGCATTGAGAAGTCATCATTTCTTGTATCCAGCTGGCATCTATTTTTGACTGTAAAACTTACTGCTTTGCAGTTTTTGATAAGTTTGTTTTGTTTTGTTTCTCAGTTGATATCTACAGTGTATTTCAGATGTGTGCATAAAGAAAGAACAGTAGTTTTACTTTGCAAGTATGCAAAGGTTTTTTTTTGGCTTGTACTGATTCAAAACTAACCAAAATCTGTTCTTAGCATATCAGCTTTTATCTTTTCCTTCATTATGTTCTTCAGCTGCTGATATACAAATGCCTATATCCTTCTGTTACTGTTGCTAGTCTCCGACAATTGTGTTCCTCCTCTGTGATAGTTCCACGCTCAACAAATTGAGTTTCCCCCTGAGCTGAAGTGCTCTGTGTTCTTTTTCTGCCTCAGAGTAGGAGGGTTCATAATGTTTTTATTCAGGACTTCCACTCCAGTGAGAGTCTGCTCCCAGTTTAATCTCCCAGACCAATATATTTCTGTCCAGTGAACTCAACAGTTCGTTCATTCTCGGCAAGCATTCTTCCTGTGGTTTGTAAATTTGCAGATTTCAACCTCTTTCCTTGGCTACTTCAGCTTCTCCTCATGCAGCTTGGCTCCTCCGGAGATGTTGATATTACAAGATTGCCAGATCCCTCTGCAAGACATGTTTCTTCTTTTACACTTAACACTGTTCACTTTCTTTTGATGTTTCATCCTTTTCCCTGCCACTCCCTAATTAATCACCCCTAGTACTGTGCTGAAGTGGTTCACAGTGATTTTCTTTTCTTTTACTTGACTGAGTATAAATAACAGTTATGGAGTCAGGTAAACCATGTTTTCACATCGACAGTTTTGAAGTGTAGTGCCCTTTAATTTTATGAAAGTACATAAATTTACATGAGTTTCATTATCTCACACAATAGCTACAGGTTTTCAGTAATTAAACAGTTTATTAGATCTTTGCACAGTTCTGGGTAGGCTGAAAACTAGTTTTCACTGGATATGATACATAGTTGTGCAAACTGTTCTTCAGCAGCTTTCACTTGCAGGACACTGTTACTCTAACAAGGATTTTCAGATAAGATGCTGTATAGCTTAGCATCTGATTAAGATATCCAGGAAATAGATTTATTTGAAGTCCCTAATTACCAGGGGTTTTCTAAGTAATGCTGTAGCAGAGTGACTCCATCAGCAGATTCATTTGTCTTGTGTGCACTGACAGTGTGATATGGTCTCACTGCAGTTACTGTATTTAAGGCACAAATCCAACATCTGCCTACCACCTCCCCCATTGATTGCATCGACAAAATCAGCAAAGAGCAGTTCTGGCCTGCTCTGTGAGCAGGAGGAGTGTTTCCTCCAGGCTCTCTTCTCTCGTGTGGAAGGAGTGTTGGCAGCAGTGGGTTCCAGCCAACTCAGTGCATGCTCTAGCTCAGAAGGTGGTATTTGGCTGCTGGGATGATGCTTGCTGTCCAAGCAGCTGTTCCCAGTAGTAGACTAGGAGAGTTACCAGATAGACTGCTAGATTACAGAGCTACTGCAAGTTAGTTAAGTAAGATTGCAGTTCTGATGAGCTCAGCATGTAAGTAATCAAGTCAGAGGTGAGGAGAAATGTAGCACAAAGAGATGGGGGCTATGAAATAAAGCCATGCAACTCCAGGGTCTTTTTTGAGTTTCTCTGTCTCAGATATTTTTACTGTCTTCTACAGCATATTCTTTGTGCTTGTTATACTCTTAAATTTTGTTGTTCTTGATACAAATAAAAATGTAAGTAGGTTTCTTGTAGAGAAGCATATTACATTGTCAAACCTGTAATAGTCTTTTTCAGTTCTCATTTGAACATAAATATTTTGTACCAATTTTCCGAAGAAATAGATTTCTGAAAATATATTTAAAGGATAACAAGATATCAGAGAAGAGTGACTAGAAGGTTTAATGTCCCAATTTATACAACTAGAGTCATGGTATCCAGGAATAGATTTATTTATTTTTAATGTACAGTTTGATTTTAAAAGATTTTGCAATAAAAGTTTAAAATTATGACCTGTGTGGTGATATGAAGTGATTGCAGATTAAATTTTAAGATAACACTAAACAGTGCATGTTTGCTACTGAATTTTGAGTGATAAATTCTGGAAGGAAGTTGCTTGGTAAGTACCTGGAACTATAAAGTGTTAAACCACAGCTTAGAAAGCATTAGCCAAGTAAATGTTTACTTTTTTGGTTTACTCAGGCATCTTAGTTCAAAACTAAGAAACTCAGAACTGAAGAGCAGAGTGGCTTGTTTCCTTATTCCATAATTCTGAATGTAAAATTGATGCAAAAAAGGACATCTCTTGCAAGCAGCTTTCTGTACATGGTGACTAGAAGCAATTGATTCAGATCACTCAATACAGATCAGATGTTTTATGGGAATGTTGAAAGTTACTGGAGCAGGGCAGACCAAAAGAACTATATTGTTCAGTTTTAGCAAGCTAATTGTGGGTGACTATGAAGTGTTATTAATTAAAAAATATATGAGGAGTTTCATTCTCTTCTCAATATATCCTTTTTTTTGCCTGAAGGTATGTTTTACGTGTTCTGATCTGAAGTTAACAATCTAGATTACTGAATTTAAAGGGCAAGAGTGCATATATTCTGAAGTTTGCACTGACAGCGAGTCACTGTGATGGAGCCATGTTGTAACTGTGTGTTCATGGAGTTTAGGTGTCTTATCCCAGCAGGAGTGTATCAAGTAGTCTATATAAAAGCTTGCTTAGTGAGAATTTGGCATGGAACTGGGATGCATATTGTTCCATTAGCTGTCTTCTCTAATTTACTGCTTAAATTTCAGAAAAGCTGTGTCTTATTACTCAGCTGTTGAAATTACTGATACGTAATAGTGCATATTGGCTTTTCTGAGATCGGTTGCAGTGTATTTTCTAAACATGGGTTATGAAACAAATATGTTTTGTCTTTGGAATTTTATATCTTATCTACTGAATGAGCTAAACCCAAGTAAATAGACAAAACCTTGACAACCTTCAGAGCTTGCACTTAAAATTTTACTTGACTCGAAGTATTTAAAACAATTTTGGCAGCTTAGTTGTTGGGCAAAAATAGTCCTGTAGGATGGTGGTAAGTAGACTTTTGGCTATAGGAAGCCTATCTTATGGAAAAGATTAAAGGAACTAAGTTTGTCCAGGAGTTCAAGGTGGCTTAATACTCATGGGGAGAAGCTGCTTCACCCTCAAGAGAGTTTCTAAAATAGTTTGTGTGTTTTGCAGGCAAGGCAAAAAAAAAAAAGGAAAAGCTGGAATCTCTAATGGCAGCATTTGAAACTTAAAAGGAGTGGAGGAAAGGGATGGGTCATAGGGAAGTGCTGACTAATGGTCAGCAAACACTGTAAGGAAGTTCATGTATTAAGAAGTGACCTCATTTCCTAAAGGAAAATAAATGCCATACTATTCAAGCTTAATGTTTGGGCTAAGGAAATCTCTAAACTGGACTATTAGAAAGTGGGAAAGAACTATGTTAGAGGGAAAACTTCATTATAATGATGTTAGCCATTAAAAAAAGACACACAAGTGACTTCTGGAACAGAAATTAGCAGTAGTGTGTAGTGCATTTCCTGTAGTCTGATCTCTTGTATGGGTAGGATGTACCCATATCTTTAGAGAGACTTGTTACTAATAAGCATGATTTTAAATACTAGATATATATTTGATGAGTACATGATTTTTAAAAATGTGTGCCATAAGTAAATAAAATGCTTTTCCCCATCTCTCACAGGAGCAGCACAGCCCTTTCACCACTCTACTACCTACTCCCCCAATGTCTGAATTCTGATTTTCATAACTAGTAGATGAAGACTGCAGTGATTATAAATTTGGAATTAACTTATGCTAAGTCAAGGTGATAATTTTAAGTTATTTAGGGTTTATTTGAAACTCTTATTATAAATCTCCTGCCGAAATTTAGTGAAATTTGTAGATCTGTGATTTTTGCTTTGTCATCTGTTTTGACTAAACTGTTAGCACTTCAAGAACTGTTCGTTATTCAAGTGATAAGCTTTTAAATATAATCATGTGCTTAACACATTTTATAATCAGTTTCTAATTCCCTATGTGCCAAAAGATGCTCAGAAAGCAAATGAAATTGCTGCAAATCAAAAACATAAACGCTGAGCTATATGTATTTATTATTATGATTTAATGAGATCTATTACTTGCTTCAGCAGAGAGGCTGGACTGGATGACCTCCAGCAATCTCTTTGAACCTTACAGATTGCATGAATACCCAAATTCTTCATAATAAAATATAAATTAATATTTCCAGTTGGTAACTTCTGAAAGATGCAGTGAATTTTGAGTTCAAAGTTAGTTTTACTTTCCTTCTTTTACAATGGACTTTTGAATACTTTTTAATTGATGCTCTTCAAACTCTTTGTGAATGGTGAAGGGAAATGTAGAATGGAACCTGAAAATCCTCATATAGAAAACATTTTTAGGTCACTTTAAAAGATAAATATAATAGCCATTGTATTTAGGTATACTATATATTTAAATTATAGGTATAATAATTAAAATTACATAGTAAGTAGCTCAGTGTCTTCTCAGGCTTCTGCTCTGTATTTTCCTTGGCACTCTAGGTTAAATGGGAAAATAAAAATAACTTTTCAAAACATAGCCTTTAGACAGTTTATTGTATCTGAGATAAGAAATCTGTTGCCTCTGGTGCATTGCAACTTGGGAAATCTCCCTTCAGGGGGTTGAAGCATGGGGGAGGAAAAAGAACAATCTGCTGGTGAGAAACGCAGTATGCAAGATTGCATAGAGTTGGCTGAGGAGGCTGAGTCTTACCAGTACTGACTCAGGCAGCAACTTGCTTTTGGAAGATTGTCTACTTTGTTTTATGTAGCAGTCTTCAAAGTCTTTGGGGACAAGAGTAATTGCCTTCAACCTCAGCAACACATGGTGTGTGAAATGTAAAAGTAAATAGCTCTCCCTGAAACACGATCATAGGAAGGAAACAGGAGTTGGTTTTTTGGTAAATAAACTGCAGTCTCAAATGAAGGAAAAGATAGTCTGTAAGACTGTTTGTGTTGCTGAAACTGAGCTCACCTAAATAGCTGATTGATTTAAGGTGTGAAGTGTCAGTTCTGAAGCATATATTAAAAATAGATGTCCATATTAATGATTTTAATAGCAAGAAGAACAGATCACTTATTCTTTGTAGCAGAAAGCTATGCATTTATTTCTGGTAGGTCCTGCCTAATGGTTTTTTACGAGTAAGTTCATCCTGTCAAGGCCGTTTGGGAGTGATCATTGTCTGAACCATCCAGCAATCAGTTCGAACTGCCCTCTGAGACTTCCTACTTGAAGCAATAAGGAAACAACCTAAAGAATCTTTTTATCTTAATATTTTGTTTTCCTTGGTGGTGGTTAGCCTCGGGGTTAATCAACAGGATTGCTACAAACCCCTTTTACTAAGACAGCTGGCTATAGCAGTTTTTATTGCAGCATGCTTAGGCAAGCCTCTCTTGAAAACCTTCAGGCAACAGAAGTAGGGTGTCTAGAGAGGGGCGTAAAATTGCCTGGCTTCTGTTCATGCAAAGAGGCATTTGATTTCCCTCTTGCTTTCTTTGTCTCCTTTTAAAAGCTAACTAGGGAGAGAGAAATGAGATAGAATCTCAAAGATAAAAGGACAAGAAAGTGGTAAAGTATTCCGTGGCCCATCACTTCTGAAAATGGAAAAGTATGCCATGGCCCATCACTTCTGAAAATCATCTGCCCTTCCCTTAATAAATGTGAAAGCTAGTGTTTGTGTAATCTTGTCTTTAGTGTTACAGACGGCAAAATGGTTGCGTCTTGAGGAGGTCTGAATTTGCTAAGCAGGGGTGTAGGAGGATATCTGTAAAGTTAAACAAATGTAGTGATTTCACTTAAAATAGCAGCAGAGACAGTTCTTCCTTTAGATTTGCCCTCCTTGGTGATATATTTTTATCTCTTTCATTGAAAATTAGGGAGAGGAAAAAAAGCTGGAACCTGCATATACTGAGTGACTGAGTCATGGGAAGCAAACTGCTTAACTTTGGGGGCAAGGTAGAGAAAATGGGAGGTGTTCTTTCAAGATAACCCCTTTTTCTGCTGTGAAACTGAGAGGGCAAGTTTAATATTAAATGTCTGGTGATAAAGAATCTGATCACACCATTTAGTACTTTATGGGATTTGAGAAAGAACTGAACTGGCCCAAAGACTGTAAGAGAAGGACTTTTCTTCTTAGTGTCTGTAATACTGCTATGTCTTACAGTTTTCAAAGTAATGGACAGAGTCCTGGAAATGAAAACATCCTTATATTCTTTTTCTTTTGTTACTGAAACTCAGAAAATTATTTTATTCGGGAAATCCACAGAGGAATCCAAGAATAATATTTTTGAGAATCAATTTAAGATACTTCTAAGCATTGTGATAGTAGCCCTGTTTTTCTGTATGAGGTCCTTGAGTGCGGTGCAGGAAGAGAGGCAGAAGGAAAGGGAGTAATAAATACATGTTATTGCTTCCATTTTAGCTTTGACCAAGGGCAGTTCTTTCAAGAGCAGGTTATAGTAAAAGTGATGCTACCTTGACAAATCTTTGAACATAATATCTTGCATTCATCTCTTCTATTAATAATGCATGTGTGATCAGACTGCCTACTGCCCACGCATCCATTTTAGCATTACACAGTCTGAAGTGAGGACCTTTCTGTGAGTGCTTTCCTAAGAAGGGCAGTGCTGTTCTGCAGCCTCAGAAGAGCGAAGTGTTTATACTCAGAGCAGGAAGCTTAGTTTTAAGTCCTTGGTGTCTGTATTGTGCATTGTCTGCAGGCAGGCCAGTGCTCATGAAAACTGCCTTTGAACACCTTAATATTAAATACTATGGTTTATGTATCTGTAAAAGCTCTCTGTCTCGTGTATCAGTGTCCACTGCTTTATGGGCCATGCTTTCTGGAATTTTTGCTAGCTCTTAGCATCTTGCAGTCTCCAGCCATTTTAGGAATAAATTTCAGAGGGATTTGTAGAAGAGCTAGCCTGACCAGTATGACTGTGTACAAAAGCTGTTTCTTGACCAATTAGCCTTTTATCAGAGGCATTTAAGTGTCCCTTACTGAATAGATCAAGTTCAGTTTCAAACCATTAATGTGCTGAAAGAATTTCTGCTGCCTAAGACTGTAATTTTGTAGGATAGCATATGTGGTTCTATTTCATACTTAGATTAAGGGGCTTGAGCTCTGACAGAGTCTCTTCCCACCTAGTCGACAGGTTGTTCGTGACCATCACTCATACTTTTATCGCTTTTGTTCTATCTCAAAGTTACTGAAATCACATTTTGGTAAGGACACAATCAGTGGCATAGATGGTGTAGTCCAACACAAGCTTTGTTTAGTTAATGCATAAAGACCTATCAAGTAGAAAGAAGAATATGGAAAATTCAAAACTGCAGCCATTTTAGATATTGCAGCAGTATTCAGAAACTTACATCAATATTTCTTTTTCTTCAAAGCAATTAGACTATACCTGGAGACATGGCCATCCTTAAGGGGTGAACTGTGTTATGAATTTTAGGGGCTTTTTCTGACACTTTTGGGAAACAGATTGCAAGGTTAGGAATTTTACTGCCGTGTGCTTTTATATATATTAGGCTGTAATAGTCCTGAAAGCCAAGTTAATATGGAGAAGACAAGTGGAAATACAGTGCTTTTCCCAAGCAATGGGTGGAATATAATCTATCAGTAGGTGAGATTTTCATTGCTGTGTGACCTGCCTTTTTTTTTTTTTTTTCTTTGCTGAATTTTGTTCGATCTTCTTCTTTACAAAGCCAGCTGGAAAACCCTTATACAGTTTTGGGCCACTTTAAGTGTGAAACCTTGTCTAATAGTGGTGCAGATTCAGAGGAGCGTTCATGGAGGACTGAACTGAAGGTAGAGATAATTGCAATTCAATTTGAATTTAAATCATTTCAAACAATGTAGTAATGCTACTCGAGATATAAATGTTTGTTACACCACTTGCAAAGAAATGTACTTCACTTTTAAGTCAGCTATGCCTAACTAAAAACGGCACATATATCTGAAGACTTAGTTTCATGTTTTGCTCTTTTCCAATTCTTGAAGTCCCCTGAATAGGATGGAAAGGGGTGCACTCACAAAGATTGTCACATCTCTCTTGGGCCAAAGCTGAATCCTCTCCATTGTGTTTGAATACTCTAAGTGTGTCATCAGCCATAACCCAGAAGTCTCTGCATGCTACACTTCAGTTTTTGAGTGTGTAATCAAAGCAGTTCATGTGAAGGCTGCTTATACTTAACCTTTTCTTCTATCCCATTTCTAAACTGAACTCTGGAAAATTTATCTTTGGGAATCCCCATGGACCATCTGCCCAATCAGACTGATCCTCTAGCTATTGTTGCCCTTTTTAGGAATATACATCCAGCTCTATTCTTGAATCAGTACATTGTTTCACAGCTGCCCTATGGTCAGACTACCACATTTGTTATTCTGCTTAGAACTTAGGCCTCTACAGGAGTCCATAATCTGGTTTCTTCTCTGCTTGCTAAAACAGAAGTCAGTTTAGCTTTATTGGTGCACTTGCTTATGTTTTATTACTTTCCTCTCTGTCCCCAGAACAGGGAGTACACAATGCGACGTCAACAGCTTTGGGAGGTCTGTCATGATGTTGTCAGTGGTGTGTGTTTGTGTTTTCCTTTGTTAAAATACAATTTCCGGTGAATTCTTAAATCAGTTCCAAAAATCTGAAAACCAAAATGCATGTTAGTCACCTCAAGTTCACTAAAGATGGAAATAATTTTCTCACAAACTATAAGTCTAGTCTACATTACCTTGTGGAGAAACACTTGCATAGTTTTTTTTGTGGTGATGCCTTTATACTGAAGAACATCTTGCCATCCTGAATGCTTGAGACTAATTTTTTGAAATTTGTTATGGAGAGTCATGTCCAAACATACTGAGTAATAGTTTATTGAGATATGGCTCAGATCATGTAAATTAGAAGGTCTTGAATGTAAGGATTGGAGCAGTTGTCATGTAAAAGCAACTATGAAAAAAATCTGCTTAAGCGCAGGCAAAAAGTAATGTAATGTTGATGTCCGTTCTTTTTATGTCCACTTAGACGTTTTTTGTGATGTTAGTCAAAATAGAGGGAAAGATCTCACCTGTGAAGAATGTCCTGTTTCAGTACTTGATAATTAAAAATACACAGTGTTTCTTATAAGTTGCCCTGATGCACACGCTGCAGATAGGAACAAAATAGAGTCCTGTATTCCTTCATGTAGTACTCAGAATAATCATCCATAATCAGTGGGGGTTTGCCTACTTCGTGTTCCATAAGTTGATGAGCGTAATTTGGAGTTTGTGGAAAAGAACTGACCTGTTGTGATGTGTTTTGGCTGGTTTCTTAGTATATAGCATTCAAACACTTAGGATATGGAGCAGATAAGATACATAGAAGGACTGTGATTTGATGGAGGTTGAAAAGTTTTGAGGCAGGGTGTGGGGGAAATGGGTATGTAGGTCAGGAAGCACAGAGCTGAGTGGGAGGAGATGAAAAAAAGGGTTTGCTTTCTTGAACAGTCATATGATTATTGATATAATCAGCTTGCTTACTTTGAGGGTTTTCTTTCATGGCTCTTTGCTCTAAGATGACTACTGGTTGGAGTTTAGTTGGTCAAGTAAGGAACATGCTGACTTTTCTCAAGTGGTACTCAGAGAAAAGGTGGAAGCTGCTGCTGCTGCTGCCTAAAATAACTTTCCATGTTAACAACTCCATATGAACATTAACTATACTTAGTGTGGTATGCTTAAGCAGTCTTGAGGAATCAATAATGCTTTCCTTGTGCTCTGAATTGGAAGCATTTCTAAAATTGCTTCTTCCATAGTCCATTCATCTCTCCCGTATTCAGTTATATTTTCAAAAACTGGTGAATGTTGTTTCTGTATGTTGAGTGCAAAAATTTCTCTGTAATGCAGGGAGACATTTTTCCTTCTGTTTCTTACTCTACACTCAACATATGAAAACAAATGCTATAAATTATGTCCCTTAGGTAGACATTTTATAAGTTCATAGTGTTACATGGATTTTTATAGGAGTTAAGTAGAAATAAATAAATGTGTATCATGGGTGCAGTGATGTTTTCCCAGTTTCCATTATTCCCAGAA
This sequence comes from Formicarius rufipectus, assembly GCA_013399695.1. NCBI lineage: Eukaryota > Metazoa > Chordata > Aves > Passeriformes > Formicariidae > Formicarius > Formicarius rufipectus. Next base: position 357,299 of record VXAU01003246.1, on the reverse strand, counting down.
CTGAGTTGTGCAAATACAACAAATCAGAAATGGAGGGGAGGAGTAGCACATGCTGGTACTGTAACTTAAACACATGGTCTGTGAAGCATTACTGTGCAGTGTTTTTACATCTGTATTATCTTTACCTGTTTTCATTGCTTTGCAAAATTGACCAGCAGAAAAGTGAAAAACTGTTCTCCAGTATAAAGGTTTATGTATAGCCCAGTATATATCGGGCAGTCTTTACTATGCTGTGCCATGTTTTAAATAGATAGTCTTAAAAAAGAAGTCATGCTGTATGTGGCATGTTTCTCAGTGGAGCTGAATATTTGAAAACATATGCAACCAAAGATGCAGTGTGCTCATAGTACCTTGTCAAGGTTTAACCCCAGCCATCATACAGTTTAAGGCATTGGTGTGATGATCAGAGAGGTCAGGTTCATCCTAAACATAGCCCAGGACTAGCCACTCTGAGGAAAATTAACTCTACCCTGGACAAAACCAGCACATACCTGTATTAAATGAGCTGTATTGAGACCCTACCACAGTGTGTCTGTAACTCTTTGATCTGGAATTGTTTGTGTGCGTGTTTAGAGAGGGTAAAATGTACACTTCTTAGAATACTTTTAAAAGCCAGTTCATGGTATGTTCTACCTTTTAACAGAAAGTACCTTCAGTGATTAGAATGTGATATTATAATTCTACATAAGTAATTATTTTGGTGACTACTGCCTCATTTTATGTTCTTCTGAATTTATTTAAATGTTTTGAGTTTGCTGAAGTAAATGAAAATGGGCATTCCATGTAATCCAGAACCTAAGAATAGTACCAAGTTAATGATGTATTGGATTCTATTTGATAAAAAAACACCTGTCTGAATATGAGTTTTAATTGATACCAGTTCTAAATGCATGGATAACAAACTTTGGTTTTGATGTTCACTGTGTATTTGGAGTTGTATTTTTGTCCACGTGTACTTCTCAGTGTCGCTTAATGTCACCAAGATAACATTGATTGCTTGTTATGAGTAGCCTACATTTGTTGTTCATTAGCGGAACATGCTAATCCCATGCTCAGAAGTAATCATTCATTACGTGTTTGTATTCTCATTTAATTGAATACTTTTGTGAATGACACCACTGAATATACTTCCCAATTTTTTTCAAAACAGAGAAATCTAAGCTCCCAAAGTTTTGCAGTTAGGCTCTGCAGAGGGCTAAGTGGATGACTCGACAGTCCCATTGTCCTCATTTTTTCACACGAATTTGAAAGGCAGCTGCACATCACTGTCACAGTACTGCTTTAGTATGACTGGTGACTTAAAGTACCACAGAGAGATTGTTCAAGTATGTGTGGTGAGGGGAGTAGTCCATCAAATAATCTGCAGATATGGTCTATGCACAGAAAGTTTGGGAAGACTAATGATTAATTACTAGTCAGCTCATTACCTCTCCTTAAGCACTGCATATGAACTCATCATGCCAAGATACTGGCCTGTGCTTGAGATTCCAGACATAACTGATTTGGTTTGAAAAGTCTGTGAAGTCACGTTTAAAAATGGCAAGTAGCTAATCAACGAGAAGAGGAAGAGGATGTTTAGTTCAAGAGTACAACATATAGTTACAGTACAGCAGTCTATATCACAATACTCGTGATGAACCTTATCTTACTGTTGCTGCAGCTCTGATTGCTATAGCTGTTGGCTGGGAAAGTGGTGGTGGCCAGGGTAAGGGTTTGAGAATCTGACATACAGTGATGCTTGGAGAGACTCCAAATGTTTTTGTTTGGTTTTGAATGTGGCTGTTGTTGGCAGGCTTAACCTTTAGTTGTTAAACTTTCTGTGCTAGCAGGTCGTTATTGTGAATGCATGACTGTCCTAACTCTCGCTTTGTTTTGTCTTAGTCACATTGATCAAACAACAACATGGCAAGATCCTAGGAAGGCCATGCTCTCTCAGATGAATGTTACAGCTCCCACTAGTCCTTCTGTGCAGCAGAACATCATGAACTCGGCATCAGGTAAGGAAAATTTGTATTTATGAAAAATCATGCAAATAAAGAAACCAAAAAATATTGTAATTGAAGAGAGAGAGAGTCCAGATTTAAGAAATGTTCTTCTAGTTATCTTCATTTAAAACTTGAAGTGTGTTGATGCCTGATGCATCAGAAAAGAAGCTGATACTTGAAGGGAATTTTTATATTTATGTTGTCAATAGACATTGTGCTGTAGTTCTTTGATTTTGTGGTCTTTTTTTTTTTCCAAATTAATGGTTCAAACCTCTAAGGAAGCAGAATTTTTGCCTAATTTCTTCTAAAAATGCTGTGAAATTGATGAAGACCAAAATTTCCATTAAATTAATGTCAATTTACATTAAAGCTTTGCTAGTGTTCTTCTGCCTCTCCTTGCTTACTTGACTAGCTATGCCATTTTTTTGCATTTCCTACATTTATTATGAACATCTCATTTGTTCCTGTCTTCCCTGAATGGATCAAGCAAACACCTTGAAAATCCTATTTAGAAGCAGAGATGTTTTGGTTTGCCTTGTTTTTCTATTATTTCCAAAATCCAGCATTATGATGATTATTCCTGTAGTCAAGGAATCTGATGTCTCTTCCTGGAATATAAAATTGTTTTTTAACTGGAAGGGGGTCGATCAGAGTAAAGTGCTCTTGTTCCTGCTGTAGAACCTGCTGTATGTTTTCAGAGCTCTCTTGTCCTGACTATGCAGCGAGCAGTTACATTTGGTGCCATGCTAGTTTGAATGCTACGGTCTTCCCCTTGCTTTGTCACCGTCTGTCTGTCACTGAGGTTCATGTTATATTTATTTTCTCACAGTCTGATTGTATTTTGTGTATGTCTGCTGTTCCTGTACTTCCCAAAGGTTACTCTCTGGTGCTGCTCTTTGTGGTCCGTTTAGACAGCTTTGTTTCATGCTGCGATTCATGTGCCACAGACAATACCAAAAGATTAACAGGCGTGACCAAACTGTGCTGTTCATGACTGAGTAGTAGAGGGGAAGTTAATCAAACTTTTTGCTGGCTAGGCCAGGAGACTGGATTATCCTGAAACAAATGAGTCCTGTTCAAGTTCAGGAAGTCGTGATTCACAGCAATTAAGGTCTCAGGCTTTTTTGTGAAAACAAAATAGCTTGATTATTTTTTCTGTAAATTTATCCCAGGAAACCTGGAGCAGTAGAGATGACATGTTTTTGCAAGGGCACTTCTGAAAAACAGATAATAGGAGAAAGGAAACAATTCCCTTCATCTATCTTGCTTTTGTTGTTTGTGCTAGAACGAGATGCTTGCTGTTTCAGTATTGACATAAATTCTAAATTCTTATCTTAACTATTTTAAGATAACTCCTTAAACCTTCAGTTGTACCAAAATTTAATAGGAGAAAATAATGATATATTTTATGTGATTTGAAAGAAATGAAGAGTCCTTAGCAAAAACAAAAGCCAGCTGTTTAATTGTAACAAGGTGACAAAACTGAAGAAGGTAGCAATCACTACACAAGGATTATTTTTAAAAGAAAGTAAAGAATTTGCATGTAATTGTGTGATGTGTGTGAGTGAATGGTGCTGTGTAGATATTCTTGCTTCTGCAACAAAAAACAGTTCAGATGTTTAAGTGGGTCATCTTGTGATTTGAAAAAGCGCTTATTTAAATACAAGTTCATTGAACATTTAATTTCACGGATGATACTGTGTTGAATATTAACTGAAAATCTTGGAAAGCTTTTCCCCCACTGCTCTGAATTTGATGAAGTGCATAAAGAACTCATAACTTCTGTGCATACTGAGTTACATATTTATGTGGGGTTAGTTTTTTTGCCTCTTAAATCAGTTGAGATAGTATGACTTGGAGCTGGCTCTTTGGATGCACCTGCTTACCCTTAACTTTTTTGCTATTAACAAAAGACTACTTTGAATTAAACACTACTGAACTTGCATTTATTGGGTATGATTCTTTTTCTGATACCTGATTTGGCAAATGTTTATCTGCTAACTTTAAATTATAACTGTATAATTGTTTTTCCTAGAGGCTCTTATATCTAGCTTTGTTACTTTTTATTACTGAGTTTGTGGTAGCTTATGCTTTCATCATGGCCTCTTGAATCTTTGGGAGAATGGATATATCAATAACTATTGTACCACTTCAGCACAGTGGAACTTAAATCTGAGTGCCAATGTTATAAGACTACTTAATGTTCTGATTTGGATATTCATCTTCAAGAACTGGGAAATAAAGTTGAGACCTTTAAGACAGAAGTCTCCTGTTATGAAATATTGCTGGCAATGTAACATGCCCTAGTGCTATGAGAACATTTCATGAAAGGTATTGGGAAAAACCGAGTGTAAGTATTGTGACAACTGGAGGTCACTGACTTACAAAATATATCTGAAATGCCACAAGGGAGAATGTTTTCCTTTCTGTATATACCTTGTGTACTGCTTGTTAACAGTAGCCCTTAATCAAAGTTACTGTCCACATTTTAGTGTACCACCACTGGAGCTTGTGCTAAAACAATAAATAAGATTTTTGGGGGCTGTCTTGAAAGTCTCTAGGAGCTTTAACCATTTAGTCAGAACTGGAATTCTCATCATTTACTAGAATTAAGACTAGAAAAATAAACTGAAAAGGCAGATACAGAAGAGTCCTCTGAAAGGTGCTGTGTGCATATTGGAGATAAACCTGTTGTATTTTTTGATAAATAGGGAAAATGGAACTAAGGGGAAATGGGAAGAAAGTGTAACTAGAAGGTGTGATAAGGGTCAAAAGATTGTTTAAAATATAAAATTAAGAAATATACAGTTTTACATTAGGTAAAAAATTTTAGGTCATCTTAAGACATTCTGTCTCTGGAGGCACCTAAAATTGGATGAGAACCCAGGCATCTTTCTGCAAGTTATGTTCCTTTGAGGAAGTTAACAGACATCTGAACCAACTTTATCTTTTCCTGGCATGATTTTGTGGGTGAATATTTATTCTGAGTGTTAGTTAGTATGTGTCCTTTACAGGAAGGCATCAGAGTATGAAAAGTGAGGGGTTTTTTGTTTGTTGGTTTTTTTTGTTTGTTGGTTTTGGTTTTTTGTTTTGTTGTTGGTTTTTTTGTTTGTTTTGTTTTGTTTGGGTTTTTGTTGTTGTTGTTGTTTGTTTTTTGGCCTTTTTTTGGGGGGGGTTGTTTTTTCTGGGTTTGGTTTTTGTTTTTGTTTTTGTTTTTTTTCCCTTGGTCCTGCTGTCTTAGCTTGCTGTACATAATCAGCTAAAATAGTTTGGGCCATACATACACAGAGAAAGCAGTCCAGTGCTCTTTTAGATGATGTTTCTTGGTTAATCTTCTGTGAAATGGTATTGCATCTTCACATCAATAGCGAGAAGGAAATAAGCTTGTTATTTGTAAATATCGCACATGTATATAAAAATTAATTGTAACTCTTCTAATTTTTTGTGTTGTTTCTAACAATTTTTTCCCCTAAAGGTATTACAGAAGAAACTATGTTCTTCTGTCTTCATTTAAAGGGGGAGGAGGGGGGAGGAAAAAGTAGTAATAATGGTACATTGTTCTTCTGAGGAACATCTATACATTGCTTCCTGAGGTAAATTTATAAATTGGAAAATAAACAGTGGCTGTTTCTTATACAATTACAGTTGATGTAACAGTGATGGGATAGTAATTGTATTTATATACTTTTGTTCTTCAGATACTTTTACTTCCTGAATCATGCTTGACAGCACTGCTTACTTTAGCCTCTTCCGCTTGTGCATAGACCTTAGATAATTAGCTTTGAAGCAGATTACTTGTCTGTCTTCTTTTGTCTTCACTGTTATGTGGCAGTTTTGAATAGAGTTTTCCAGTGAAAATTTGTAGGCCTAGTGCAATTCCTTTGTCTCTTAGGGTATGGCTGTAGTGTCAAGTTAAAGGTTGGCAGGAAAATGAACACTCAAATTCGTAACTCTTGGGTGACAGGCGGGTAAGAAGGAAAATGCCAAAAATAAAGCTCTTCTCTTAGGTTCTTGCTTGCTTCAAATATAGATTTCTCCTCTACATAGCCAGTCATGCTACAGATTCTGCTTTGTGTAAATTCAGTGCTACATACAATGTTTCAAAGTATCTACATGACAGTAATCTTTGCTTTCTTCATATGCAAAAATGCCTCTTTTTAAATAGTGTCTGTTTGTAATTGCATATGAGAAGGTAAAAAAAGTCTCACAAAAAGTGGAGACATGCACCAAAGTGACATGAACACAGGCTTTTAAAATTACATGTTATTTATACTAAGTTACACAATTATATAAATATTTAATTACAAAGGTATGTCTTATCAGTAGTTCTGTAAAAATGGCTTACATTTGCAAATTAGAATTTAATTTTTTGGTAACTTTGTCCTTAAAAGTGCCACAGTGCAGGGTGAGTTCCCTGGAAGGGCAGTCTCTCCCTGTGCCAATTATCTCACAGAATTGTAAATTTATGGTTGTGATAGACTCCTAGGTCATGAAATCAAACAGAGCTAGTAGGAGGCAATGTCACAGGGATATATTGTTGGTGCTAAATGTTTGTAAAAGTTTGAGGGGAGACTGCAAAAATACTTGAAAGATATTTTGGTACCTAATAAGCAGACAGAATCTGGCTTAAAGAATAACTTGAGAATATCCTGAGTTGGAAGGGACCCAAAAGAATCATTGGAGTCCAACTCCTGGCCCTGCACAGGACAGTCCTAAGAGTCACACCATGTGCCCAAGAGTGTTTGCCAAGCTCTTCTTGAACTCTGGCAGACTTGGTGCTGTGACCACTTCCCTGGGGAGCCTGTTCCAGTGTCCAGTATACTTGGAGGCCAAGGGACTATTCAGAGTCTTTATAGCTTTTTGGTCTATATAGGTACTCAGTACTTTATTTAAATGTTTGTAGAGTGTGACAGTCACTAAATGAACTGTTTTCAGCAATGAGATCTGTTCATCACTCCAGTTTAGATGCCTGGGCTAAGTGGACTATTGGTTAGACCCAGCATTGATGTTTCTGTACCATATGGGCTACAGTAACTATGGAAATTTTAGTGAGAAGGTTTGGGGAGCAGAAAGATAGGGCTTAGATAACTTAGGTCACAAAAGCTGGAAATTCTGTTCCTATTGAGCCTTTTTGGGGGGAAAAAGACATGTAGTTACAGAGGAATTTTCCTAGCTGCTCTGGGCAAATGTGTCTGCTATTCCTCGGTTTGGTTTTCCTTCTTTCCTCTTATACTTGCCTCTAATACCAAGTTTGTCAGACTAGCAGTTAGAAAATCAGACTTGTCTTCTAGTTTTCCAATTGCTCACAAACCCAAACAGAAATTACAGAAAGCAGTACTAATCAGTTTTTGAACTACCATTTCAACATATAAGGGTGACAGCAGAAATAAAACAGCAGTTTGTTGTCCAAGGAGGAAAGCAATGTTATTAATGCCAAATGTTTGTATCAAGAAAAGTTCTGTTTCTGCAGTCACTGATGGCATTTAGCAAGGAAGGTTTGCTGCTGTGCGAACCAGGTGAACAAATGAACCTTTCTTGTCCTGTTCCACAGCTGGGCATTTTACTTAGAAAAAGAACCTTGCCCAGCTTTGTCTCTAGTAAGCTAGTACTCAACAGATCACTGAATCTCGTAAGTAGTACTGTTCCACCAGTTAGGTGGAAAGATCAGCTGCTGGCAACCTGCTTCAAAGGCATTTTGGTCTTACTTGTTACAAATGAACATGCTGGACCAGTATAGACTTCACTGTTCAGCAGGACTGACACCCCATGGCTGGTTTTGTTTTCCCTAGAGCCCCATGGGGTTTTTTTTTGGCTTTGCAGCTCAAAGGAGAATTTCTTGCTGACTCTCCAAAGGATGTGTGGCTTGGAAGGACTCTGAGGAGGTCTGCCCACATGGCTAGTGTGTTGGCTTAGCAGTCAAGGAATGTTTCTGGTTCTTAATTGGCTTCTACACTTGGATGATGGAGGGCATGTCACTGTGTTCCTGTGCCCTGGTTTTATAAAATAGCATCTCACTGATTAGCTGGCTGGTCTTTGGATATGATAGCAAAATATAAGGTTCTTTGCAGTAGAGCTTTCAATCCTGCATCAGTCCTTTTGTATGGTGAACACGTTAGAATTTAAGAATGATTTGCAGTATTGTCATTCTTTCTTGCCTGTTCTGTTCACTGGCTTCTGATAAAAGCTGAGGTACGTGTTACTTGTATGCAGTATTTAAAGTTTATGAGCATTAGGGATGGGAAGGAAATGTTCAATATTTTTCCTCACTTGAAAACCTGTAGCTCTAATGGCAGAGCAGTGAAGTTGCTAGAGAAGGGCATTGTTTTCTGAGCCAAAATGGAAGTTTAAATTAGAAATGTAGTTTGCAAGGGATCTTCAAAGACCACAAGAAATTCTTGTCCTGGTTATGCCTTGAGATATTACTGGAATGCAAGTGAATTATTATTTTACTCATTTTGACATTTCTCCAAGAACATCTTTTGAGATTAAGCAAACAAATCTATCCTGCTCCCCAACCCCCCTCCCTGCTTTAGACTGAATTTTTCAGCAGGAGCATGACTTCAGGACAAAGTGACAGTCAAGATATAGTAGGCATTTACCAGATACACACATATATTTTTGTGTGTATATCTGAATCTGATGTGTGAAATTATGATGTTTGTGCATACTTAGTGTATCTTATACAGAATAGTCTGTTTGACCAATGGCTTTTGGTAGTGTATTACTGTATTATGCTGAGGAAGAATGGAAGGAGAGCTTTAAATAGGATGGCTTGCTGCTGCAGCAGGTTTTGTTCTCATTTCTTTTCTATTCTTAACAGTTTTATTTGATCTTTTGTAATATAATTTTAGGACTGTACTTAAATCTAAAATATGGGGAAAATATCCCTGTATTTATCTATTTTCATGTCTCTGTGAGGATAAGAATTCAAAAATATGTATTTGTAAAGCACCTGCCAGATAAGATGAGATGAATGCAACTTTAAAAATAGTTTTCAGTCTAAGCAAAATACAGATGAATGTACATGATCATATAGAGATGGGGATGAGTGGTTTAAGAGCTGTACAGGAATGAAATATAAGAGAAACACTCCTCATGCTCTGTGTTCAGACATTAGCTGTGGACTCCACAAAACTGTCATCTACCTCCCATTTACTATTTCCTAAAAGTAGTTTTTCCTGTGTGTGTCTTTCTGCTTGTAGAGGCATAGCACTGCTGTTCACAGCACTGTGTGTCTGTGGCTGCTTGTGGTGTTTTCTTACCTTTGCTTTGTCATTGCTCGTTTACCTTCCTTGTTCTTCAGATTTGCATTTTTGCCTGCTTAAGCCTTGAATGTTTTCACAGAAAGTTACAATATGAGGTAAAGGGGAGATGAGCTTTATCACTTTTTTTAATTGTTTGTGAAAGACCAAGGAATATTTCAGGATCTCCTCAGTGTTATCTTGTTGCTGCTGCTGTGCCTTAATCACTAGATGAACTTTCCTATGGGAAAGTCTATGCTTCTTTCTCTTGGTGCTCATGCTGGTTTCATTCTGGCAGGCTTGACTTATTGCTGGTTTTATACTAAAATAATATAGCAAAAGGAAGTGTTAAAAGCATATGAAAGGATGCAAACAAGTTTTAAAATAAAACTCTAAATCCTAAATCAAAATAAGTGTTTTCTGTTCCTTGATTTCCCACTCACCACTTCTTTGCCCTTATCCCAGAAATGTTAGACATGAGCTTGAAACTCTTCTGTTTCATATACTGTTATATATGTAAAATGTTGAAATTTCTTTTAGATCAATATCAGCTGGAGCAAACAAGAGCCCGCCATCAACTCCTTCCTTCTATATTGCAGGCCCACTCCCCGATGGATGGGAACAAGCTATGACCCAGGATGGAGAAATTTACTACATAAACCATAAGAACAAGACCACATCTTGGCTAGACCCAAGGCTTGACCCACGCTTTGGTAAAAGTTCATCTTGGTTCAGAATTCTTGATTTGCTTCAGTTCACTCAGCTTTAGTTTTCCAGGCATATTTTCTAAACTTTATGATACAATTAAAATATATTTTAATTTGAGTTATAGAGACCTTATCTAAATAGTTATTATTTTTCAAAGATAAAAACTATTAGTGTATTTCCTTCAGGACTGTATGTTACCCAAGTTTTTAATTCTGTGGGTTGGTATTTTGCCATATGATCCGTACAGCTCCCAAAACTGGTGACATTCACTAATTACTTATGTAGAGACAGTTTCAGCCAAGCTCACTCTTCCCTTTAAAATGGTGAAACTTTACCATGGAAGAATCTTTTAATTCCCAAACAAATATCTACTTTCCTTTGTGCTATCTTAAGAGGACATTGTCAAATAATAGTTTATGCTGTTTAAATATACTTGAAACATATACCAGCTTATAATTCCAGCTTGTCACAGTGATCATCATAACAAAACTTTCTGTTTTAAACAATACGGTGAGAAATCTAATTAGTTTTGTTGTTTCTGCTTTAATAATCTTTTTATGGGGTAAAGATTATGTAATATTGGAAACAGAAATAGTAATTTAAGTGAAGGATCACAAAGTCTAGATGTAGAAATTCAATAAAATTGAAATTATATGTAATTTTTTCCAAGTTTTTGATCTGTATGAAGAGCAGAACTGCAGACTTTTCAGCAAAATATTTGCACTGATGACTATGAAAAGCAATTACATATATGAAGACTGTAAACTAGTTTCTTAGATTGTCCAGGTCGTGCATTTAAGCTGGCATTACAGTTTCTATTTTGTATAAAGACATGGCCTGTGTGTGTAAGCCTTATTAGCTGTATTAATTTGCCCTTGATTTGGTTTCCCAATAACTTAATATTTTCAACTCTTCTGGATTTTAGTTATTTTTCCAGAGTCATGGAAAAACAGTAGGGCTAAAAAAAAAAGGAAGAGATCATTGTGGTTTTCAGGCTTTACTTTTGGACTCAGTGCTGCTAAATGAAAACAGTGTGCAGACCACTGAGTAGGTCAGGCTGAGGGGATACAAAACCTTTGAAGCTTTACAGGGGTTGACCTAACAACAACTGTGGGCCCCTTTTGGGAGAGGCATTAACTCCATGAATGCCATATAAATACAGAGCTATAAAACTAAACAGTCACTGTTCTGTTTTTCTGTATTGGCTGTTGGAAATTCATGCATTGTTTTGTTTGTAGGCTTGAGTGCTTACTTAAAACATCCATTTGCTCTTACGGAGAACACCAGATTGTCACGCTTTGTTTATAAACTGCTCACCAGTTTGTAGACAGGTTGAACCACTTGGGCCCCAAGGTGGGGCATCAGCTTTGGCAAATGTCCATTCTGGATTTTATACCAGCCGGAGCTACATACCTGTTTGTCTGTTGCAAGAGGAGTGTGGAGGTAATTTGCAACATCATAATTACTTAATTGTGAATAAGGCTTTAAAGGAAGCAGTCATTTTGAAAATCAGTGTTGCCTTTTGCAGTCAATTATATTTACTCAGTTAACATTGCAGAGTATCTATTTTCCTTTACATGTATTACTTTATAGTTTCCAGTGATGAGCTGGAATTAAAAAGGAGTGTAGAAAAGGCTTTAATTGATAGAAGTCATGAGTGAGATGAATCTTGCATTTCAGAACCATTTTGTGCTTCTGTAAATAGAGTAGTCTAACTGTTAGGGCAAAAGCTACTTGTCTTGTGCATACTGAAACTCCATCAAATGTTAAGGCTGTGCAGTTAAACTGAAAGAAGTTAGAAATGTCCAAAAGACTGATTAAGGGTTTCTTGCTGCATAGCTTCCCTTTTTGGGCCCACTGCGTATGTGTATCCCAGACAGGCTTGAGTACATGCCAAGGCTCTTTATTTTGTGGTCAGACTTTTAATCTGTTCCAGACCTTTTCAGTCAAAGAGCTCAAGTGTAACTGAAAGGGGCAGGAAAGGAGAAAAAAGCATGTGGGCTCTTCTGATCTAGAGTGACGGCAAATAGAGACAAGCTGCTAGCTGCTGTTGAGCTTGAAGGAGTTTTCCTTGAAAACTTAAGTTGTATGCATTGTATTGTGGTTTATGTTTTTATCATCTGAGCCAAGAAAATACAAAATCTTATGCCTGTTGCTTTCTCACTTGTGACCTCCTTAAGTCACTCCAGTCATGAAGAAAAAAAATGTCCTTTGACAGTTAAATTACTGAGCCTTGCATTTATTTATCATGTGGGGATCCTCAACAAATATGTGCTATGACCCCAAATAGTGTGCAAATGACTCAGAAGTTTACCTTTCTGTGCCTAATTTAGGTTGAAACTCCTATTGGGTGTTTTCCCCCTGAGGATCACCATACCTTTTTGTATTACTCTGTTTTAATATAAGGGCTTGATTTTCACTATTTTTTTACTACTAACACTTTCAGAAGCAGGGTGAATGCATCTTTGTCCTGTTGGAGCTTTGGGTTATTACAGTGATACTAATGTTGATTGAAAATGAAAGGAGAAATTAATTCTTTCTTGATACTGCCATTTTCATCAGTCTTAAGAACCATTGAAGAAAACAAAACTATTGAATGGCATGTGCAAACATAATCTTCTATTCTGGTATTCAAAACCAGAAAGTATGAAGAGTCTTTGCTCTTATTGCTTCTGAATTCTCAGCTTCCAGGGAGACAGCCATTGTATCTCTGTATGTTCAGACGGAAGCTTTGCATTCATCTTTATTTTCTCCAGTACATGTTCATATACCTATTTTTCAAATAGGGTTCAGATTTTTCCATTATTGTGGCTAGAAAAGACAGAGGAAGGAGGATCAGTTTGAAAAAAATCATTTTAGGTGGACTGACTGACTTGTTAAGGGGAATTTTGGTATTGCATTCATGCTTTTATAAAGAAAATAAAAGAATGTCATTAATATGGATTCTTTCTTGGAGCAGGCTTTCAGAAATAACGTATCAGATAAGAGCTCCTGTGAGAATACCCAGCTGTGAAGTAGGCTAGGTCTAAAACCTGAGTGCTCCATGTTGAAGATAAAAACTTAGTTCCAAGTCTAACATGTTTGAAATGTACTTGAGGTCTTCAGCTACACCACATAAATGGCAGTGGAGTCTTGTGGCTCAGATGTTCATCCTCCAAGTGTACAAATACGACTTGAAAAACAGTTTTGTGTTCAGAGAATTCGCAAATTTTAAAATCTAGGAAAGAACTAAGTAGAGTAAAGGAGGGTCTTCTTATGCCAAGCCAAGGAGTTGTAAAAGATGACATGGGATCAAAGGAATGGGAATGGGAGGGGGGGTGGTCCTTAGGCCTGTGTCAGCAGGATTCTTGTCTAGTGGAGCATCTGGTACAAACATGCTGTCCTACCTTCTGAGTGCCTTTAGAGGCCTCATAGTAAGGGGCTTCAAATTGTCTTTTTTTTTTTTTTTTTCCTTTAAGGTAAGTGGATTTTCAGGTTTAGCTCATGTTTTGGACTGTTTTGTCATCTCTGCTGTTGTTCATTGGTCATTCTTCACAGATCCTACTGGATTTTTAAGCTTTCCATATAACTCACTGCATTTTCCTGATAGTCAGAGAACATCTGGATAGGAAGCAGGTCAGCTGTGCATTCTGAGTGACTGGAGTTGGTGAAGTATAACATCTGCTTTTTCTATAAAATTAAATTTCCTAGTACCAGTTGAAGTTTGGAATCCTTTAACTTTATTGCTACAAGTTTCCAATAACTGGCTTTTGTATCAAATACCACTAAAGGGATTTTTACTGTTATTTAAGTTTGCAGATGATAGGACTTGATTTTGAAATGCAACTTAAAATAATTTGCATTTTGAGGGTACTTAATTTGTTAAATTCAAAGATGGGACAGCAAACTTGAAATGAGAAAATTCTGGAAACTGGCAGCTGATTTCTCAGTCTCTGTTGGGTTAAATCTGGTGTGAAAACCATAAATACTCCATTAGAGTAGTCAGATAAGTGTCTTCAGGGAATGGAGTAAAACAAGGTACTGTTTCAGTTTCCTTGTTATTTTATTCCAGACTTCAGTTTTAAAGGTCTGTAACTAGTGATGATACCAGTGTTACACATACCCAGTCTACTTCCTTCTGTTCTTTCAATTGTTGAAGCTGTGATATGTAGTATGAAGCAAAAGATGTGACCTCAGGTTGAAATCATTGCCATGACTTTATTTTTCTCACTCCCACTTAGAGATTAGATTAATGTTCTTTGAAGTTCTGAATGATTTTGGATGAGGGGGAAGGTAAGGCAAGGACAGCATTTAATATCATTATGAAAAGTGCCACAGGGGCTCTGTGTACAGTAGCTGCTTAAACTACAGAAGTAGGAAATGGAATAAAACCAGTGATGACAGTAGGAGTATGAAGATTGCACATCAGGATTTTCTGCTTCCTTTTTTTTGTAATGTAAAAACACTACACCTTTGAAACAGTGAAAAGGGCTTGTTCAGAAACACTGAAGTAAAATGTACATTTCATTGAAACGTGTTTATAATTTCTATTTTAAAAACAGGAAAGCAAACATACAAACTTTTAATTCATGTAACAGTTTAAGCCTCAGAGGGTCTGCTAACTTTTACTATTGAAATTAGAAGGAAATATTCCATAGTGCTGCTTTCTTATCCCTTACCTGTCTAGCACTTTGTTTAATATATATTTCTTCACATTGCTTTGTAGGAGCCTTTCCAGATGCAGATTTGTGGGGAAGATAGAATGGGAATCCTAGACTGGAAAACTGGTTTTTGGCTTTTGCCTAGGAAAAAAACAAAACAAAAAACCGACACAAAAAACAAACAAACAAAAAAACCCCCACAAAAACAACCAAACAAAAAAGGCACAAAACAACAACAAAAAATAAACAAAAACCCACAACAACAAAACAAAAAAACACAAACAGAACTTGTGGCTGGTCATCTGGTCATAGTAGTATTTCAGACCTTTTACATTCCAGATCTCTCTGCCATTTTTGTACAAAAACCAGAGCATGAACCACAAGTAGTTTTGATCTGCAGATGCAATGGTACATCCTCTTTATGTACTCCATAAAACAAAGAGCATTTGACTCATCTGAAAGGTCTATTGGCATTAGATTTTTTCAGTTTCCTGTCTCTGTTTTTCCAGAAGAGCACTTCAGGAGATCATTTAGGATGGCTTATGTATTTTGGTATTTGTGTCAAAGAGTGTGTACAGGTGAAGCAGCATCAGTTTTCAGTGAACCAGTGGCTTCTGTGAAACTAAGCCTGTTGCAAATCTGCAGAGTCAGATGAAATTTCATGAGTAAGCATCCATTTGTAATAGGCTTTATGGTAGTGACGATAAATAATTGTGGATCATCATATTAGAAGGTGAAATCTTTGTTTGAAACAGGATGTATTTATACCTCTTTACTGAAGAGAGTTCACTGAAGAAGTAATTAAATCTGTCCACAAGTATTGTGTCAGGATGCAACTACCTACTTTAATATTAATATTAATATTAATACCTGTTGAATATTTCTGTACAAATAAAAAGAGGGGAAGAATACATTTTTTATTAAGGATTTATCAGGGCAGTAGGTTTATGTAAGTTTATACCTGTTTCAGGTTTTGTTTTGTTTTCGGAGTAATTTAATCCTGTTTGAGAAAGGAGATTTATCGCTAATGATGTCTGTGTGCCAGTAAAAGTAATGCATGCTTCCAGTTTTGTGCTAAGCAGCTGTAATAGTGAAACTGCACTCCTAACAGGCACGTTTCTTCTAGCATATCCTTCTAATAACTACAGTTTGCCCTTCACTTTTAATGGGCATACTATGTTAAAAGTTGAAGGTGGATCATTTTGAACATGTAATGTTTATCTGTAATCTAAATATCTATGTATACAATAATTATATACTCTGTTTCTAATCATATATGATCTTAAATTCAAAGAAGCATGAGCTTTTTTTCTTTTTGAATTCAGTCGTGTTGACACATGATTGTAGTTTCCTACATATAGAAATGTTTCTTGACAGTATACTGTTGATTTTAATTTTTTACAGTAGTTTTTACTGGATTTTTTAATTCCTGTTTTATCATTTTTAATGGACCTATAACAGATTTAAACACACATCAGATGTGTACATGCATATATGTAGGATTTGTTCCCTTCATATAAATTGAACGGAACCTCTATTTTTAAAAAAAAAGTTTTTTGGCCTGTTTAACCCAGAAAGTATTATTTGGTGAATAAGCAGTGAAACTGCAGCTAATGCCCTTATGCAGACTCTGTGCTGATTAAACTTTGTTCTAAAATGTGAACTAGCTTTCATTAAATATATTTTGCCTGATAATCAGTGGACATACATGGGGCCTTGGTGAGCTCAGATTCCTGCACTTCTGTGTTTCATACATACCATTTAAACTTAGATGATATTAAATCAGTTTTCTTCTCATAAACTGTCCAGTGCAGTGCCTTACAGAATTCTCCTGTAGTACTAATATGTACTGTGTCAGTTGCATTCTGTATGAAGCTTTAAAAATAAAATCAAATATTTTCAAAATCATATTAACTTTCAACATTAAAATAGGTTTCTTTTTAAAGAGCAGGAAATGTTTTTTTTTGTGTTATATGTATGCATTGAGCAGAAGTTCCTAATAGCTATTTACTTTGCTGCTGAATCTCATTTATATTTGCTTTTCTGGCTGGCCAGAATATTTCAGTTGTTCTGAAACTGGCATACATTGAGTGAAAGTGCTTTATGAATACTGCTATAGTGGGAAAAACCTGGCACAGCATTTTACTCTAGTTTATTTTTCACTATGTTGAGAGTCTGTGTGTAGATGCTATAGAGTTAGTGGTGCTCAGTCAGTCCACCTGTTGCACCTCTGCATTTTGCAATACTTTAGAAAGCCTTTTAAAAACAATTACATCTTTATCAGAGAAAAAGGAACTTCATTTGTGTATTTTTAACCAGCAGATGCAATAGTGGTAGTAGAACAAAAAGAATACTAATTTCATTGGAATGGAAATAATTGATAAATACAGAGTAAGCAATCTATAGTTTGGATGTGCTTCTGTAATAGTATTTTCATTGGATAGATCTTATTTTAACCAAAAGTTCACCTCAGGAGGTTGTGAATATTTCTTTTTACCCGACTAAGACACTAAGGTTTACTTGTGCACTTAAGAGAGCAAAATGAGACCAGAAAATAATCTGTTTCAGGTTCCCCCACATACTCTTTAAGTTTCAGGATTCTCAGATTAATCAGAGACAGAAAGCAATGGGATACTTTATTGTGCTAATTTTTAGGTTGTTTTATAACAGTAGCATTGTGAAAGTGCAACTGGGATTTCCTCAAGGTAATATACAATGCATTATAAAGAATGGAAACCAAAAGCATTACTTGTATCTTGATTAGATAAATTGTTGTACCAAGCCTCTCCTTTAAATGTCACTTGGAACATGTTTTTATTACTTCCAAGACTCACTCTTTCAAATCCTGCTGGTAATTTTTTTTTCTTCACAGTTCTTAATGTAATCAAAGATAATTTTTGCCTTTGTTGAAATGTGCCTAGTTGCACATTAGCACCATGTAAGAACCTGACCATAGCCAAATATGATGCACAATGACAAAATTAATTAATGTCTGTTTTCTCAATGAAGCTGAAGGGGACAAGTTCTCTTTTTAAGTTCCCCCAGTGGAAACATTGATCCTTAATACAAAGGACAGTCAGTTATAGTGTGCTCAAATCCTGAGCTTGTTTTGTTGTTGTTTGTTCAACTCAATAATGTCTTTAATTTTGGAGATTAAAACTAGGCTTTGCTTTGAAGAGTGAAATTACAATGAAAGAGAAAAACATCAAACATTCAGCTGTGCTTATTAATCATTAAGGGTGCCATCTCTGCATGCAGTTCTGCAGAGGGGAGAGGTACTGTGTTACTGCAAGCTGTCATGGCCCTGGGACTTGTGATTTTCAATTGACATAGGATCTTGGGAGAGAATGAGCCTTTTATGTATGAGTTGTTAACAATCTGCTGGCCTTTTCTCTCTAGCAGCAATGCTTGATAATAGTTTCTCCCTCTTGGTTTTGGGTTTTGTTTGATTGGTTTTTTGAGGGGTGGGAAGTGTTGGTTGATTTTTTTTTTTTTTCCTGTTTTGTTTGGTTTGGGGTTTTTTTGCATTTAGTATTTATCATTTAGATGGCAGTCTAAACTTTTTTTCAGTATCTGTCAGGTATTATCTGCTGAAATGCAGAAGAGGCATTTTTGCTGATTTTGGACAGTGTAGACCATTTAATGTGTAGCATTTGAAGACCACTAATTTTCTGTTCTCAAAAGCATATTGCAGCAATTACAGTTGACTATATTCTGCAGATTGTGAAGCTAAGCCATACTATAGGACAACAAGATATTTTTTATTGTCTTAAGTTGCCCGTGGTTTTCTAACTTGTCTGCCCCTCCTCCCTCAAATCCCCCTCTTCTTGAAACAAAGACTTGTTTGTTCCTGCTCTGCCTGTGAGGTCTTTACAGCCTCCGCTGTGTGGGTGCAGAGCCCCTTATTCAAATGCTTTCCAAAGCCATGGAAGGTAGGGAACAAGATGCATTAGAACACCGGGAAGTCCTAGCTCATAAATAAAATGCAACTCTTTGCCTTTGAATTCAAAGTACTTAAAAAGAACTGCGCATGTCAGGATCATCACAAGTCCATGAGGTGTAGAAAAAATAAAATGGTCTTATCTGAGATCACATAGATAAGCATGTTCTTTAGAGTGCAGATTTCTGCAGTTGGGTCCTTGGTAAGTAGTACAGAATTGAGAATGTTAAAAAAATCAAAACCAAAACAAAACAACCAAAAAAAAAAAAAACACCAAAAAGGAAAAAAACCAACCAACCAAACAAACAAAAAAAACACCAAAAACAAACAACAACACCAAAAAACCCCACAACCAATAAGTAAAAAATGTAACACCCACTCAACAAGCGAAATGCAAAACAAACAAACAAAAAATAAACACTTCCAAAGCAAAGACAAAAAGCTTTAAACCCCTCTTTCTTACTGTCATTGAAACAAGATGTGTTTCTCCTCTTTTCATTAAATGCTGTGTTGGAAATGATAGAAAATTACAATTTTCTTTCTTTTTCCCTTAAAGATAGCACACTTGTGTAATCATCAAGGTGGCTGAAAAGTTATTACTGCTGTGTGGTTTTCTCTTTTTTTCACTGGTTCTTCACTTGGATATATCAGTGAAATTCAGTTAGCACCATCTTCTTTTAATATCCTAACTTTGAGTTTGTATTTGTGGTTAAAAATAGTTCACTCATATAAAAACCATCTCCATGATTTGTTCTGAGGATAGTTTAAAGTCTTATCATTTTGAAATCTTTTGCACTTTCATTCTTGAAATAACAAAATCTTTAGAATGATCCTTTTAATGGATACCTGATTAATAACAATTTAAAAACTAGAGTTTTAGGTTCAGTTTCTGAAGAGTTACCAAATAATCTCATTAAGTTTCCAATTTATTGATGAATAGTAAGTATACACCAAAGTCTCAGTATCTTGTGATAGTCCTATATGCTTTCAGCTAGAAAATTACTTTAAAAATCGACATTAGAAGGCATTTTGGGGATCTAGGATGAGAGAGTAAAATGAAAAACATCAGAGAAACATGATTTCTTTCTTACCGTTTTAGTTGCAAAGTCACTAGATAAAAGGAATGGAGCAAGCAGTGGTCAGAAAGAACAGAAATAATACAAACAGGTGTCAGAAAGACACATCTTTATGAAATAGGAATCCTTTGGCATAAGCAAGAAATTATTTACAAAGTAGCCTATTAGTGGAAAAGAGACCTAGGGAAATCACACTTATATGGTGCATGCAGGAAAAACAGAATTATAACATGTTGAAGGAATGCTACTGGTACTGCACTTTAAGTGTTTAAGGTTAGACACTTAAATTTTTATGAGGTTATCTGTAACATGACTTGGCTGTGAACTACATTGAGGCAGGACTCCACAACCATGATTATGTCATTGGGGACTGGACCATAAAGGCAGCCTTTTTAACCAAAAGAAAATTGACATTTTTCAGCTTTGGTTACTTTATTTTTACAAACTAGGTAGTCCACTTTTAACGTAGGTGTGCTTCTTTCAGGTGATTGTAATTTTCTAACTTCTCTCCCTCTTGACTTTACGCTGTAATTGACTTTCTGTCATGTTTAATAACAGGGTTTGAATCCTGGAACTTCTGAAGGGTAGCATAAACTTCAGATGGAGTTGCAGAATTAACTAATGGCAGAAGAAGACTGTTGTTTTCTATTCCTCCCTACTCACCCCCTCTTTACTGCTTTTAAGGTGAAAGGGGTAAGATATATAAAGAAAAAGGCATGGACCTGGTTCCAGACTTGAAAAAAGAGAAAGGAGGACATAATATTCCCCACTTCAGCAATGTCATATCATCATAACCTTGTCTAGAGCTGCTTGATGGGCAGCCTTTCCTTTTGCATTGCTTTCTCTAGTTTCAACTTTGCCCCAGTTTGGTAAATGTAGGTAGTCTAATTGTTGACAGTCTTCCAGCAGACTTTGCCCAGTGGAGGTCCTGGAGCTTGTAATTAAAAGTTCACTGACCCCATCCTTACAGGGCATCTGTTAGATGAAGCTGCTAGTACTTTTGCTTAGCTTTTTCCATTGTCTTGGGGTCTGTTGCTGGCTTAGAGACCACAGCTGGTGTCACAGATCTGGTTAATTAGCTGGTTCTGGTCACCTTGTTCTTGACGTTCAGTTCTTATGGTGAAGTGGTGCTGAGCATCTCGTATCAACTGCTTGCTTTTAAGCTTTGATCCACAGGACTGTCCTCTCCCCAGTACTTTTTTTTCCATGCTGGATCAGGATGGGACTTCTAGGTTGCAGTTGAACCTCCAGCCCTTGGTATTCACTTTTTCCCGCTTGGTACTGGGATTCAGTTTCTATTCCTACTTCAGAGGTTCACTTACTGTTACAGGAAGTTTTATCTTATTAGAGATCACATGTATGAAGCTCTCTCTCAGGTAACTGCATAAAACATTATTTCAAATTACTTCAAGCTATTTGACACCATTTTATTTTGTCTGAACTCAAGAACATGTGACCCATCTGCCCATTAGACTATTGACTTTGACCGATGGATTAGTTGAAAGGGTAGACTGGAGAGTTGAGTCTGTAACTGGTTTATCCTTTCATTTTCTGTTAGCAGTCCACTGAGCATATGTCATTTCTTTTTCATATGTTACCTCTTCATGGAAAGATGAGCTACAGCAAGGGGAAAAGCAAGCAAGGCTATGAACAAACTGCCATTTTTATTGTTATTATGCAATAAGTAAATGTAGACTTTGTTGGAACAGAAGAAAAGCACTACTATAAGTTGAACATTGAAAAGACAGTGGAGGCTGAAGGGCTTTTCAGTGAAAACATGATACAGATACTTCATGAGATAATTCTCCTTTGTTACGGTAGTTAGAAGTGTTGATTTTCCAGGAATCCTCTATAAGACGAGAACTTTAAATCAAACTAATTCAACAGATGGTTTTCTTTGCCCCAAATCACCCTGTCATCCTAAAAGAAGCCCTCTCCTTTTTTTTTCTTAGTTTCCATCAACTATAATCCTCATTCCTAGAAAAAAATATAAACCCCTACCATTCACCTATCACTGCTTCACCAAATACATTCTGCAGCATAATGTGAATGTTAACAGATTCAGACTGTTACAGACAACACAATGGAGAGCTGATTCCAAAACTGAAAGCCCTTGAATATTTTGTCCTTGCAAAACAATCAGCCTTTCCCAGCCCTCTGTTTCACTGTGGGAACTCCAGTCCATCTATTTACTTTTACCATACTGGTCTCATGATGGAGAAATTGGGCTTGTCAAGTAGATGCATCCCAGTCACACATTATTTTATAAAATAAAATTGTCTTAGACCTTGATTTCATGTGGGAAGATGGGTTCTCATTGTGCATTAGGCCTACAAGGTGACACTTCTTCTCCACCCCCCAGAAAAGATGCATTGCATACTGCTGTGGACGAAAAGAAAATGATGCAAAATCTTTCCTATGTTAATGTCAGTAGTTGTGGCTGTATAATTCATCTGCCATTTCTGTACCAGCTCTAATTTTGCCTGTCAAGTAGCTCTAGAGTCTGTAACACTAAAACCTTGATGTGACAAGGATGTGAATGCTTGTTGCATGACCTGCACCGCAGTGGGAAGAATGGTAACCGTTAACTACATGTAGTTCAGTATAAGTGGGATGATCCATTTTGACATTGTGTTCTTGAGCTCCATGATTCCAAGAATTCACACTTTGTACTATTTGTGTCTAAAGTGAGAATAGTTTATTAGAAGATAAATCCTTCTAATTCACCTTGAAATATTTTACTACCACTTTTCAATGTTTTGCCAACTTACATATTTAACTGTTTTCAGAAGCTTTTAGAACAAGTGTGTACTCTAAATGTGATACTACTGCATTAATTGCACACATATTGATTGCTCACATGTGAACATACATTTCACACTCTGAACATTGATGTGACTGCGTGTTTTTCACTGTCATGGCCTATCATATAAAATTTTTAATACATACCTTTTATGGATAGTACTTTCCTTGAATGTATTTGTTTGAATTTAGTTTTTAAGTGTTTCTTGTTTTGGTTCCTTAGCCATGAATCAACGAATCAGCCAAAGTGCTCCAGTGAAACAGCCACCTCCTCTGGCTCCTCAGAGTCCCCAGGGTGGTGTGATGGGTGGGAGTAGCTCCAATCAGCAGCAACAGATGAGACTTCAGCAGCTACAGATGGAGAAGGAAAGGCTGAGACTGAAGCATCAAGAACTGCTTCGGCAGGTGAGGCCACAGGTTAGACACCTACTTCCACTATTTCTTTTGTATGTTATGTTTTGATTTGACTAAGTCATTGTTTCAGTGAGTCTTTAAAGACCAGTGACTGTACAAAACACCTTGAGATCTAAAAGGGTCTGATTTAATTCTCTTACTGATACCAGCTTTGTTAATGAAAGTATCTGACTGAAGGATTTTGCTATCCTCCCTCTAAAAAAAATTGAGAAAAGATTTCATAAACTAAAAGGATGACAACATGGACTGTTGATGTGATTGGATATTCCGCTTGAGGATACATTTCGTATTCATTGAGTTCCAAGTCATGCAAAAGGCAAAAAGTTGATTTCCATAGCAGCTTTAGTTCTCCATTTTAAGTGGAGAAAAGTCTTCAGTTTTAGAACCTGTCTCAGTCTATAGTATTTTGAAGTATTTTTAACCTTTGTATAAGATACACTGAGGAGACACCTTGTTGTCAAAATCTTCCCTGTTCAACAGTGGAGTGAGCATGGAACAACTGAATCACTCATGCTGCATTTGAACCTGTGGTTTTCTTATGCTGAAGAATTTCAAACTTTGTAATTAGGCTGCAAGCTATTCCTTTCAGTGTTTTTCTGCTATATGAATATAGCTGTAGCAGATGTTAAAGTATAGGACTGGACTTTGCAATCTCTGGATTTTGAATTTGGGCTTGACCTCCTTTTGACTCTAAGCCTTCTGCTTTGATTTTTCCATCTGAATGTTTTAAGAGTTGCTACCATCTGTGCTAGGTATTTTGGATATTCTTTGGGTTTTTGATACTCCAGAGAAAGCACTAATCTTTTCTTTGAGGAAAACCTTCTAAAATCTTACCCTTTTCACTTTGGGTGATGGGCCTTGTATCAGAAGAGGATAACATCTTAATATCCTCAAAGACAGCTTTTCTCTTTCTTCATCACCTGCAGTATTCTGTCCTGGAATCTGACTCCTGTTATCCCCTTTGTAGTCAAGGCCTGTTTTGTAGAAATCTTCAGCATCTCTTGGTGTAAGATGGGTCATCTTTACAGACGTTACTTTTTATAGTACTCTAGGTAAGAATACATTGCAAAGGTGGCATCAGGACTTTCTCTCTGCTTAAGCACTTGGGCTTCTGCTGTTCTTGCTTTGCAATTAATCCACCAACAAACATTTTACCCTGCACTAGCATGCTTCTAGGTAGGCCTTCTAATTGTCTTCTTGCCTCAGTTGTCATTGAGAACCTGACTAACTTTGGACCAGGTGACAGCCAGTTCTCTTCATGTTGTTCTCCCCAGTCATTAAGCTTATCTGTCAAGTACTCATCGTTGGTAAATTTGTGAGTTTTGTTTCACTGTGTCGTGGTTTTCATAGTTTCTTAACTACTTTATCCTGTCTCATCTGGCCTGTCTTGGGGGCTTGATACTACAAGATGGTGTTTATAAGACAGCCTGCATAGGTAAACCATGCAGCTAAAGTAATTTTTATCCATCTTATTTTTACTCTTAGGCATTGCGGAATATCAATCCCAGCACAGCAAATTCTCCAAAACATCAGGTAGGCTCTTAACTGATGTTTCAGCATAATTAGAAAAATGAAAGCATTACATTAGGCTAGCAGGGAACATTTTGCTACATGAAGGCATTCTAAAAAAGGAAGAACAAACAAAAAACCTGCCATGCTCTGCCATGCACATTTTTGAACCACTTTTCTGGTCACGATCCTAATATTATTTTTAAGAGTGCTGCATTTTCACAACTTTATACCAATATTTAAGAGCAAATGAGGAATTCATTGCACATTTTTCTGCATTGAGAACAACCTTCTTATTTTGCATTCTTGAGGATACTGCTGTTCCAGTCCTGATGTCATCAAGATGTGTACTGATGTATATTTAAAAGAAATAACTGAGGTAGTAGTTGGTGACTTTTAAGTACTGTTAATATGAATGCTCTTATCGGTTTGTTTAAACAGGTGTGATCTTAAAGACAGATTAATTAATCAGTTAATAAAAAGCCACTTGAAATATTTATGATTCTTAAAGCATGCACAATGTAACAGAATTACTTAATAGATGAGACTAACATCTAATTGCTATGCAATTATCTAATACATAATAGGTAATTATTCCATTTTGACATATAACATGCTCTTCCACAGATGCATTTTCCATATAGAAAACAATTCTGAAAAGTCTTTCAAGCTCAGACCAAAATAAAACTGTTCAAAACGTGAGGCATAATAAACAGGTTAATGTGATCTTCTTTAAGTCTCTAAGAGAGTTGAATATGGAGTGAATCTCTGAAAGGATGGATTTATGGGTATATTCAAAGAGCTTCATGTTTGCTATTACTAATAGAGTTCTTAATCTATTAGTCCTTAATACAACATTATTATTGGCTTATATTGCACTTTGTTTTTTGAAAAAACCACTGTATCTACTAGGCAAGAAAAACAGAGTAAAAGAAAGTATCCTGTGTTTGGAAGACATTAGTACTGGTGTACTATTGCATTCTGAAGAGTACCACAAAATTTATATGTTACTAATTCTGAGAAAAGGAACCTCAGACTTTAGAAACAGTGCTGACATCCTGGAAAAAATACTTTCTTGTTTGGCAATACCAGTGCAGTTCTTAAACTGAAGCATTTTAATGGAGATGTAGTAACTTGATTCATTTACAGAGCATTAACCACATAATGATCTTGTCAATCAATATTAGATCCTACTCTGGAGGAGAAAAAAAATTCCTTCAGAATTGCAGGTATACAAGAAAATAAACAAAGGAGGACGCTCCTCCACACCAGTTGGAAACACCATATCTTCTGGAATAATTAGGTCATTGAGAAGGGATGTTTTTCTTAGTGAATGCCAAAAGCATATTCTATGTTTTCTGGTATGCCTGGAGCCCTATCACACCATTGTTCGTTCTTCCACAGTAACTTCTTCCTGTAGCCAACTCAGAAAAATGCAGCAAATGGAGAACTTTGGTATCAGTTTCATACTTAACTCTGTAAGATGAGATTTTTGGAACTTCTTAAAATTTTGGCTTTAAATCCTAAAAAGCTGCAAAAACTCAAAGGGACTATATTGATAATTCATTAAATGCATATGTAGTGATCATTTTGCTTTGTTTGGGATGGGAACTGATGGAAGGATTTGTGCAAAATTCAGGATTGCAGTTACATTGAAACCAGCTTCATAGCAGGCTCACCTATACACTCACCTGCCTGGGATCAGTTTTATTAGTCTGCACTTGCTAATGTGTCAACATATGTTTGAGTGATCTGTTGGACAGAAAAGCAGACAATCGTGTCAACTTGAAAGTTCTATAATACAAGATTGTTCATGTTGTATCATCTAAAGGTGTTTTTTGTGTTTTCATGTGTCACCTTGATAATGTAATGAGCAGCCATGAATGGAAAAAAGTCCTTAGAGACCTTCTTCTGGAAATGATTCTCTAAATGCTTCTTGAGGCCTTGTACTACAGAAGCAATTCTCTGTCTTCTCCAATGATTCTGTTCTTGAAGTCCCAGTCTATACTTCGATCAGGTCACAGCTGACCTAGCAAATCTGTGAAAAATCTGTAAAAAGAATGAATGTTTCTTTGGTCAGCTTTTTCTTTTTGACAGATCTTTTCTTTCTTTTTGAATAAAATGAATTAAGTTTAGAGGAATTATCTGCTTTCATAAGGATAAAGGTATACTTAGTGGCAGAATAATAGCTTCCCTTGCTAAATTTTAGATGTTCTCCTAAGGAATATTGAAAATTAAATCTTCATATGTTCAGTGCTCTTAGTTCTGGAAAGACTAAGGTCTTTTATTTGTGAAGAAATTATGTGACACTAGCATTCTTGAAGCTTGCCTCTAATGAAATATCTGGCTTCTATGGATAATAGAAATCTGAGAAATTCCTTAACTTTTTACTGGATCTCTAAGCTTTTCTTAATTGCAGAATCATATAGGTGGGAAGGGACTGGTGGAGGTCATCTAACCCAACATCCTCTTCCTTCTTGACATTTTTATCCATGTGACCTGAATACAGTACCATAGTTGCTTTGATATCTACAGTCAGGTTTTTTTAGTATTGAGTGACCATAGTGTCCTTGCCAGTTTTTATCTCTCTGCCGTGATGCTGTAGTATAATGTAGCGACCCTAACACTCAGGTGTTATGTATGGAGGCCTTAGCACCTTCTGCAAAGAGTAAGCAATTGTTCAGCTTCATCCTTTTTACCAAGCACTGTAAGAGACTATTCTTGTTTGAATGAGGATGTATTTTGTTGTAAATTCTAAAAATGTCCAAGTCAAAGGTACCTGTAGCAAAAATCATAATTTCCAGACTTACTATGTATAAACAAAAACTCTTGCTACATCAGGAAATTTTGCAAACGTTGAACATCTGTTCAGTTACTTAATGCTCATCATAATCAGTTATTTGTGAAACCTTTAAGATGCCTAGCTGTCTTAGTTAAGAGATTGAACGACTTGACTTGAGTTTCTCTCCATCCCCAGTAGCTCTCCTTCCATTTTCCTGCAGTTAGCATCTGGTTATCAACAATGTCTCGCCTAGAGCAGATATCGATCAACTTTTGTATATGTCATAAAATTGACCAGATGTAAAGTAACAAATTTTAAGTCTTCTGGTATACCCACGGAAAGAAATAGAACCAAATAAGGTCAAAATACTGGTGGCATTATTCTTAGATGTTGTGCAAACTACTTTCTTGTTCTAAGACTGGAAGATTTCTTATTTATCTGCTCCTAATATCAGGGTATATGCTAGTAAGATCAGCATACTACACAGACACAAGATAGGTTCCTATGTATATGCTTGCTCATTCTGTATCTGCTTGTTTGTAGCACTGAAATGAGATCTCTGAGAACCAGATACTGCTCTTCTTCCTTGCTATTCTGCTCATCTGTGCTTTCCAACTTGCTTTTTGTTACTTCTGTGCTGCTTTCGTAGTAGTTCTACATACCTGGAATGTGCTCTCTTTTGATTGTCTCCATTCTTTTGTCCTTCGTATTTTATGAAGTACCTCTCATATTCTGTGTCTAGTTGACTGGAACTGATTTCTGATCTACTTTTGAATGACATTGTGGAAATTCCCCTGCTCAGTGTAGAATCTGCAAAGACATATGGCCAGTCTGTCACTGTCTACTGAGTCACTTGGTTTTGTTTCATACTTTTTTTCATATTTGCACTGCATAAAATATAACCGCTGACCATACTGAATAATTACTCGATTTGAAATATTATTTTAGTTCCCTATGATTTCTGTTTTTTAGAAGCTCATCTTGGTTGGTGTTTGACATCTTTCATCAGCTTCGTTGAGACGATTTCAAGTATTCCAAGAAAGTATTAACTTCTTAGAATAATTGTTTTTCAAGAAAAGATATTTTCAGTCACTTTGCATTCAGACCAGTGCAAAGTTGTCTTACTGTCAGATTTCTGACATCTTCTAGAAAGTAAGGAAGGCATCATTAAAAACAAGTGCAGTCTTGACTTCTGTACTCTTGTAGCTTCCATGATGTTAGTGAGACTGGGAGTTGTAGTGAAGGCTTCAGGTATTTTTTATGACCCTTTCATTGGGTTTTAGTGACTTGATAGGTCTTTTACTAGTGCTAAGTTTTGCTTTATCCCTTGTGGTTTAAGTCTTGTTAAATGTTCCTTTAGCACAGTGAACAGAAATTGTTACTGTCCAAAATCAGTAACAAAATATTACTGGAGAACTGTCATGAAAGTAAAGGAGACAAGCAGCATGTATGATAGCATAACATTCCAAGGATGCAGAAATCAACTTTGTATGCATTTATTTATCTCAGTTTCCATTGAGCAGTTTGATACACTCTAGTTAGCAGGAATATTTGACTTTGTTAGGTAACAAACTGTTGTTATTAACTGAGCTACCTTCCAAAACTCTTTGTAATTAATGAACTGAGTCTGTGGCAGTAAATTCAGCATGTAATAACAAGACTTAGAGTATTGTCTTTATATAGACATCTGATTCTAGAAAGCACTTGTATTTTAGGTAGCTAAAGGTTAGTTTAGATAATCTGTCAAGTACCTGTCATTTACTTAGCATCAGTTGCACAGAACTTTGTTTTATAGAGTGCCACAAGGCTTACATGTAAGGCAGTACACCTATGCAGTGCCATGACTTTGGAAATTAATTCACGAGAAGACTTAGCCAGCTGGCTAGCACTACCCTAAACTGGAGCTGAAGACTGCAGCTGAGGAGTTGTGTGGTATTTTTTAAGCAAAATATTTGTTTCTTAATAAAATTACTTGTTGCTGAGTGGTCAGGTAGACAAGCTTTGGCAAACTGAACTGTAGCAGTTTAACAGCTTAAACTCTGGTGTCTGCCAGTGACTGCCTTAATAATAAGGCAGCAGAACATGATGTATTTAACATCCTTTTTGCATGATCTACTAGCTGAAGCATTGGTGTGGCTACGCTGTGAGCCACAGCGTAGTATTTTTTTCAGCTAGATCTGTTTTCTAATTGTTCTTAGTGTATGGCCATACAAATGCTAGTTCCAACTGAAGGGAGGGGTAAGAATATGCAGTCAAAGGTCATCTGTAACTGTCAGTAGAAAGTTACTTTGGAATTGCCCACTGTGTTGACCCACAGTGATTAAGATATGAAGATCTGTTCAGACTAACAAGCTGCTGCTTCTAAACACTGTGAAATAAATAAGAAAGTTTTGTCAAAGCATTGAGGATTTCAGCTTGAAATGTGGTGTCCTGCGGAAATGACGGAGATGTTCTTTGACCTGATTATTATTGAAATCTTTGGTATTTCTGATGAGCATGCATTAAGGTACTACTTTAAATACATGATTAGACTTAAATAAGCAGACAGAGACTAAGTTGTAGAAAGGGTTGTGTGGTTGCATTAGGGATGGGGAAGGAAGAAAGTGTATGCTGACTGCCATGGAAGTGTATAAAATACAAAATTCAGCTAATTCAACTGAAAAAGCAACATTGCTCTTTTTTAGCCATCTTGGGAACTGAATGCTTTAAGTGTTATTCAAGTCCTGAAATTCCTTATTGAAAAGCTTCATTCCTTATTGAAAACTATAGATCTGAGTGAAACTTGATTAGTTTGTGTGGCAAGAGTTTGAATTTCATGTGCTCTGTTGGTTTAAATGGAAAATGCTGAGCATCAGTAGCTGGACGATACCCCTAGGAAAGATATTTGTGTTATATTAGTAACTTGAAAATTCAGAAGCTCTTGATTGGACTTGCAGCACTTAACAGATAAAATAATTGTATTGATTGCTTGTGAATGTAGATACTTAAACACCTTGTCTTGAAGTCTGTAGAGTAAATGAGAACTGCATTCATTGCCTGTGTCTCTGTTTTATGCCTCTAATTGCTTCAGGACCCATTTTATGTCTATGCAGGAGTTGTAGCTCACTGCAGAGGGTTTCCTGGAGTCACCAGGGCTGCTTGCAGTTACAAAACTTAATCACAGAAGAACTGATAAAGCAATTGGGCAGCAAAAGATACAAGTCATGTTGACTCGAGTATGAGAAGGCTGTGAATAGCAGCTTTTACAAACAAAAAGTGGCAGAGGGAAGCCATTTAGCTGTGTATGGCCTTCCTGATTGCTGACTCTGGCTGACAGGGACCTGCCTTACAGGGCTCTGAGACACTTCAGCAGGGCAGGTGTAGTGCTGTGGAGCCCAGGGCAAATGGATCCCAAGAGGGCCATGAACCAGTGGCACAGCAAAGGACTCCAAAAGCAGACAAGAAGCCAGACTTTCATTATGAAAGTCCATGCCAGTTTATGCTGTCCTGTCTGTGCTTGACGTGCTCCAGCATTGAGTTCTTTTCCAGGTGTATACAACACAATTAATTATCACTCTGAGTATCACTTCTTAAATTAATTTTGCCGATTTTCATGATTGCAGCACTGATTGGTATGTTTCCCCTTACTCTTCACAAATTCTGTAACTCCCCATCGCTGAGTTCATTTGTCTTCATCTGTCCATGTGTCTTCCCTGTTTCTTTTGTGTATGTGCTGTAACTCTCTGGCCCTCACAGGAACGCAAACACTTATTATGAAGAAGTAACTGGTGCTGTTAAGTCTGCCTGTAAGTGTTGTGGTTTTGTCTTTCCCCTAAAACTTCTCTCCCCTCTCAGGGAAGCCTGTGGATTATTTGATAGTTGAGTAGTAGTTGAAGGCAGAAATATTGCAATTGGTGCTTTTAAAGTACATTTATAAAACTAAATTATAAGGTTATATCAATTCACATTGAGTAGCATATCATATATTTGATACAGTAAGAGTATGAGAGGTGAGTTGCACAATGTAGTCACCAGCGTTTCCTCAAAAGCACATGAAGATAAAAACGTTCTGAAAAAGGTATCTTTATAAAGTTACTTTGGACATGATGTGAATGACCTGGAACTTCATGTAAAACTTAGTCTGTAGGCAATTATGACAAAAAATGTGGATAAGGTCAACCAGATAAACTACACAGCACTGAACTTATTTTTAAAATTATTTAAGGAGATGACAGATCATATTGGTTTTTATGTAATACAAAAAATTCAGCTTTTGTGTTAACAATAGGAATACCATTCTTTTCCCAGAGGTACTTAAAAAAAGTTTGACATACTTGGAAGAATAGGATGAGAACAAGTTATAGAAATCTAAGCCAGGATTTTGTCATGGTTTTATTTTTGTCTCCAGACTTTAAATGCTTCTAATAAAGGATATCTTTTAAGGCATGGACTAAAAGCCTAGAGTTCATATTTCTCTTTTTGGAGCTGGGAGATGCTTGTATACTCCCATACATTTTTTTTTAAGTATAGGAAACATAACTTTTTTTATTGCAAATTTTTACAGAGAAGAAGAAATGAAAAGACCATTCATCAAGCAATGCAACTTCAGCTTTAATTACAGGCACCTTTTAGGAAAATATTCTCAATACACTCTTTAGGGCTTGTAGAAAGCTGCTTATCTTACATAATGATTAAAAATTGCTCTGTATTTGTTTCTGAATAGCTCATCTTTTCTTTGTAGTTTCTTTCTCTTTCAGACTACCGTAATGACATAAATTTATTACTTAAATGAGTAATGTAGTAACATTCTTTCAGGGGGAAAGCGTTTCTCACTCTTGAAAAGTATTATTAATGATACCTAGAAATAGTTTAAAATAGTTTTAGTTTTGCATTTTTAGCAACGTTGTTGAAACAAGGGTAAAAGTAGTACTAATTTCAAAAATACTAGTTTGATGACATTGTACATGCCAAAGAATGGGCAAAATACACTTCTCTCCTCTGGTTTAATACATCTCTCTTTAGTGGACCTTCAGTGAAAAATTATTAACAGAAGTGAATTTGTGAGTTTTTTCTTTCCTGGTGTCAGTAGCTCTTGGAAAGGGGGTGTGTATGGATTTCTCCTTTCTCATATATCAACTAGTGCATCAAAAGGCAGTGGTGAATAGAAAGACCAGGCCTACCACACAGTGAGATACAATATCACTTTAGTGCTTCGTTTGCAGAAACGACTCCATGTAGGTTTTGCTTTGTTACCACTCCTTGTGGTGCTGCCGTGTGATTAAGCTGCTTCTGCAGGCTACTGGCACTTTTGGCTCCTCCTCTTCATCTGAGTCAGGGACTGTATCTCAAGGAAATAAAGATGCAAGGTACATATCAGAGCAAGCGGGAAGGGGAAAAAGACAGAGCATGTGAGTGAGCAGTTCTTGAGCCATCTCTGGGATGACTGCTTTCAGACTTTCTACCTTCTTCATATCACTGTTTGGGAAGCATTCCAGGAAAGAAAACTTTTTTTTTTTTTTTTTTAAATGAATTTAGCTATGTATTAGGTAAATTGTGACTGATACAAATTTGTAAACTTAGCAGTGAAGTAAGACCTCATTAGCACTTGGGCTTATTACAAAAGCAAACTAAAAGTGTATGGATAAGCCTTTAGAAATTAATAAAAGGTGCCTGGCATCGTGTGATCCGAAAATGAGGAAGGAGTATTATTGCTATTTGTTAGAACAGTGGCAGAGTAAGTGGGGGTAAGCAGGGGACTGGATTTACTTATAGTAGGCAGTTGGGTGTGATGAGCACAAAAATTATGTTTGTACACTTTCTACAAAGACCTAATCAACTGCAGTGAGAAAATCTTCTGGTACAAGACAAAATTTGGTATTAAAGGAATATGCAGGATAATAATCCACAGAAATGGGAGTGAAGCATAAGCAGATTAGAAAAGGAAAAAAAAGCAGACAGTAGGAAAGCATTGAATATTCAGCACAGTCTGCTGGAAAATAAACTTTTTTTAAATAAAATCACTTTGAAGAGTAATTGGAGAAAGGTAATTTTTATATATGAAAAGCACACATTACTGTAGTACTTAGGCTTATCATTGACAATGGATGAAGATCTCTCACTTTAAAAGTGCAAAATATTGAGTATTGTCAAGACTGACGAGCTTGGTTTTGCCTGAGATTATCTTTCCAGGCACAACCTGGAAATCACATACTACTAATGGTATGTGATGCTACTAATAACAAGATAGTTA
The DNA here is from genome assembly GCA_013399695.1 of Formicarius rufipectus. NCBI lineage: Eukaryota > Metazoa > Chordata > Aves > Passeriformes > Formicariidae > Formicarius > Formicarius rufipectus. The sequence continues at coordinate 323,973 of VXAU01003246.1, read as the reverse complement.
GTAGATTTTTTTTTTATGAGTCTCTGCAGTAACAAAACTCAGTCTTGGTGAGCCATTGGTGATGTTTTAGGAGAGTTGCTTGAAGAAAATTATTTTTCACATGTGTAACTTACAGATTACTTGTTTAAAAAGGGGAAGAGAGTCACTGGAAATTGTGTTAAATACTGCTTACGTCCATCTGATTTCATGTATTTTATGTTAAAATTTATTTTCATTAATTGCTAATGACAGGCTTTATGGGTGATTTGATCCAAACTGGTGAACAGTCAGACATGTAAAAATATATATGTAAGCTAGGTTTGTAACTTCAGAAGAGCATTGTCTTAGTTTTACTAAGAAATCTCTAGGGATTTGAAGAGCTTTGAGATTTCCTTACGGGACAAATCAAATAGATTTGATCAGTCAGAAATTTCAAAATGCATGCCTCAAAAAGGAGCGAATGGGAGTTTTTATGGAAAGACTTGAAAGTTTGCTGACTCAAACAAGAAGAATACAAATAAAACCAAGGACTATATCAGAATCTAAAAGAAATGGGCAAAAAGTGCTAGCCAGCAGAGCTAGATAGACAAATCTTCGAGGTCAGATAGTATTAATTTTTTTTTTTCTGGTCTTAAGAATAGACTTAGCAAAAAGATATTGAAATTAACTAGAAAGTATTTATGTAAACATACTGATATTTATATCCATAAATACTTTTACAGTACAATCTGTAATGCTGGGCATGAATGGTGGATCTTGTATTGTCATTGAAGCAAGGACAGATTCTTTCTTTGTCCTCAGAAACTTAATTTCATTTAACTCTTGTAACTGGAAGCAGTAAAAGCATCAATTATTTATAATGTCACATGTTTATGTATCTGAAAAGTGCATTTAAATACCTAATATGATCTCTCTTTTTCCTCCTCCTGCTATTCTAGGAATTGGCTCTCCGTAGCCAGCTTCCAGCAATGGAACAAGACGGTGGATCTCAAAACCCCGTGTCATCTCCTGGAATGTCTCAGGAACTGAGAACAATGACTACAAATAGTTCTGATCCCTTTCTTAACAGGTTTGTAGGAGTAGCTACTAGAGGAAAAAAAATTTTGATTTAAAATTCTGTTTGGTACATGTAATAGTTTATTTTGAACATCTGTCTGTGCCAAGAGCCACAGCTGTAAATGAATCTTCCCTTAAATGGCAAGTCTAGTAAAAGTTGAGGATTAAAAGCTGTCTCCTGTGGGAGGAAGTAGTCTGTTCAGACTTGTAGGAAGGTTTTTATTCAAAGTCATAACATGTTTGCCTCTGCATGATCTGTTGACTAACAGTCATTTCAAATTACTGACTCAAAGAATTTGTGAATAGCTCGCTGTGAGACCAAATGAACTGTGAAGCACATTTAGGACTACACCTTGAGGTTATTTTTAAGGTTTCTCCATTCACCCTTTCCCTTCACTTCAGCTATTTAGCAGTATTTTTACTCTGTTAATGTTAGGTCTGCAAATAGTGGTATGTTCCATTTTAAATGCTGTATTATTTTGAAGTTTGTATTTTATTTCAAGATTTAGAAGTTTACAGTTTAGACTGGTCTTTCATATAACTTCTCCTTTAATCCCTCTGAGTTGGAGTGTTTGTTTTGCTGGAAATACTGTTCAAATTACAGCTTGCAAATGCTTCATACTAAACATTACAACTTTGGAGAAGCTGCTGCAGCTTAAGTGATATCTGTATTTTGGGTAATCCCTTCAGGTAAATTTATCTCCTACACAGACAAATATGACTACAAAACTTCATTTTTTGTTAGAGGGAGGGATTCTCTTCAGTGGAATTCATCCTGGTATCTCCTGTGAGCCACAACTGTCCTGGCCTTGTCTTGCAGAATAAGGACAAGAAATTCTAAACCTGACCTGCTCTCCTACAAGAAGCCTCTTTGGACAGATGATGGTCTTGATATGCTGTAGTAACATACTACTTTGAACTTCTGGAAGGCTGTTGCCATCATACATACATAGATCCTTTCATCTTCAAAACCTGTATTCTGACCTGAAAGAATTGCATCTTCAGGTTTCAAATGGCCATGGCAATGGAGTCAGTAATTTGAAATGATGCATTTTATTAATTGTGAGTCTACACACATGAAAGATAAAGTGATGGATCTTTGCCTTTAACTACAAACAGGAAAAAAAACTAGAAAGGGCCAATTCATATTTTGTAATTTCATGGCAAGTTGGTATTTATGGTAAAGTGCAAAAAGATACTGCTTGCCTAGTTGTATATAAATTTGACTGCAGGGTTTTTTTTTGGAATCCTTAAGCCACACAAAACATTGAAAATCTGTACTCGAGTTCAGAACATTTTAATTTACATCTTGATCTGAGCATTGTCTCCTTTTCTGTTATTGTATGTGCATCAGCGCATTTAATTCTGTCATATGGGTATGGGAAAGGGATTTTTAAGAAAGAGCATTTGTGAAAATGCTTTGCTGTCTCTGAGTCAGATACAACAGTCCAATAGTTGGCCCAATGTTGTTGGTATTCCTCATGTTAAAGTTCATACTTAGGAAAATGCCTCTTTGTATCTTTATAGTATGTATACAGAGTTCCTGGTGAGACAGTCCTGATGTTAGACCCTGAAGTTAGATTTTCAGAGTTTAGGGAGTTTAATATTTTCCATGCCTATGCAATAGAAACAAAATAAAAAACTTGAGAAAATAATAGCTACACTGGGAGCAATTTGAGAAAATGTGCAGTAGTGTTTTCATTTACGTAGTCTAATCTGCTATCTTCAGTACTTCATGTCATTGTGGCATATTTGATATGTTTGAATGCAATCCAAACTTTATTAGCTATTTCACCTTTTGATTTACCACACTGTTCATATATCTTTGTCTGTTAGATTTATGTTGGTAGTGATGATAATTCTCTGTTTAATTCCTAAATTGGTATTTCTTCTTTTGTATACACATATTTGAACAGTTATTAGTTGAAGAAGAATCCACTCTATTTTGAGTAATGCTGTTTGGTTGCATGTGGTAATTTTGGGTGGTGTGACTACTAAATGAAGAAATCCTTGTGGAAGAAGGAGGAAATGTGTATTAAGGAGTGATTGGAAGAGGAGTGCTGAACATTCCAAGTGTTAGAGCAGCAGCCAAAAAGCCTTCTCCACTGGAGTGATTTAGTTCAGTATAGTCTCAGTTCTGTTTTTAGTATTTTGTCCCATAAAGTAAACCAGCTTTTTTTTTTCACAGAAGTTTTAAATAGTTTGTTTATTAGGATTGTATCAAATGTGTGGTGATTCTATTTTTAAATCAATCTAAAAAAAGAGAAATATTTATGATTTAACTGTAGAGAAATGTTAGGTTTTCTTCTTGTATGGTAAAGATGTCCTCATGAAGTCTAATATATATATATGGTTTATGGCATTGTACTGGCATCCACTGTTGAATAGCTGTTAATCATCTTTTTGGTTCTTCATACTTAACAAAAAGGCATATACTATGTATTTCACAAGCACATTATGAGAAGGACCAGTATGCCTTCAGATACTAATTTGATTAGTAAATCAAGTTGATCTTCATTTAGTATGCAGGCAGGAAAGTTGGTAAGGGTTCTCAGTGAATGCTACTACAACCCGAAGAAATCCAGATTTTGAAAATACTTTGTAAAAATTGGGTATTAGGAGATGCAGGGGGAGCAGATGATGTGCTTCTACAGCTGCTTATGGAAGCCACAGCTTCTGCCAGCAAACTACCTCCAGCACAGGCTTCTCTCCACAGGCTGGAGCTCCTGCCAGTAGCCTGCTCCAGCTTGGGCTCTCCATGGACTGCAGCTTCCTTCAGGGCATGCCCACCTGCTCCAACACAGGGTCCTCCAGAGGCTGCAGGTGGATCTCTGCTCCACCATGTCACCTGCATGGGCTGCAGGGGGACATCGTCCTTCAGCATAGTCTGCACCACAGGCTGCAAGGGCATCTCTACTCCTCCCCATCCTTCTTCACTGCCCTTGATACCTGCAGGGCTGTTTCTCTCAAATATTCTGACTCCCCTCTCCCATCTGCTCTTCAGCATTTTTACCCTTTTTAAATATGCTATTACAGAAGTACCACCGATGTTACTGATGGGCTCAGCTTTGGGCAGCTGGATCACTTTGAAGCCAGTTGGAACCAGCTAGGTCAGCCATGGGATCAGCTCCTGGTGCCTTCTCACAGAGTACATTCCTGCAGACCCCCTGCTATCAAAACCTTGCTATGTAAACTCAGTACACTGGCCAACTTCCCTGCCCCGTTCCAAATTTCCCACTGGCTCTCTTGGTCTTGCTGTGCTGGCAGTAAGAAAGTGAGTGCATGTAAGGCCCCATGCCATCAGTTTGGTTAACTGTTCTGTCAACAGGATCATTCTGAACAGGGTTTGTTTACAGGATGGCTTCTGTACCAGTGTTTGATTTATGTTAGGGCACCCTCTTGCCTTGACATGTATGACTGAACAAGTAGTAATGCAGCAGTGGGAAGCAACTGAAGAATTGCTAAAGAAGTTCCAACTATTTATAACAGCAGTGATCTAAAAATATACTTCAGTGGTTGATTAAACGTGGAGACATTAATAGTTAGAAATATTTTTTTTTTTATCCTTATGGAAGCATGAGAGCGTCCACCATCATAATTATTATTTTTATAATCATTGCAGACTATCTGATATGCTTCCAATGGTTTTAGCTGTGGTAAGTGTGAAAAGATTAAAATTATGCAGAATACAAGTAGGCAGTTTCTTAAAGCTGCTTGAATATGCTCTCATCAAGTTAAATTGAATCTAAATAATATGGTTTTAATTGGAAAAGGTCGACATGAAATAAAACCCAGTGTCTCACACCGACAAAGGCTTCAGTTTTCTTATCACAGCAGAGCATTTCTCATGACACTAATGCCCAAAGTCCTTGAATTGGTTAAAAACAAGAATTTAATTTTTTCCAATAACTCTTTTTTTTTTCCCTTCAAAAATGCTCATTTTTTTTTCTCCCTTTCTTTTATTACAGTGGAACATATCACTCCAGAGATGAAAGCACAGACAGTGGACTTAGCATGAGCAGTTACAGTGTACCCAGAACCCCAGATGACTTTCTGAACAGTGTTGATGAGATGGATACAGGTCTGGTTTTGTGTACATTTTTAATGAGTATTTTCCAAATATACTTATATCCATTTGGAATGAAAACAAACAACTCTGAAAAGCTGTGATACATTTTGCATTGTTTTTCTACCTTCTATTTCCCCTATTTTTGTAGTAGAAATGTTATGGTTAGATTTGTGAAAAACACATTTGTAATCAGGGAGAATAGGGGATTGCACATAAACAATATCACTCCCATTGTTATAAGGAATTTGAGTGTGTTATAAGGAATTTGCTTTTTAAAGTAATATTGTTTATTCAGAGCTAAGAATAGTACTGTGCCCAGTGTTGTTAATACTTCGTCAAAATGTATTTTCACTTTAAGTGTAAAAATCAAATTATGTTAAATGACATCAAAGATCTGTAGAGCTTTGGGTCAGTAGGTGAAAGTTTGAAACAAAGGTATGTTCTTTGTACATTTGCATGTATTTAAGTTATCTTTGGGTTTTGTGATGGATTTCTGATTCACTTTGCTTGTGAGATGCAAGAGATAGATGATTAACCTTCAAGCAGTTGTCCTGATAAATTACAGTTTTGATACTTCCAGTATATTTAATATCCATCTTGCTTTGTGTTAAAACTAGGTGACAGTATCAGCCAAAGTAACATACCATCCCATCAGAACCGTTTCCCAGACTACCTTGAAGCCATTCCAGGGACAAATGTGGACCTTGGGACACTGGAAGGAGATGGGATGAATATAGAAGGTGAAGAACTGATGCCAAGTCTGCAAGAGGCTTTGAGCTCTGACATCCTTAATGACATGGAATCTGTCTTGGCAGCCACCAAGTTAGATAAAGAGAGTTTTCTTACTTGGTTATAGGGGCCTCAGGGAGACTGAATTCTAAATCTGTGAAGGATCTAAGGAGATTAGGACATCTGTATCTGAAGTTCAGAGCAAGCCACTGTGGCACACTTTGGCTTGTGTTCAGAAAAAGTTAATGAACAAATATTCAGCAAGATTCTTTCGGTTTGCTCTTCCTTGGCCATCGCTGCTGTTATATATTGCTGACTTTTTTCCACAGTTGACTCTGAAGAACAGACATCTTGATCTTTTTCTATTGCTGTTGCAACTACTGTTCAATGGGGGTGGGGAGGGATGATGAGCCTATTTGGATGACGAATGCCATTCCTTCTGTCCTAATGTGCGCTTGCGTATCATTTTATCTAAGTACTCGGATTTGAAAGTTAATTTCTGCATGTCACTGCTTGTAGTTTGCTTAGCTATGTGTCTCCTGCTGCCTGTGACAAGTGGTAAAACATGACATACTGGGGTGACAAGCCAAAAATGATGTATCTGGTCAAAAGAAGTCAATACTGATTTGGAGATATGACTTAAAGGAGGGCTGAAGACTGTTTGGCATTAAGTGTTTCTTCTAGTAGCTCTTTCATTAGTCACAAAGTGCTCTTGTTCATATTTTATGTTATAGTAAATCATGAGTCATTTTGCATAGAAACATATATGAACTTTGATTGTTGCCACATACTCTAGCCTAACTTTTGTTTGTCAAAAGTACTTTGATTATTTTTGTTAGTTGGTTTAACTGTAGCTGTAGGATGGGAAGTAATTAGAGGTGTTCTTGGGGGTTTTTTTAATAGTGAAATCTAAAGTTTTTTTCTGATTTCACACAGTCTTATTTAAATCTGAATTGTCTGCTTTTTTTATACTTAAAACGTGCCTATTGTAGCCTGATAAGCTAGTGAGTACATAAACCAGTATGTTTTGCCTGTAACTTTTTTATTTTTTTAAAGGCTAGCTTTGAATGTAATCATTAGAATTCATGACCAGTGGCTTATTTTTCGTGTATATTTGCAAGATTTTGAATTAGAATTTGATTACAGCAATGTAAAAGTTAGAATCCTGTTTTGAATGTACAATTTTTAAAGGCATTTTAAAGTAGCAGAAACCATTTTAAAATTACGTGCATCTAATCTCTCTTCTGGTTTTCAGTTTTGGTCTCTAAATGAGTTTAGATTTTAAAATCCTTAATGGGAAAAAATTGATGAAAAATTTCTCTCAAGCATGGACAAAAAATCTGAACCATTAATATCACTGTGCGTTGCAATAAAAAGGATAGAACACCAAAAAAATCCTCAATTAAAAGTTTTAAGTGTAATAGTTACTGAATTTTGTTTGGTGAAAAATAAGCCCTGGACACTATATGTAGAAGAGAATGTAAAGATATGTGTTAGACGGTGACATGAGCAGGTAATGAAGTGTATATTAGTAGTAGAGCTTAGCATGGGGTAGAGGTGAATATGAGTTATCTTTATATTAACAGGAAAAGATGTATCACTAAGTTGTCTGCAGGAGTTAACATAAGTTTCCAAAGAGTATTTTTAAATGAACAAAATGAGCATGAATCAAACTTTCAGTATAAGCTATGAATTTTTGTGGGGCTTTTGATTTTTTTCTGATGAAAAATAGTGTCACCAGTTAACACCTCTATAATTAAGGGCCTATCACCATTCTCAACATGAGCCTTTATTTTCAAGGGTGTGTAATGACTATAAAAATAATGTAAGTGTGAAACTTGGTTTTGAAAACGAATCTCAGTTAGCAGGGACTACTCCTGAGGAGGGATTTTTGGGGTTTTACTGTTTTGCATTTTTTTAAAGACACTGATTATTTTTCAAGTTTGGAATGAGTGAACAAAACAAAAAAAACCCCATGTATTATCATTGCTGTTTGGATTTTTTATGCTTCAGAAATAGTTCTGTTTTAGGATGATGTAGAGAATGAAAACTGAACCAAGTTCATTTTAAAAACTGAAGCAGCAGAGGCAGAGATTTGAAATTTGCCATTATAAATGTACATTTACTATTTTACATAAGGCTATTAGTGTTTGAAAAACACAAGATTTTGTGGCTTGTTATGGGATACAGGCAGGTTTTAAAATACTGATTTTTAAAACACATCCACAATGACAAATATATTCTGCTACACCAATAATTCAGCGATTAATAGGCCACTTATATTGTGCAATGACACAGTAGCTCCTAGTGTATTGTGTCCAAGATAGGGATTTTAGTAGCATTTTTGCAATTTCATTATGAATTCTTCTCTTGCTTTCCCTTCAGGAGAAGAAAAAAAAAAAAGACACTAAGTTGTTGTAACTTGAATGGTCTGACATAAAACCACAACAGCAAGGAAAGTCAGTTGATTCCATTTCAGTTGTCTTCCACAGTTGTATCCAGGTATCATAGCACATACAGTATCATAGGAGATGCTGAGTTGGAAGGGACCCACCAGGATTATCGAGTCCAACTCCTGGTCTTGCACAGGACCATCCCCAAGAGTCACACCATGTGCCTGAGAGCATCGTCCAAATGTTTCTTGAACTGTCTCAGGCTTGGTGCTGTCACCACTTCCCTGGGGAGCCTGTTCCAGTGTCCAGTCACCCTCTGGGTGAAAACCTTTTCCTAATATCCAACCTAAACCTCCCTTGACACAACTTCAGGCCATTCCCTTGGGTCCTGTCACTGGTCATAAGAGTGAGGAGGTCAGTGCCTGCCCCTCTACTACTTCCCCTCATGAGGATGTTGAAGACCACAATAAGATCTCCCCTCAGTCTCCTCTTTTCCAGGCTGAACAGCCCAAGTGCCCTCAGCCACTCCTCATACAGCTTCCCCTCAAGGTCTTTCACCATCTTTGTTGCTCTCCTTTGGACACTTTCTAATAGATTAATATTTTCCTTATATTGTGGTGCCCAAAACTGCCCACAATACTCAAGGCAAGACTGCCCCAGAGCAGAGCAGGACAATCCCCTCCCTCACCCAGCTGACAATGCTGTGCCTGATGCCCCCCCGGACACGGTTGGCCCTCCTGGCTGCCAGGGCACTGCTGACTCAGATTCAGCTTGCCATCCACCCGGCCCCCAGGTCTCTTTCCTGGCACTGCTGTCCAGCATCTCGTTCCCTAATCTGTACACACAACCAGATGTGATGCACTGAGTGCAAACACCTGACGTGCTGTACCTTGCTACAACAGAAATGAGTACAGAACAGATTTTCTTTCCTTGCTTTTGTGTGTTTGTCGCAGCTTTAATATTTGAATGTTTTATTCTCATTGTAGAAACACTAAATGGCTTATACTGTATTTGGGTAGCACTGCTTAGGGTAGATACTGACAAAACTGGGAATCCTTGAACTGTTCTAACATTTTGTGATACTTATTTTAATTGATTATAAAACATTTCTGTTTTCTCATTTATTAGGAAACATACCATAGCGATGCTGTACTGTTGGCAATCATCATTAATTTGGACTTTTTTTTTTTAATTCTGCAAATGCATTGTTTGATGAAGTGGTTAAAATTGTTTGATATGCGAAAGTGTTTTGGGTAGTATTTTATACTGTTGTATATATTGAAACAGAAATCATTGTAATAATTGTAATAGCTTTTAGTTATAAATACACTATATGCAGACAGATGGGGCTGTACAGTACTGTCCTGTTAACCCCCAGGCAGGGCTACTGCTTGGAAACAGGTTGCAGTGTCAGTAAACCACATGGATCAAATATTGTACCATTCAGTGTTGGCGCTCACCAATGCAAAAGGAGAAGAGACGATTTCAGCATGATTAACACTACATGGTAAATTAATACTACAGTGACCTTTTCACTTACAAGCATGTTTTTTATACAAATTAACAGGTGTGCCTGTGTAAAATAATTTGTGTTCTGTACCTTGGAAAAAGTACTCTCCACATTTAGAATCACAGAATCATGTTGTATGTTAGAGAATTATGTCCAAAATTATATATATTACTTACCAATGTTATTTTTAGATACGAGCATGACTGTAAGCTAGGTACTCAAGTACATTCTGTTACATTATTTTTCTTTATGTAATACTTTTTCAGTTGTTTTATTTGTTATAAATATATACTTTGTGCTTAAACATCTTTGTTTTTTTTTAACATTCAGTGGTATGTAAAGATGATTTCCTTCAATAAGATGGGTGCATCGAATTGTTGGAATGCCTATTGTAGTGCATCTGTTCTTGTCCCCCTTGTCACTGCTTTTGTAGTCATAAACTCCAGTCCTGCAAACGTGATGTGCAAGCTCACCTGAGAGACAAATGAGTCCCACTGATGTCAGTGAAGGCTTAGCATTAAAGTATACACCTCTGTGTGCTTGCAATAATGAAGAGACAGTGACTGCTGAGCGTCATGCAGCTTGTGTAGAACAATACTTTAATTGCATATGGCACTATACTGAGAGCTGGTAACAGAACATCTGATTATCTACAAGAAGAAAGCAGATATGCTTGCCATGTTCAGAGGGCAGGTACAGTTTTGGCTAACTCTTAAGTTTATGCATTAATTTGTGGCAGACTATCAATAAAGACACTATTTTCATTTCCAAGTTTTGACTTATGAATTGTGAAATATATCCTGACATACCTTGAAAGTGTCTGAAGATTTTAGTTGAAATATCTTGACAGGATTCATTAATTTTTACCTTTTGCAAAAGAGAAACTCTGAAAAATGTGGGAGGGTTTAATGTAGTGCAATTTGGAATGGCCAAAGTAACACATATTTGCGTTTTAGCAGTTCCAGAGTTACTACTCTTCAGCACCAAAATGCCCCAACCCTGTGGAATTCAGTGCATTTGTGTTTTCCCAATTAAGAGTGCAGGGCTTGATGCTTCTGTCCATTTGTCTTGTACTGCTGAGTTTGTAGCCAGCTTTAGTCACCCAGATCCTTTAAATTTAAGCTTAACATCACACCTTGCACCTCACAGTAGAAGACTACTGCCAGGGAACAGTAAGACACAGATTTTATTTGCTGACACCACTCTCATTTGCAAAGTGGTGGCATATTGCAGTAGTTGAAGTATGAGTGATCTTCTGAGGCAGCCCTAAATAGACTGTATTACAGCGAAGCAGGATATTTGGTCCAGGTGTTCCAGGGTCACTTGGCAAATCTCTTTGAAATATTTATAACACTTAGTTAAAAATAAAAAGTGTTCATTTCATTAAGTCAGAAATCATATGCTTCCAAGGAAGCAAGTGCAAGTTACTAGCCAAAAAAAGCATTTTTCATCTTGGATTGGTAACAAAATAATTATTTGAGATCAGGCTACGATCTGTTTTGCACCTCATGTTTTGGAGGTTCATTCAGGTGTAAAGTGAGGCCATTGATTTTATTTTCAGTATCAGCATGCAGAGTTTATATGTTCATGGTGAAGAGTAAAGGTGTGCTTCTTGTTCCTTGTCACCACTTCTTATTGCTAACAGTGGTTTTCTGCACCCTCTAAATTTAGGTGTCATCAAAATAGGAAGACATCTGTACAACATGAGAGTTCTTGTTTGACATGAAATAGTAAAATCAGCACTACTGAAGAATCAAGTTGTCTTTAGAATGTAGGCTAGACTTTGTACCAACTACTATATCCAGTACTTGATGCCTCTTAAATAAAACAGCTGGTGTGTTTTTCTCTGCAGACTGAGGAAGCATGTTGAATGAGAAACATAAATACTGTTATGTCTGACAAAGCTGCCTAATGTTTTTTGTGGAAAAGTCATGATTTTTACTTTCCCACATGTACTCCTCTGTCTTTAATGCAGAGGTTGTAACATTGAATGCTACAGATTAAGGCTGTCACTGCCTGGTATTATTTTCTCTATGTGGGAATGAAGTTGGTCACTTCTATGACAGTATTTCTGTATTAGATTGGCTTGTATTAGAACACAAGAGGTAGAGTATTATTGGGTTTTCCTGTCACTGTTTGCAAGTGGGAGCAAGAAGGNTTTTTTTTTTAAGGTGAGATGTAAGGAGCAGCCCAAGAGGCTTTTCCTTCAATGTTCTGTATCAATGCACTAGGGCTTCACAAGAATGGTCTGTTAGATCTTACCTGGAATGCTCTTTCTCATCCTCCAATATATCTTATTTCTCAGCTGCTCTAGCATGTTTTAAATTATTTATTGTATTTACCATCTGTGCGTTTGGCTCACTTAACACCTAAAAACTGGAAGTGTATTGCTGTGTGCTGTTCATCCCCAGAGGAGATTTCTGCAGAGTTCCTCCTCTCCAGAATCCAGCTGCCATCCAGTTTAAAGTCTGTAATATAATATAAAAATTACAGACCAACTCCAAATATGCTGCTGCCCAATTCCTGTCCAGGTTGGTTATTGGGAAGCATGATTTTTTGAATGCTGGTGGTTTCCTATTCTTGTTTGAGACTGGAAAAGTTGGCTATTTTATTACTTTTGATTTCTGCAGCCAGCTGTCCTAGCAGGGGCACAGGATACTCCTGTGCCTGTTGGAGGACTCTACCCAGAACTTAAACCTGATGTTAACAGTATTGGGTTTTTTTAAGTTGACAGTTTGATTCAGCCTCTCATAGTTTCATAGTTAGGCATGCAAATACAGTTGTGTCAGTCCTCATGACTGAAAAGGGACACTTCCCCAAGCAATGCAATCCTTTCATACACATCATCTGCTGTTCAAGAGTGTGACCCAGAGACCTCTGAGGTTCAGCGGTAATCCTGGACTTTCAAAGTCTGTAGTCGAAACAAGATAACTGGTTAGGTATGTATATGACAAAATCCCAGACTCACACTGCTAAGAAATGTGGTTTAGGTGGTGATACCTCACAGCGAATGGTAGTAACTGTGGGGTTCCTTGTGATTGGAACAGGTGCCTTCAGCCTGAAAGCTGTTACCAGTGTCTGCAGTCCAAGAAGTTGCTGGCAAAAGCAAAGCCTGTGAGATCAGCCTACTCTTGCTGTACATGAGAGATTCAGGCTGCTGCTGAGAGAAGTCAAGGCCACAAAAAGGTGGCAACTGCTGGGCTTGTTAAAGCTCCCCTGCCACTGCAGCCTGTACCTGCCACCCCCTTCACCCCACTTTAAAGCTTTGGGATTTGATTTATATTCATCAGTGGAGAAACTATGGGACTTCCTCTATTCATTTCTGTTTTTCACTTGAGATATGACTCTCCTTTTAAAGCTTTTTGTTCCTGTGAACAGCCTTTCTGGATCTGGTTATCTTTCTATGGGTATAGCTTCTAAGGAATGCGAATCTGATAAGCACTAATAGATCACTGAGAAATAGAAATTTCACTTTGCAGATTAGTAACAAGAATACTAGAAACCCTGTCACCTAAGCAGTCATACCAGTATCGTATGTTCCTCTCATCCATATACTAGCCATGGTTTGGAAAATAAGCTGGTTTTACATGAAAATCCATGATTACAGAAGGGCTCAGGGTCCTTACAACTGCCATCTCTGCTGGGGAAGTTTACTCTTGTGATACATTGATTTTGATTAATCATCACCTTGACAAAAATGTAATGGATTTTGGTGAGACATGAAAATAGGAAGGAAGCAGACCTGTACTGCTGCTGCATGAGGCCAGTGTTTCTTCTCTGGAAAATGTCTCACTTCTCACCAAGTGAAGATGTCTGATGGGCTCTTCATATTTACTTGCATTTCATTTTTAATGTCACTAATATCTAACAGATGACCAAGTTATTGAAGTGAGTGCACTGGTGACAACTGAAACAGGGGATAAAGATGTTTTTTTAAATGTCGTCACGTACAATCTACCTGGGTATGCATTGTCCTGGGTAAAGTTGGCTCCCACCCTGTAATGGCACATCTGCCTTTCTGCTGAGCCTTTAAAAAGCAAGGTGTTTGACCATTTCCCATGTGTGCATGGCTTTGCTTCTGTCCTAGGAGCACTGAAATGTTCATGTGGCAAAATGCTCTGAGTGTAAAGCATTAAGTGCTTCCTGTTAATTCATTCTTGAACTGTGCCATTCTGTGGCTCTTCTACTCAGTGGCAGCACCACATAGGAATATAATTTTTGCAGTATAGTATAAGGTATGCATCTGATTCTACTACCTTAAATGCACAAACACATTATAGAAAGGTGATGTGTTAGTGCATGTCAAATGATGGTTTTCATTGGGATATGGACACTCAGGAGGAAGTGTGAACTGACTTGAGCTGACCCTCCTCTGATGCTCACCAGTTAATTTGAATTCCCTTGTATTTGGTGGAAGAGTGCAGTTACCACTGACAGATAATTGTGCACCACTTCTTCCTTCTCTGAAAACTTCCATGCCTAAGTCCTTAAATTTTTAGCTATTTTTTAGGTTGAATTTTCTTAAAGAGCTACTGCTGCAAAGCCAAAGTAATCTTTTAGATGTAAAAGTACATTGATCTTGAGTGTGAGGGGGAAAAAAGTCTTGCATCATTGTACATATGTACAGGCATAGAGTAACACTGTGTGCATTTGTGTGTGTCTATATATAGACACACTATATATAAACACTAATTTCCTGTCTAAAGACAACTCAGTTTCTCATGAGCATTATATTTGTTTTAGGCATCACAAGGCAAAAAAGCCAGTAGGAGAGCCAGCTCAGTTATAAAGTCTGAATAGTAGTTGCTTGTTTTTAAATGTGATATAGAAGCATTTCAATCAGAAAACCAAAATTAATAATGAGAGTATGAGCACACATGTTATTCCACTGTGCTGCCTCTCAAGAAACCAGTCTTGGATAGTGAATTTTTGGGGACTTAAAGACACCTTGCACACACACAAAAAAAAACCAAACCAAAGGGCTGAGTAAGAGAAGTTGGGTTACCAGTCACTGCTCCCTATGAGAGTGCATCTTTTGCTTTTAAGCTGGGTCAGAAGCTGGATGCAGATCAGGTGTCTCATGCTAAAGTTTACATTCAAGGTTGATGCATACCCATGGCTATGCATCTTAGTGTGTGCACCCTCTGTAACTGCACAGTCATGTATGCGTAGCTAAGCACAGAGATGTGTGTGTGTGGCTGTGGAGACAGAGAACTGGTACAATATGGAGCAAAGTTTAGTTGTGGCAGGGGTTAAACCCCTGATTGGTGCCTAAAACAACTGAGCACCATGTTCTGCTGACACGTAGCACATACCGTGCTACTTGCTTGAGTTATTCTTGTTAAATAGAGATTAAGATGTTTTTGGATTACTTCCTCATCCTCAAGATCCCATGACAATTGCTGGGGTTTCTTTTGTTTTTGAAGGTTTAAGCTGCCACCATGGGTGGGCCTAGACTGTTTTAAAATATATTATCATGTGGATTTATTCTGCACTTGAGTATGACTATTTCTGTGCTCTGATATTGTTGCTAGGTATGCCTTTGTTAGAACAGCAGCACTGGAATATAAGATGACAAGTTGATATCCAGGCATTTGAAACACATTCAGGGTGCTTTTGAAGCCAAAAGTCTGGGAAGCATGGGTTTAGGAAAGGCAGGTCCTGCTTGACCAACTTGATTATCTTTTATGACCAGGTGACACACATCGTAGACAAGGGGAAAAGCTGTGGATGTTGTACACTTCGGTAAAGCCTTCAATACTGTCTCCCACAGCATTCTCCTGGAGAAAGGGGCTGCTTATGCCTTGGCTGGTGCACTCTTCACTGGGTAAAAAGCTGGATGGCCAAGCCCAGAAAGTGGTGGTGACTGGAGTTACATCCAGCTGGTGGCTGGTCACAAGTGGAGTTCCCCAGGGCTCAGTATTTTGGCCAGTTCTGTTCTGTGTCAATGAACAGGAGGAGGGAATCAAGTACACCCTCAGCACCGCAGGGAAGTGGTGGAGTCACTATCTGTGGAAGTGTTCAAGAAATGACTGGATGTGGCACTTGGTGCTAAGGTTTAGTCAGCATGGTGGTGTCTAGTCAAAGGTTGGACCCAATGATCTTCGAGGTCCTTTCCAACCATAATGATTCTATGATTCTCTGACCTTAGCTTTTGAATCAGCCCTTTGGACTCATCCTTGCATTGGACCTACTCTACTACTGGAAAAAAAAGATCTCTTTATATCCCATAGTAGGCAAACTAAGTGATCTGACTGCTTCTACTTCTAGCACTGACTCCACTGGGTTTTTTGGGGTTTCTTTTTTGTTTGTTTGTTTGGTTTTGTGGTGTTTGGTTTTTTTTCCCCAGTCTGTCATCTGTAGAAATTAATTTTATAATGAGTTATTCAAATACTTAGATCTCAGCCAAGATGTTTACATTTTATGCATTTCTATGTATTAATACATTTGCATATACTTGTGGATTGTATTTAGAAATACTCACAAAATTTGGAGGGGCTCCGAGTGTGCTATAAGTCAAGATCAGACAGTGAAGTATTTAGAGAAAAAATGGAGACAAACCAATTGAGACAGATAAACATGTAGGTACTTAAACATAAGTAGTCAGCTACAGGAATTGAAGATTAGGACCTACTAGCTCAGTAGATATAATTGTTTTTGTAGCTTAGTAGAACATCACAAAATTAATTTAATCTGTTATTTAACTGATGGATAAATGCATATGCTCTTATCAGATGCACAAATGCAAATACAACAGGCAAGGAGGAAGCCTACACTGGTTTATAGCAGAGAGCAGCTGCAGTGCTGGTCAGCCTTTTGAGTACAGCATTTGATCAAAGAAAGGACTGAACATGGTCCAGAGGAGAGCAGTGATGATGAGGAAAATGTGAGAAAGATTACAGTAGTTGGATCATTTATCTACAGAAAAGCTGATTAAATGGTTAAAGATAATCTTTGAGTAAAAAGCAACTGCTACTATGAATCTATTATCTATCTATCTGCTAATTCCTTACAAGGGATGATCATACTGATGATGTAAAAATAAAATTTAAAAACAAAAAACAAACAAAACAAAACAAAAACCACAAAAGAAAGGCCAATAACAACATTTTAAAAAACCCTTAAAACCCTTACTTGCCATTTCCGTTTGTCCAGTTTTGGTTTCCAAACATTAGTTCTTTCTCTGCACAAGATGTCCTTTGGTACCTGCTCTTTTCTTCTATTGAAAATATTAACATGCTTTAATTAAGCTCAACTGCTTTAATAAGCTGGACAAAATGTTTCCACTGGTAAAGGGCATTTTAGTGCTATCTGTCTTCTAACGAAATGTACTGCAATTTGTCTGTGAATTAACCCAGCAAGTCGAGTTTGAGTGCAGCCAAGATGCAATAGATTGAGCACAGCTCCCACTTAGTAGGAGAAAAACCTCCTGCGGAGAAGTAAAATCATCCTGAAAGTCATCCAGCCTTTGTGGAAAAGATGTATTTTTGGCTGAAACTCTAGGGGAACTACTGATGATCTTGAAGCTAAGCCCAGATACCAGTCTTGGCAAAAACAAAAGTATCAAACTGGGTAAGAGGGGAAAAAATCCAGCCAAAGAAGTGTGTGGTCTTTTCTAATGGAACAGTCTTTTGCACGTTCTCTAGTGCAGAGCAGTGTGGTAAAAATGATGGCCTGCAGACTTATACATCAGTTGTTTACTCATATATATTTCCCTTAAGGGAGTGGCATATTTCCCACCTCCTTCACCTCAAAACTTTCTCTTTACAACTTTTTTTTTTAATTCCTTTTTCCATGCCGAGGAAGGCCTTCCTTGTAACTGACTTTCTGTTGTACACAATTCTGCCCTAAGCTTCATGGGACTTGAAAGAGAATTTTTTGGAATATAAACATGTTTGGGAGCAATTTCAGTAAGTTGAGATGAAATGGTCTGTATCTGGCTCAGGGTCATTAAATAATTCACTGTACTTTTTGCCAAGCAAGGACTATTTCATACATTGTTTTCCTGGCGAAATTCCAACCTGGCTATTTCATGTGCCCACCTAAAATCCTCCTGCATGTTTGAATAGAGAAGATAGTCTTCACTTGCCTCTTTAACACTCTTGTGGCCCATCTGGCCCGTGCAGCCATCCACAGGTGCTTGTTCATGGGTGGGTAGGTACGGAAACTCCTATTATATAAAACACTGCAGGCTCTCTCGGGATAAAAGGTTCTAAATGTATGCAAGTCATTTATTATCTTGCTCAGAGCCTGAGCTGGAGACAGGCAGGACCCGTTCTAACTTTTCCAAAACAGGTTTTAATGTGCACTGAGCCCATTTGCCAGCAACGCTGCGCTGCCTTTTGTTTCTAAATTTACCCCAGTGCACAGCTGATTAGGGAGACAGGAAGCAATGTATCTTGAAGCTTTCAGGAGACAGCCCCTCCCTGAAGATGTACTTTAGTGACCTAAACGTTCAACGAACATGTGAGAGGTGGGGTTTCAGGCCTGGGCATGCCGATTTTACCATCAGAGTCTGTCACTTCCTTCAGAAGTTCACTAGCCTTTTTTTTTTTTTTCCTTTCTCAAATGTTTTTATTATGAAATGCAGGGAGGATAACGTTGCTGTTTCTCACTGCCCTGCACAGATGGGGTGGGACTTTTGGGAGTTTGGGATCAGCTGCACAGCACTGGAATAGGTAAAACAGCATTTTGCAGAGCTTAAAGTAGATCTGGGAGTGGGTTTTGTTCATCTCCCTTATCATTTTGGCAAATGCCTGAAGAAGTATTATCTCTTTTTTATTTTTGGATAGAGGGATGGGAACACTTTGTTCCCTTCAAGTAGTGAGTGAGTCCAGTTCGCAGAAACCTCCTTAGTGCTGTGTATGTCTGTCTTGTACAAAAGGCAACACACCATCTCTCTGAGGTTATTAATCGTACAGTACTCAGCTTGCAACTGAGTATCTGGATGCCTGATCTACAAAATGCACTAATTCTCTTGACTCCTTGATATGGAAAGTAAGAGATTAATAGCACAGTCATTTTATACAAGCAAGCTTTTCTAGTTTGCTTTTTGTGGAATGACACACAGCAAAACCAGTCATCTGGCACTTCTGACTAGTGAAGTAGTCACCCATGAGCGGATGGGCAGGAGTATGGCACAGGATCACAAGCCAAAGCCTGAACTGATCTGAACTGTCCACAGACTTCTGGCAAACCTCCTTCCTTTTCAAGTCTCACCTGTGAAATGGATATAGTTAATTTATGAAGGTAACTTCCTTTATCAAGTAATTTCAAGGTTTCTTTCACTTTGCAGGCTAACAAGTGCTTTAAGATGACTTGAAAGGCAGCCACAGAAAATATTTAGGGTTAAGAACTTCCCAAATATTTCCTGAAAGTGCAAGTGCCTTCTTGGTGAGCCTAGTTCGTCAACAATGTCACCCTTGTGGGCTTAGCAAAACTTGCATCTGGAACAAAACTCTGGGATGCCAGAAAATTGTCCTTTCCAGCCTGAACTTGGTGGTGTTTTAGAAGCTCTGCAGCTTTTTATATGAAAAGCAGGAGCAAAATGAGCACTAGCAGGAGCTAGTAAAGTCAAATCACAGGTGTAGAAACAAGTCATTACAAGTGGTAGAGACCCTGGAAAATTCTCCCTGGGATATTCTTTAACTGCATTCACTGCTCAGTATAAACCTGTTCATGTCATTCTGTCTAGCAAGGTGATGGAAACAGGAATCTGTAGTCAGTTTCATGATGGAAAAAAGTGGTTGCAAAGGTGTCAGTAATCACGCAGTCATGCCCAGTGCAATTACTTCAATGAGAGCACAGTCATTCATCTGTTATTTCCCATAAAGTTTACTAATCCTGCAAAGCTACCTTAAAATGTTTTTGATGAAAGGAAAAACTGCTTGATTCATTCATCCAAAAGGTGTGTGGAGCCTCTGCATCATTTACCAACGAAGCCATTACGTTACCTTTGCCGTGTTTCTTTAGTTGGAGGGTGTGATGGCCAGATGTCAGAAACATATCCCATTCCCACGGGGTAGTTCAATTATCAAAGCATGACCATAATTAAAACTTAAGAAACACTGAATTAAGTGCATCATTCCAGAATGTGGATAGATGAAAACAAACATAGAGCCAGATAATCCAACATCCTTTTGAATAACTCTTGCTATGCCATAAATTGCAAGTTGTTAATGGGATTGTTGGGTTAGGTCCTGTCTTATTTTTCTGTCTGGGGGGAAAAAAAGTTGAAGCACAGCTGATGGGGCAGTAGGAGATGCAACCTCTTAAAGTAATTTTTCTACTCATCTGTATTTTTTCCCCTTGATTTATAGCAGTAAATCTTTTACATCCATTAATTCAAATTGCTCCTTGTTTTTGGCTTTAAATAATGTAAGAGAATAGCTAAAAGTGATACCAGCAGAGCCCCCTTGCAGCAGACCTTGAGCCAGTGCAGGCCACAGGTTTTCATGTGGCTGAGTGAATCATCTTGATCCTAAACATGCAAATCATACTTGTCTGCTACAACTTTAAATAAGCTTGGAGCTCTGCACAACATAATTAAGAGCCATGACAGGGAACTCTAAACGTTACTTTCAGCCTACAGTAAATCACAGATCTGCCTACGGGACCTACAACAACCTGAATCCACTTTTACTTGATGAATACTTCCATGTTTTTAACCTTCCTTTTGCAGGATAAATTCCACCTTTGTGTTAAAAGGTCTGGGAGGAATTGAAAAGTGATCCAAACGCTACAATGCCAATCTGCTTTGAACCAGTTGTGTTCCTGCCAGGTTGCCAGATACTCCAACAGTCCCCACCAAGCACTGTGCTCCTTCCAGCTCAGAGACTTTCAAACCATAGGGGACTATACATCAAAGACTAGGATCTCCTGTCCCACCAGTGATTTGGTGACTCAGGCCCCAGCATCCTTGCCTGAGCAAGTCCTCTGAAGTCCACATATCTGAAAAATCCCATGATGATGGGATTAACCCATTAAATTCAGTAACAATGGGGATCCCCTTGAAAACGTGGGTTTCTGGGGCAGTACTGTGTCTGGGCAATGGAATTTTTTTAAGGAATCTATATAGGAAAGAAAAGAAGTGTATGCTGGGAGGGTTGACTTGATGGGCTTGGAGAAGCCACCAGCTAACTCCTGTGAGTGAGATGGCCCTTGTGACAATAGTGCTGTTGAAATAGCCTGGAGGTTGTTGTTCTCCAGCTGAAGCTGACTTTCTGTATTTTGTGGCACTTATGTGATTAGTTCATGGCTGTCTAAGAGAGAACTTATAAACATCAGACTGGGGTTGAATGTTGCTATGTCACCAGCAGGGAAAATCTCAGTTACTCACTGACAGACACAAAAAAACTAGGACTTCAACTCTTCTTCTCCATCAGAATAAATGAGCCATCTACAAATTATAACTGATCTTTTTTAATTCACTTTTTGTCCCTTTCCATTTTTCTTTCTGGCTAAATTCTGCTACTTCTTCCAACCCAAAGGAATTTGAAATTGATGCAGCCAATCATATCTGAAGCAGCAGATTCCATCCCCCAAAGAGGTCACCCTCAACCCACCTTTAGGAAAATAAAAACTATCTCCCAGGAAAGAAGAAAATACTTGATAACTAATTTTTAAACATACAGAATTTGCACCAGCTGTTTAAATTAAAAAAAGAAAAAATAAAAAAAATATTTAAAAAAAAGTAAAAAGAAGTGTATGCTACATAGCATTAGCTAATGCATCCATCAAAACGTGCCCCTCAGGT
This sequence comes from Formicarius rufipectus, assembly GCA_013399695.1. NCBI lineage: Eukaryota > Metazoa > Chordata > Aves > Passeriformes > Formicariidae > Formicarius > Formicarius rufipectus. The sequence goes on along the minus strand of VXAU01003246.1, from coordinate 302,482 downwards.
GAATGAAATGAACCCAACAGCAATTCAAAAGCTTTGGAACTTTACAGAGGAGTGTTGATAGCAACCATCCTAATTTTAAAAAGGGAATATTTAAGCATGGACCCCAAATACACACCTGAATATCTGCTTGCTGATGTTTTGTAAACCAGAAGATCTCTTCATTATACAGCAGTTGTGTTCTTGAACGTTGTTTTTACCAAATGTGAAGTAAATGGCAAGATATGTTTCTTGGTTTTCTTTAAAATCATAATTTTTCAGCCAAAATTCTCATGTTCTGCAGTGTTCAACTTCTGAACTAATTATTTCTTAAACTGAAGAATTTCCATTGCCTCCTAAAAAATACTCTACCCATAATCAATTGGGAATGCCCCTTTCTAAATGCTTCATTTCTTTCTAAATGCCTAAAGCTAAACATATGGAAAGGCCAGAATCTCAAACAGATGAACATACATAGATAAAAAAAAATTAAAAAAAAATCCTAGCCCAGTATAAATCCAAATGTTGTTGATGATCCTGAAATAACTTTTCATAGTCAGAGTAAAGCAGGAGGTTTTCTTAGCTTAACATTTCCTAGATCTTAATATATTTGATTTCTGTTAAATTTAACTTTAGCCTCATTATTTTTGAGTTGTGTTTGCTTTGGAATGATTCTAGCATCCTAAGCTATTTTTATGTTGTTCACAGGTCATACTTAGAAATTTAATGTGGTTACTCTAGCTTTTTCTTTCTTTTTTTTTTTTTTTAATTGTAAAAACTTTCATGCCAGCAATGTTGAAACAGCAAAAGGATGTGTCATTTGTAGTTATATAAAGACAAGCATTAGCATTCTAGGTCAATTGATTTTTCTTTATGACAGACGAACTAAATCCTTGGCAACTATTTTATTTCACAGTAGTAAGTAAGGAGAAATCTCTATGGCAGCTTAAACTAGATCTTCAGCTGCTGCATCCCCAGAAGTGGGCTGTTTCCTCCTTCCTCCCTCTGTTCACTTGTACATGAAGAAGAAGGAGGGAATGAACTGGAGACTGTTAGGAGATCCATTCCCCTCTCAGCTCCTAGGCAAACCACTGCCTGACCCTGTACAGAGGGGAGAAAAAGCCTTTGCAAGCCCCTGGGAAAGTGGGTGACATGCATTAAGGAGCCCTAATCCTTCATGACAATGAATCACTGCTGAGAAATCATGAAGAGTTTCTGTGCTTGGTGTTGCTGCAGGTGGACCCTGCAGAGTGTTTGCTTTCAGGTGATGCTTTTGCAGAGGGACTAGTGACAAGACAAGAAGAAATGGCCTCAGGTTGCACCAGGGAAGATCCAGATTGGACATGAGGTAAAATTTCTTCACTAAAAGGGTGATCAGGCACTGGAACAGGCTGCCCAGGGAAGTGGTGGAATCACAGTCCCTGAAAGTGGTTTAATAGTGAACAAGGTGATTTTGGATAACAGCTGGACTCAATGATCTTAGAGGTCTTTTCCAACTTCAGTGATTCTATGATTTTATAACCTTCAGACCCTTGCCTGTGTGATGTGCTTGTTACAGTTCTCACTGGGCACCGTGTCACTTACTAAACTACCTGAAAGGGAAAAACTCACGAGATTATGGGGTCTTCTGTCAGTCTCCAGATAAGCTGTGGCTGGATGTGACTTGGTGCACCTCAACAACCTTATCTTGTGTGGAAACCTTCAGGAGACCTTGAAAAGTTTAAATAGCTTTTGGGATCTTTGTAAAAAAAATTCCCTTAGTCATTACGAGAGATTTGACAGTTCCATATTAGACTAAACAATATGAAAAATCAAAAAATCATATTGACTGAAACTTTGGCACTCTGACAGCACTTTGGACCTGAAAGGAATTTGAAAATATATTATTCAGTACTGTGTGAGCAACGAAAGCCTTACCTCAGGATTATTTGGTTTATGACTTGTCCCACACAAAGAACTATGTTAAGATTGCCAAGTTAGTAGTCAGAGGAAGGACAGATTGAAGGCTGCCAGGCAATCCTACCCTGCCTTCTCATATACATTATTTATGCTTTTTCATTGTAATATAGTTCTTCAAGTAAATATAACTACAAATTATCTTCCCTACAGAAGCACGTAACAAAAATATTCAGTGAATGAGCAACCAACCTACACTGTGTAAAGCAGGCTTGGAACTAAGACTGACTTTTGAAAGATGATGTTACTTCAGATTTTCTTGTTTCAGTGCATGATGAAAAAAAATTTTTCTCTTGTAAAACTTTGAGAGCAACAGTTTAAGATGAACTGAAAAAAACCCTTCGATATACTTATCTATATATTCATCTATACATCTGTGCCCTGTGTTTTTGCTTCTGAATTTTATTTCATGCTTAAGCACAACTTTTTTTTTCCCCTAGAAACATCTGCTTTCTGGATCAAAGCTCTACTGAGGCAGGTACCCGCTTGGAGCTGTGGCAACAACGGAGAGGCTGTAAGCACTAGGAGACACACGTACATACCTGTTTGTTTGAAGACAGGAGTACAGAAGCATTGTTACGGTGAGTGTGATGTGGAAGCCCTAAATGCTCTCCTGACACATGGTAAGTATTTCAGCATTCACTGCATCACATGAAAAGGATGTGATGTTGGCCTGATTATTGTTGTTGTTGGCTAGACTTCGCCATTTGGGATTAGCCTGATAGATTTTGGGATAAGCCTGTGCAGTGGATTTTTTAGGTGAGGCACAGTGTGCGTGGAACTGGCCCCACCCCCTTTACTCCTGAGGTTCATCTTGCCACGGCCGAGCAGCTCGGACGGCGACAGCGAGTTCCTCCAGGATTCGAACCAGCATCCTCAGAGGAGGAGCCGGCTCCACAGGCGGGGGCCTACGCCACTCGGCCAACGCCCGCCGCCCATTTCAGATTAACATTAAAGAAAAAAAACAGCAAACAGAAAAGCAATAATGTCAGGTTGTTGAGCAATCCTGGGAGCCCACGTGGGTCAGAGCACCAGGGGAAGACCTCGCCTTTTCCTCTCTGCTACCAAATAACACAAATGTGGCACTGCAGCCACGCCTGCAACACGAGCTGGAGCAGGTTGGCCTGATTAAGTGTTGTACAAATAGCCATTGCATCTTACTGGTTGTGAACTTGTTCCCTACTAATTTCATTTGATCCTGTGTGATTTTTGTAACAGAAGAAAGGGTGAGAAGTAATTTTCTGATCACTTTATTCCCATTTATAATTCACCTTTTTCTCCTTTGTCCTCTCTATTCCTGAAAAGGAAAAACTGTAATTTGTTCAAGTACTCCTTGTGTAAAATTGTTCCCAAACCTCCGAGCCCTTGGAGCCCTTCTTGGAGCCTTTCCATTCCTACACTATCATTTTCAATAGAGAAAAAACTGCCCAGAGAATTCCAGACATGAGCCCACCATGGAGTTCTCCAGCGCATAATGTTGTTGTCTTCTCAATTTTCCAGCTTCTGTAACTTTCAACCAACTTTTCTGGTCAAGCTGATCAAACAGGAACGTATCTTAACAAAAGATATCACTTAAATGTATTCTAAACACGACCTGGCTGAGAACAGTGCATTCTAGGAACAAGGATAGAAATGGTAGAGAAGTGATTCCTGAAACTTTCCATTATCTCTGCTTTTCAATAACGCTTACCATCCTGTCATTTCTGTTCCCAGTTGTGTTATGAATTTTTTTTCTCACCATGCTTTAAGACTCAAGCTCTTACGCCTGTGTGATGTGCTGTGGTGTGATACAGCATGGTATGGTTGTGTGCTGATGGTATCGATCAGCCAGGTGTACTGCTGCTGAGCCAACCCTCACTGGGCAAGCTCACAACACAGGATGCCCCCTAGAAACTTGAAATGCTGTCCTGGAAGAAAATAAAGACCAGTGCTGAGCATGAAGTAAGAAATAAGGGTAAACACACAATGTTGTTTGGAGTGTCAGCCTCTCAATAAACTTCGTATGCCAACAAAGGACACATCTAAACGGAGCTAATTCTTGTCTCCACTTACAGTGGTTAGAGAGGTAACAGTGCTTTGGGGGCAGTCATAGTAAATACCTAAAGTGAGGTGGATCAGTGGTGCCTAAAAGTATCCAATTATCTCCACTCACTGTAAAGTAAACTGATACTCACTGGATTGGATGCAGGTGTCCAAAGTCAGCTGGGAGGAACCCCAAATCTCAGGACAGAATTAACTGTACCCAGAAATGACAAGCAAGAGTTGTGCTGTTTTGCTGGTGATGTCTCTGTGTCAACCTCGCCTTGCATGAAGAGGATAAGGCTGCTGGAGAAGGTGTTCTGGATGACACTGGCAACTAGACCTTGGGGTCTTGGGCAGCCCCAGGGATGAGGGAGTTGTAGGAATAGTCATTTGGTATGATACAGATAAATCTGAAGGTGAGCAGGGTCATTGGTGATGTGGGGATGACTGGACTGTGAGGGTGTAGAGCCTACAGAAAATAGGGTTTAGTGCAAGAGCCAGAAGGGCTCCAGGGTGCCGTTGCTAGATTTGGGTTATTGGGTGGGTGCTGGGATATTCAGATGATACTGGGGCTGAGGCCTGAAGGATAATGGTTGTTGGTGACAATGGTATTGGGGAGACACTGAGGTACAGAATGAAGACATGCTGGCATGAGTGGGGCATTAATTTTATATTTCATGAAAATATTGGGGTAAGGATCTGGTGCGGATGTGAGAGAAAACTGACGGTTAACTTGTTTGGGGAAGAAAGAGATTATTATGACACAGAATTAAAGACATGTTTATTGAGCACTGCTTCTCTCCTTTCTTCAATTCTTCCTCCGTAACTGTTCTGTGCTATGCTACAGGGCTGGAAGCAACACATGGCATTAGGGCCTTTTATCATCTCTCTGCAGCCCAGCCTGGAGACAGCTGCTCTTCTTTCCCCACCAAGCAACAAGGAAGAGAGCATAAGACAGCTAATCTGCCTCTGCACCACCTCTCACCCCTCATTTCTCCTGCAGCTTTAGGGCAGAGCATGCATGACAGGTGGCAGAGATGTCTGCCTTGATCCCGAGCTGAGATGCTCCACCAAGAAGTGCTGATGCATCTCTCTGGTGCAGCACTGAAGCTTTATACCTAACCAAGGAACCGGGGTTGCAGGTATTCAGCCAGTGCAGAAGACCCTGCATGCAGGAAAAAAACATGTGTGCCAGTTGACTTCCAGGTTTCTGTTGGGGTGACCTCAGCTCTACTGTGGGCTCTGAAAAGGACATGGTAACACCACCAAGATGTTTTTCTTCCCTTCCTCCTTCTCCTCCTGACCAGCTTGCTCCTCTTGTGCCACCAGTCACTCCACTTCAGGTTTTGGGCTCTTGGCTAGGCTGGGTCATTAGTACTTATCTTTCCAGTTCCTTATGTCATCACAGTCTGATTCTCACTGTTTTGTAATCCAAGTGCCTTTTTACCCTGGTACCTCAGCCCCACTTACCTGCTCACACCTACCTCCAGCCTTGAGCCCCTTAGGGCACCCAGAGGGAGGCGCCTGCAGTGGCAGCACTGGATGCAGGCAGCATCCAGCTCTGCTGCCTGACGGGGACACTCCTGCTAGGATCTGGGAGTAGGCAGTGCCTACACTGTGCCCTGTTCTGATACAACCCTCTGCAAATTCATCTGCCAAACTGACAAGTCTCTGCTAAAGTACATGAGCTGAGATTTTTTTAAAACACATTTATAACTTGGCTCCATCTTCTGGCAGTGGGGTGACCTCCCCCGCCCCGTTTCGCCAAATTTCAAGTTCTTGCTCAAATAAACAGTTGCCTAATCTTGCCCTGGAAACCACAGAACCATTTTTACTGAAACTGCCCTCCCCTTTCCTTCTCCCAGAAGAAAATGGAAGGGGAAAGAATCAGCCCGAGGCCAATCCTTGGCAGAAGACACTTCAGCCTGGATGAGTAACATCTAACAAACTTACCAGCAATTGAAAGCAGGAGCTTGTAACAAGAAATGTCAGGCGGGGGTAATTTCAAACACTTCTACCAACTCTATCTGCAATGTGCATCCCCCAGAAAAGGAAGGAAGTGCATAAACGGTAAAAATCATTTTACATAACCTGGAATTGGATGTATGCCTTGGACTGTCCGTTTCTCATCCTACTTCATCTATCGTTAGCTGTCCTTCATTTCTTCTCGCAGTTGTGATCTTCCTCCTCTGCAGGTCCTGCCATCTGGAGCAGCAATCCTGTATATTCCTATCAGCTCTCTAATGTCAGTTTTCAGTGACATTCATGTCCGGGATCCCTTGTCTTTTGCTCTCTTCTCCTCATTCTGCTATTATTCATCTCTGAAACAGTTAATTCAACTCAGATGATAATATCTGGGGTTTATTTTTAAAAGAATTATAAAAAGAAGGCACACCTACAAATGCATGTGATCTTGACCAATTAACATTTATTATATTGATTTTTATTGGGCAATTTATGTAAAGTGACTTCCTGATCATGAACTATTTGGAAAAAAAAATCAGTGAAGAAGCCATGGACATCTCAGATTAGCTCCATTTTTAAAGAGGCACTTTTAGTAAAATCTAGTCTCTTCCCCAAATCAGAAATATTAATACATGCTTCATTTCACTCCCTGGCTATTCTATAAGGATTTTTTTAAACTGCTGGTGCAGAGAAAAATCTCAATGTGAGAAGTAAGGAGAAGTATTAACTTACAATTTAGCACAGGAACGAGCTTCAGATAAAGGCAATTAAAAAACCAGATAGTCTATAATCCTCATTTGTGGACACTATTTGAATCTTCTTTGTATCATCTTCAGATATAAGCTTAAAAATATGATAATGGATATGAGCAGCATGTTTAGGAGATATGTCGCTCATCAGTGACACAGAGTAAATTATCTGCAGGTCAGCTTGCTCAGCCAGCTCTGGTCTAGATCCACAGAGGGTTAAAATTCTACCCAGTCAGTCCTAGGAAGGATTCAGTCATTTCACAGCTGTAAATCATCCAGACAGGTTTGTTATGTAATCTGATGTCTTGCATAACACAGGCTGTGGGGCTTCCCTGGGCTGATGTTACTCCATTAGAACATTATCTTCATGAAAAAGCAATACCCTGGCACCGTTTTGAAGTAGCTCTAGGTACTTCTCACACTGAGCCCCTAAGTTGTGCATCTGTAATCCTGTCAGGTAAACTATGGGTGTAACTTGTGAGCACTTGAAGTTACCTAAATGGTTGGTCCCTTAATGGTTATGAGTCCCTGTGTTACCCAACTGCTGGGGAACACCATCAGTTTGATCATGGCCATATAGATGGACATTATGCTGGGATGAGAACTGTTCCACCAGATGCAATTGTTAAACAGGAACATTTGTTTCAAAAAAAAAAGTTTATTACATTTCAATAGCAGGCTCCTTTACATTATTGGCTGTTAAACTAATTTAAAGTTTACTAATCAATGTAGTTTCTGTTAGTGAAAATCTCATTTCCCACTCACTGGAGCAACGGGAGCGCATTGCATCGAGGAGACATCTGCCTTTGTGCACCTCTTGAATCCTGCTCTGGAGATGTTTGCAGATGTTGGGAAGGTTATCAAGACTGAATAATCAGAATTGCTGGGAATTCACATTCTCTTTATATGTGGAGTTTATGATTCTAACCTCTATTTACATGCTTTTACCTTTCTGGTTTATTCATTCGCTGTATTACAAAGAAAGTGCATGTGATCAGGGGGTTTGGTAGGTGGCAGCAGTAAGTGGTTATAGGTTGCCCAGTTATTGAATGGTGTTTGTGGAGAAACAAGCTCAGAATGAGAACAGTTCATTGCTTATTGGTGCCTCCTGGGAAGGATCAGAGGGTCAGGAGAGGACAGGGTGAGAAGCTGGTCCCCAGGCAGAGAATAGGCAAGGAAATGGTGAGTGCTGCTCAGCCAGACAAGTTTAGCTCTCTATGCTGTATTTCCATGGAAGTTCAGTTGGGAAATGAAACACATTGCTGCATCTCTGAAAAGCACTGCAGTGGGTAAGAGAGCCTAAGGGTTTGAGCCAGCCACATGACAAGATGTGTAAGACAGATCTGGTTCATACACTATATCTGTGCTTTTTAAAACCCTTCTAGTCCTAGTATGAAAATCGAGGCAAAAACTCTTTGCTTTTAATACCATTGGCACAGCTGGGACAGTTGGAACAATATCTTCGTTGTATTCAAATACCTTTGTGGTGCTGTTTGCATCCCTTTTCCCATTACTGTGAGGTACCAGGACAGCTGTGAGGTAGTACAACCTTTCCTTTAATCAGCCTTGTTCCAAGGGAGGCCTGGGACTTGCAAGGTCACAGATGCCAGCTTGTGAAACTGCTGAATGAACCATACAGAAGCAGGTTTGTTTACACAGAAAGCTGGTACACAAACAGCCGGGCAAGGCACAAAGAGGGGAGACAAAATGCAGGCCAGAACGATCAAATGTACTTTCTAAACAAACTCTGAAATAGATCTCCCAGATGCTGAGAATCAGATGTAAAAGAAGATTTATGTGCTTACAAACTGAATATTGCAAAGCTGGACTTTAAGGAGCTTCCTATCTGAATGGAAGCTGGACCCTGTATTAGGCATTCCCCTTCCCCTGTGTGAAACATTTAGGAGGACTCAGATGGTCTCAAAAGGATCCAAAATGCCAATAGGTGGAGCAAGAGTTGGGAAGCTTCTTGGAATGAACCAGCAAGAAGTTCTAAGAACACACATATGTTAAAACATTGCCTTTCAGGGATTTGCCTTGCTTTACTTGGGATCAATAGCTCAGAGGCTTCCCTTCAGCCCAGCTGTGTTTGCAATTCATTTATTTGTTTTAGAAAAAGTGGTTGAGGTTGTTGTGATAGGGCATATTTCATGGGATATAACACACTTGTTCCCCACCCCTGCTGATTTTGAGTAATCTCTATGTCCCTGTGTGTTCAGGTCTCCAGTCCTGTGAGTTGCACAGTGCCTGTGAGCAAGTTAGAAGTTGTGTTCTTTTGAGTGCACGTGTGTGCCATCAGCTGAAGAAGACAAGCCAGCCCTGGCACCTGGGGCACCCTGCTGACTCACTTGACCTGGTAGCCTGCTGCACAGCTTGTGTGCCCAGGATGCAGAGGACCTGTTGTGAATTTCCTCCATACTATGAAGGCTTAAAGAAGTACAACCAACATATCTTGGTTATAAATATCTTTCAATGATGCCACAAATTACCAATCTTCTTATAGATGCTTGGACTATTGAGCAGACAAGGCTGCTTCAGTTGAGGCTTAAGACACAAGTGCCTTGTTTGTGTGGTACAGCACAGTGGCAGGTAGGTAGGAGATGGATTTTCCTCCACCAAACCAGCTTAATAAACAAAAGAGTAGTCAGACTCCTTCTTGTTTTCTTTAGTTCCATGACTAGTTGTCTTTGGCTTTGTTACTTTGGACTTAGGTGCTCTGATGTATTATAAAGAGCTGAGAATTCTACTGCCAGACCTGACTGAGCTTTAACTTGACCTTCAAAGGTGTGTGGGTGGGACAAAAGAGAAGTACATGACAAAGATTAGCAATAACTACAATTTGTAGACTTTGAGGGGATTTTTTTCTTCCTTCATTCTACGCTGAGAGGTCCTGAGGCGTCAGCTGTCTCCCAAATGCTTCTATTTTAAGCAGGTTGTGTGTGATAAGCAAGCAGCAAACGTGCCGTTAAATGTGGAATTTGCAGAAAGGGTGTGCATAGTCTGCCCTGGAGCTGCTGCCAGGAGAGATCTGTTGGCTGCAGCTTGCAGTCAGGTATCCAAAAGGATACTCACCAGTCGTCCAAATGTTAACCATTTACAGAATGTATTTTGGGAGCATTGCCTGTCCTTGTCTCCCACATCAACATGAAGATCCTCTCTTGGAAAGGAGCCATCTCTGCCTGCTTTGCACCAGCTCGGCGAGGGGAGACACAGACCCCTTGTGGGACACAGGCCATCGTGGGGGTCCTGCTGAGGAGCTGCTGTGAAAGCCAGAGTGGCCTGTGCTTTCATTTTCTCCCTGGCTTATGTCAGCCAAAGGTAAGTCCCTCAGTAAAGAGACAGCATGTGTATTTGTGGAGTAGCACAAAGGGCTCTCCAGGCTGTAGTGTAATCCAAACAACTGATCCATAAGTCACAGGACACAGAGCTGGCCAAAGCTTTAGAGAGAAGTGTGCCAGTAAAGTATATAGGTGAGGGGATGAGAGCACTTTCATTTAATTCAACAAACAATCTTATCTGGTGCCAGGGAAAAGCAGTTCTTACGTAGCTACAGCTGCTATGTGTCTTCATGTATCCTCTACGAAAAGCATTAAAGGCTGTCCAAGGCCAGCCATCCACAATAGTTACTGCCCAAAAATCTTGTAGAACAGTTGGGGCGTAAGAAACACTTTGAAACGCTACACTAAGAGTGTTTTCTTCTCCTGTGATTCAAGGAACAACACATTCATTTACCTACTGGGCCATTGATTTCAAGGGAGGCAAAAAACCTGGCAGAAAATACTGAGAAGTGTCTGAGCTATTCCTGAGGCAACTGAAATTATGTAGTAAAAATTAGAGGCTGTATTTTGCTTTCTATTATTTTTTTATTACAGATATCATATTTATTACAGATATTATGTTTATAATTCTAATGTTTTCTGAGTTGACTTTCCAGACTCTGGGATCATGTGCAGCGTAACAAAACTCCATGGTTTGATGATGAGGTGTACGAGAGCTTCCTGAGATACTTATCAAGAAGAAGAACACCATGGATGAGGTTGGGGCATTGCTCAGAGCTCCTGCCCCAAGGTGTGACCACTGCCTGCCAGGACACCCGTGCATCCAGTCTTAAAAATGAACTTTTTTTTCCCTTATTTGTCCACCTGGTGGTGCTAAAACACCACCAGCCCCTTTTTGGCGTTTTCTCACTCGCCTCTGTAAGGCAGAGTGTCTGTGTACTGTGGGATACTTAAATCACCGCTTTAAAATCTGTGCAAATCCAGAGGTCAGGAAACCAAATTAACTCCATGGATCTCTGCTTTTTTGTACCCTTGTTGCTTCCCTCCAGTGGAATAGAAATAAGCAACACAAAAGACACAATTAGTCATGCCTAATTACATAGGATGAGAAGCAAATCCATAATCTTTTTTCTCTAATGTTGATTATAATTGAATTAATCTTGGATTCTGTCACTACCAAACTACATTGGTTTTCAAAAATTGTTGACAGAGAAGAATTGACTCTGCTGGACATAGTTTGTGGAGAATTTTTTTCCTCGTTAATTAACTGATAGAAAAAAATGTGAGAAAAAACCCCAAAGTTTAATCTGTTACACTCAGTTCTCTTCAGGATCAATTTCTTTTAAACTAATTTGTAGGTGGGCCTGAGCCTCAGCATGCAGCACAGAACCTGTCCTATGTGAAGTGGCACACAATGAGAAAGTGCAGGATTTGAACTGCCAGGAATGTTTCCAACCTTAATTCCCAGACTCAACACTCAAAAAATGGCAAGTGGCTCAGAATGATTGAAGGATAAGAGCCTTTGAAATTAAAATCAGTGAGAAACACTTATATAGCACTTGATGTGATTGCAGAACATGGCCTTAAATTACAAATTAGGAAAAAATTCTTTCCTGTGAGGGTGATGAGATAGTGGAATTGGTTGTTCGGAAAAGTTGTGGATGCCTCATCCCTAGAAGTGTTCAAGACCAGTTTAGCAGTGGTGTCAGCAACCTGGTCTAGTGGAAGATGACCCTACCAGTGGCAGTGGAGCTGGAACTAAATGACCTTTAGATCCCTTCCAACCCCAGCCTATCTATGTTTCTATGAATTATTGTAATACAATTCTTTGTGGACAATTACAACAGTACCTCTAAACCCTGGTATTATGAAGAAACTCCAGGCACCCTCAGCACTTGGTACATAGACAGTTAAATCCTTGCAGACAATGCTGTACTTTGTTCTCCCTCTCTATACCAGTTTTTATCTTATTAACTTCCTGTAACCAGGAACAATGTTGGGGGTTAATAGCCTGAGTTGCAGCCTATGACTTGCTGATGCGCATTTAAATTCTGAGTGAAGAGCCCAAGAACCATCTCATGCTCCACAAATGTGGCCACATGGTGGGGATATGACCTGCCCATGTTGTCCTTTGCCCTGGGTACCACACCGATGCATGTGCTCTGCCAGGGCTGGATCTTTTTCAGTTCACAGGCTTCTCAAGCAACACGGATTTCCCTGAATCCTGGCATCTCCTGTGCAGTGACTCAACAAGACCCTGTAACTTCTCTTTCAGGGATAGAAATTACTGTTTCCATCTCCCTTATGGGGGTAGATGGGGAAAACATGGCCTTGTGGACTCCAAACTGGCTGAGTGCAGGAGGTGATGGGGTGAGGACTTCTGGGGTAATGGCAATGCCAGTGGGAAGGCAACAGAGAGCGTGTCTGGCGGTGTTGCTTCCCATTCTTCACAGCCACTTTCCATAGAGCTGTGTGATCTATATCACTTATGCTTACTGTAGCTACCCCAAGGAACCCCAGGGATGGACTTCCCCTGATGAATATACATCTTCTGGAAAAGATGTTCAATGGCTCTGGCTCTGCAGCAGTGGTGTGCATCACTCCTCTGACTCCTTGGCTCCATGGGCTGTGGAGATCCATATTCAGTCTATGAACTCTCACATCCCTTCATCCACAAAGATAATTCCCACAAACTTTGAGGATAATACTGCCAAATATCTTGCCCCCTTGGAAAGTTCATTGTGCAGAAACCGATCTGAAACCTCTCTGAGGATTCCACTGAAGCCTCTTTGGCAATAAAATACCGCTGTCACACTGCATGATGGATCTTACTCTGGAAAACACAACCCTTGGTGGGAGCAGTCAGATAAGTTTGATTATCTTGAATAGTTGTTTGTGAAATTTGGCCCCATGCCACACTTTGTAAGTATGTCAGAAGTTAAAAGTTTCTATGTGCCTGAACCTGCCCCAGAGGCTGCTCAGCTTTCCAAAATCCTGATGTGTGAAATGCATTGTTGTGCTCTTCTGCAGGACTGCCGTCCGGATGAGCTGATCATCCCTATGCCCTCTCTTCCCATCTCGTTGCCCCAACAGGAGTCACCTCCTGCATTTTACCTATTGAAAGCACAGAATGAGGATGAGATGGCAGAACTGCTGCTAATGTTGAGATGCAGCTGCCATGACGGGTCAGTACCTGGATTTTCACATTCAGATGTGGCAGTGGGGACTGCGGTGTCCTTAGCAGGAGGGAGGATTAGCCCAACCCAAGACAAGGTGTGCACTGCTCAGAAGAGGCTTTTTGGGACCAGTGCATATGGCTACCCAGCCTGAGCCATCAGAGCTGGTCTTTTATGAGCTCAGGTTTACCAAATGGACATCCACATAACGGTTTTTAGTGTCCTACTAGAAATAGGTTATTGCCATAGTTCATTGTGTGTAATTACATGAGTAAAACAATGACCCTTTCCTGATTATCTTAAATAAACAAAACAAAACAAAACAAAACAAAAACCAAAAAAAANNNAAAAAAAAAAAAAAAAAAACAAACACCACAAAGCAGCTCATTAAAAAAAGAAAGACAAAAACTAGGTCATGTCTTCTGATACCCTGCCCCAAAAGAAAGAATTTCAGTTTCATTTCTCTGCAGTTTTATTAAATCCTGTCCATTATGAAACAAAAGTGAAAATGGACAGAAACAAAAAGTTATTTGAAGGGCTGCTATGTTTACCCATAATTTTCTGATATAGAACTTCTTGTATCTGTAGTGGCTCCTAGAAACAGCAGCAGAGTGTCCCAGCTAGATCACAGGCCCAGTTCTTGAGAACACCTGTTGGGTTCCTGCCTTTGCTACATAAACCATGCACTAAAAACTATATATATGTGGAGTAACCATGGACTCATCATTTTCCCTTGTCCACTGCTTTTAGTTAGTTAGCTTCCTAATGATGTTACAAAAAACGTGAGATTAAAAACAGGTTTGTTTTTTACTATTGGTCCTAATGGCCTTGGAACAGTCTCGCTAGGGCCTTAACACTTTCATCTCCTTAAAAATTAACAGAGAGAAAAAGGCACTGCAGGGTGGTGCATGTAATCTGTTTTAAATTTCTTTGTTATTATTTAATTGAAAAAAATCCCTACCCACATCCTAAAGGCACATTTTTCATTTCATCTGACTGGCCAGGTCAGATAGATATACAGAGAGAGAGATATACATATATATATATATATCTATCTCTACCCTATAGTCCTTATAGGTTTTACTAGATGATTCTCCCATGCCAATTACATCACTGTAACCTTTGTACCTCTCTTTCCTAATATTCAGATTCTGCACCCTTTTTTGGTGTTTTCCAAGAATTTTGTTGGTCAGCAGCTCTTTTTGTTTTCAGAGTTGCTGTAGCATGCCTGCCTTCTATAGCTCACCACAGTGCCTGCCATAGTGTTATATTACAGAAGACAAACACACATCGCTTTGCAGAGGCTTGTTTTTTGTCCAACTATTTATTGAACAGAAGAAACTGGTTTACAGTGATTTTTTTGGCTTATCTTTATCTGTGAAAAAGCCATAGTCTTTCTCACTGGGGCTGGGTAAGTACATTGTGATGTGGGAGGCCTGACAACTTGCGAACAATGTAGCTGACAACTTGTCAGCTGAAGAGTACTTGTGTGTAATAACTAAAGGGACAAAACAACATTTGACAAACAGGATATTGTATAAATGTGCTCATTTTCTGTGTGCAGGAGATTAGCAGTGGCTAGAAAGGAACTGACTGGAGAGGGAAAGAGAGACTTGAAAGGACAGAAACAGAAGAATAACACTCACAACGTACATATATTTCAGTCTACAAAGCTTTGGCCAGTAGGTCTACATGTCTGGATGTAGGATTGGGCAGCTTTGTATGTATATGCAGTGTTTCATTTTAAAACAAATACATCTTTTAATTACTCCATAGGAGCTAGCAGAAGGGAAATCACTGTGGTAACACTGAATGTGCTAAGGTCTGAAGTATGCTGCATCTTTCGTAGTGATTTCTGCGAGCTGAGAAACGCAGCCTCAGAGAAGTGGTAAGCTCATGAACTGCCTAGGCATGAATAGCACTATTGTCTCCAAGTAAGAAAAACAGAATCATAGAAAAAAGAAACTCCTACAGTCCTGGGCCAATGCCAAACTCTTGTATATTCTATCAGAGGAAGATAACCTGCTTAATTTTGGATATGTTCTCACAGTAGCTTATTTTGTTCTTACAACTGTGTGGCCAAGTGAAGGAGACTGTTCTGGAAACTTACAGCATTTGTTTGACAAAGTTCAGACACAAACCAAGTTCCTAGTCAGGTATCCATTCAAACTACATTAGGAAGAGCTTTGAGATAAAAGGATACAAGTTAACTTTCTTTAAAATCAAACTAAGGAAGTCATAAGGAAAGGGTAAGAGGCCAGTATCAAGCCCCAAGGTACTGGTACTTTTTCAGACCCTTGCATTTATACCTCTTAATGGTGGTGCTAGAAATGATGCTGTTTGCTTAAGGCTTCAACACATTTGGTGTTGAGACAGACTACTGTGCCAGCCCTCAGATGGTAATTTAATCTCCACTGTTTCAGAGCCTGAAGGGAGCACAGCACCTTGAATCTCAGAGATGTTGGTCTTGTATTTTTTAAATATGTGCTTTACTCTCAGAACAGGATAAAATCCATCTCATGCCGATGCATGACAATAATGTTTTTTTAAAGTAATGACTTAAAGCCTCAGAGACTGGGGCTTAATTTTCCAGATGCTGTACAAGCACATTTTACCAAGTTTTTCTATTTGTTGAAAACATGCTCTTATTGCGCTTGTGTGTTAGGAATGGGAGGCTTTGTTTCTTTAATAATGGAAGGGTGGGAGAACCTTACTTTGTCATTTCTCTTCACCTTCTGTGATCTCAGTGATCTTTAAAACACTGCTTTTTCAGCTGAAAATGGTCTTTCTTTGCTGAAATTACTCAATAGAGAAACAAAGGACCCTTTGCTTCTCCAAGGCTGCTGTATCCCATCTCAGTAGCACTGTGGGGTAGTGAACTCAGCATCTAGATCCTACTTCCCAAGCCAGCTGTGCTTGCTGCCACTCTGAAATCCTGGTCCAAGAATGTTTTGATTTGGATGCAAACTTCTTTTTCCCCCAAAATCTTTTTTCATAAAATAAGGACTGGATGATCTTTTGTATTATCACAATTTTTAACACTGGAGTTCAGATGACAGGCCCAGATTATTGTATTAGAGGTTGAGATGGCTTTCATTACATAAACAGATTAGCAGATACCAGGGTTGTCTGGTATGGGCTGGTACAGGGATACATGGATTTTAGGTCAGTCCAGCTGCTGGTTGATGTTAAATTAAGCCCTTGTCAGTATGGTCTTTGTTTTCCATGTCTGAGGTGGTCCTTCTAAATAAGTGCACCAAAAATGGAGCAATTTTCCTTCCTACTCCACAAAAAAGCCCCAAAAAACAGGTAAGTGTTCAGCATGAATACCACTAGTGTGGGTTTTTTAGCCCAGTTTTGGCATCTCATTTATGCAATATTTTTTTGTATATTTTTAATGGCTCACTAAAGAGCCATTTAATTAACTCAAATGGCACTGGTTGTTCCTCCCCCAAACCTCCTCCCTTTATGTGTATGCAGTGGGTATTGGTATGTAGGTTAATATTCTATTTGTAGCTGCTAGCCAAAAAATACTAGCTCAACCCCTTATCAAAGGCTCATCACCCTTCTTGTGTTTTCATAATGTTTTCCCTCTAATATAGTCTTATGAAAATATTACAAATTTAATGTAAAGTCTAATGAAAACTTCTTTTTTCAGTAGTGCATGTTACATTACTTTGAATTTATTTACTCCTGCCAATCCTAAGAAGTCAAAGGTTTTTCAGTACAACTATGATTCCTCTTAAACAAAGAGGAAAAGCCCAGCTTCTCTCGGGCTGCAGTTTTACTCCCATTTTGCAGTGGGATTAACCTAAGCAGCCAATGCTGCTGTCATTAAACTCTGTGTGTCTGCTAGAATTCTTGTGCCATCATTGTTCAAGCTGAGCTGATTCAAAGCTTGTTCAGTTTGCACACAGGGGTTTGTGGTGTTTTTTTTTTTTTTTTTTTTTGGTTTTGCTGTAAATCACAGATCAGTTCCCCACCAGCTGCATTGGAAACTCAGGCACATAGCTCTGATTTCTGGTTTCGCTTGCAGAATTATGGCCTTATTTTGCATGTGGCAACAAAAGACTTAAGCTCCATTTTGCATGTGGGTTTTTGGAAGTTAGTGAATTCCCATGTACTTATGTGCCATTCAAAACTGTGATATAGATCCTTTGGGAAACTTCGTAATTTTTCTGTAACCTCTGAAAGAATGATTTAATTTTTGAGGTAGTTGGCCTTTTAAACAGAATATTTCCTCAAGGCAATGACCTATTTTCTAGGTAAAGTGTGATGCAATCACCTTTAGTGTGATACACAAACCATTTTTATCTTCCTGAACCTAACAGCATAGTAGTAGATGTCCACTGTAGTCTTCAGGAAATTAAGCAGTGTCACATCTGATGATCTTTCAATTGAAGGACTATTGAAAATTGAATTTGTATAAAAGATTTCTCAAGAATACAAATAGCAAGAGCTGGTTCAACTAAAGTAAATGAAACATCTTAGGAGGATCTAAAATCCAAAGTGAGGTGATAGGGAATAAATGAAGGAAATCAGATCTAGAGAAATTTTCTTACTCTGACACCAGGAAGTAACTTGGAGTCAAAACAGACAATCTGGTGTTTAGAAAGACAACTTCTATGGAAGAACCAGGAATGTGGAGCTCTGAATTTACATAATTTGATGCAGGTGAATTGAAGCTTTTTGATTTCTTTGATATATAGGTGGTCCTTTTTCCACCTAAATGTGGTTTATTTGAAACCAGTCATCTCTGCTTTGGCATTCTTCACATTCCTAACTCCTGCTGAATGTAATGTTTATTATATCATCAGGAGAACAAAATGGTTTCTAGAAACAGACAATAAAACTTAGAAAAGTGAGCAGATTCTCAATTCTAAAAAGCTATTTGAACTCAGCATTTACCAAGATCTTCCTGCAACTCATTCTGATTATTTTTTATCTTCCAAGTAAATATTAACCAGACAGTTTCTGACTGATTTAAAAGGCTCAAGTTTTTCAGTGTAGCTTCGATATATGCTTGAGACTATTCATGGCTAATGGAAGAATTTATCTGAGCACTAAAAGTGAGAAACCCCAAAACTGATGAAGGTAAACTTTAACTTTTGTACTCGTGATCCTTTGCGTAGGAGGATGTGGAAAACAAAATTCTGTCTGAGTGCAAAGGGAATGGAAACTTTGCCGATTGTGAATGTACTGACCTTCAGAAAGGAAGCAGCAACATATATGCTCTGGGTTGTGGTTTTTATTCTTGAACATTTAAAGTTATTACAATGAGTCACGGATGTCCTTAAAGTCTAGATACTATATTTGTTCCTTATGAGGTTTATACCTTTTTTTTTTTTTTCTTTTTTGCTATATGCCCAAATGCAATTTAAAAATTCTCATTTGAAAAAAGAAAAAAAGTGATCACTGATGGTCTGGTCTAAATGTAGGTGCCTTGTTCCTGTGTTTGGTCAAAACAAAGTGGGCAGTTTGCACCCACCTGGATTAACAAAACATAGTTTATCAGATCTCATGTTTACAAGACGTCAGAACTACACTGCTCTTGGGATTTAGTTCTACTTGTAAATTTGATAGTTCAACTTTATCTATAGTTAGTATTTTCTGCCTCAATTTGGCTTTTTCTAAGTTTTTCTTAATATTTATCTTATTTATCTCATCCTTATCTTCCTCTTGTGTCCTCAAGGAGCTGATGAGCCACATATTCTGAAGAAAATTTGGTCAGAAGTTTTTTGTGGAAATGCTAATCACCATCTTAGATCAGTTAACAGACAAAACCTACCTCCTTATTGCTGGAATGGGAGTTGATGCTTGCAATGAAACTAACGCTCCATAATTCAAAATAAGTAGATCATGTACCATGAAGGCATCTGATACCTTTGAGAAGCTGAAAAATGTGGGCACTAGCCAGTGATAACTGATTTTATTTTTTTAAACAGGTTTTATAGGTGCATTTAGATGTGTTGGAGAGTGGGTACCAGAGTCTCTCCCTGTCTCTCAGTTCACTAGCTGACTTGCATGGCTTCCCGGTGAAGTCTTGTGAGACCTTGGAGAAATGCCAAATTTGCAATTCCTAAAAGCAGCTTGGAATTAAGATAGTTTCTGTTATTGCTATATATCAAAATCCACACAGACTATAGATACAGTTGAAGTAGTACATTTAATGTATTATGGAGTATTTTTTCTTCACCCAACTGAATGCTTGTCCCTAAGACAAAAAAGCAACTACAGGTTACATTCTTAGCTAGGTTTGAAGACCAGAGCAGTATTACTGAAATTGCAGAATATGTTAGCATTGACAATATTAATTTGCTACTTTGATCTATTTGTATCTCTAGAAAACATCTAAGATAAAAATTGTGGTTAACAATTGTGCATGCCACGTTGTTAAGGTTGTGTGTGTCTAATTGGTAAAGCTGAAATCCTAGGAAGATATTCAGACATTCACTTACTGTGGTGAGAAACTAGGTAATAGTATTGTTTCTGTAATTTATGGGACTGAAGAGCAGTAGCAATGGAAGGACAAATAACAGTGTGTTTCTTCCCTCTCTCCTCTCAATAGACGTTTAGATGTGTGTACAGAGGCACCATTAAAGCCAGATATTTTAAGGTGGGAGGTGGTAAATGTGTGAAGGTACCACAGAAAGGTGACAGCTTGGGGAGATGGATATTCAGTCAGGCCTCTCTGAGACTTCTGGACTCACAGTTACATCAGGTACTTCAGGGGTTGTCTGTGCTACATGATGGATGTGGCATTGAAAATGCATTCATGATGCGGGGTCACCGAGTTCCACCTACAGAAATTTGCTTTATCACCTCTGCTGTTTCAGCCAACACTGCCATTAGGTTTATTTTCATAAACACTGGTAATGTGGCAGCCATGCTTTATGTAGTACTTTGACCTATGTGATTAGATGGGACTCCTTATGAAAGCAGTTTCTTTTGGTTGAGGACAGCTTTTTCTCAAGGCTGCCCTCTTCCCCCCTCTCCAGAGCTAAAACTCTGTAAAGCAGTGGGCCTTGTTTCAGTTTATCAAACCTACTACTTTTAGGTCAAGATTGTGAGCAGGGAAGCTTGCTGAAGCTGGTGAAAGGGCTGGAATAAGGAATGCTCCTTGTGTTGTGCCTGAGAAGATCACAGAGAAGCAAAGCCAAAACCTGTGTTTAGCTTGGGTAGGGCTTAAGCACCACTAGTTATCCTTTTGCTCTGCTTCTCGAGAATTGCCTCAGTCCCAGGCTGAAGCCAGACACAGAATACTAATGATAATGCACTGTTCCTCTGGAATTTCAGTCCTAACAAGAAACCTTTAGTTACATTCTTATTCATGTCCTTTAGGAAACGGACTATCCATCACTGCAGCTAAGTGAAGGAAGTTCCCTCTTATCTCTTTCTCTGAAAAGCAAAGGAATTGCTGGGAATGGAGAAGTGGGGGAGCTGCTACTATACTAAACGAGGCAAAACAAGCAGAAACAGCCTGACAGCTGAGGATAGCTACATCTCTTTTTCTGCTATCACAAGCATTTTAGCCTTCTTTGCAGCTACTCCCCTCCCTTCCTCCTCATTGTGACAAGAGGCTGAAAGGGAGAATCTGAAACCTCTTGCCTTGAGGTCTGGGAGGGGAGGAAATAGCAGTTTATATTGCCAGACTAGGAGGAGGCCGAAGAGTACAGAGGGACAAGGGCAGATAGTGGGTGGGAGTGGAATGGCATGAGGGAGGGATGCAGGAGAGTTAAGGAGGAACACTGACTAGCCTTGAGAGAATGTACAGTAAAAAGTCAAGAAACTGTTACAATAAATTCAACGTAACTTCATTTGGGAAGTTCTGCTTGAAGTCCCAAAACTGGAGATAACCGGTCAAAGTAGATATTTAAGCAGTTGCAATTAAAGCCACATACTTGTACAAATAGAGCTCAGTTCCTCATGTTTCTTCCCTATGTCAAATAAAACTAAATACCACACCCAGATACAGTTATTTTGAACCTTGGCTTCCGTGTAAGCAGCTTCCTTAAAATAATTCTGCAGTGATCTGACAACCACTTTATCCTAAAAAGTTTTTAACATTTTTGGGTTTTTTTGTGCAACTGCTGAAAAGCAAAGGTTTCCATATGTATCATTACGTGATGTTAAATGGTGTAACAGTAGAAGCTGTACTGTACTAGCTGTCACCACAGCTAGGTGGTTCAAATTTGACAGTATTGTTATATATGATAAATGTCATCACATATGACAGGAAATCTGAAATAGCTTTAGAAAATATCCAAATGAGTCTCTTGCAAACTCATCTTACTGGAACTCTTACAGAAAATTACCCACTGGTGTCATAATGCTCTGTTCTGTCACACTTCCTTTATTTTCACTCCTCAGTTCTCAGTTGTGTAAACACCCTACTGTCATTCTCTCATCACAAAATGGGGCTTTAAAAAATATTTTATCTGCTGTTTCTTCACAGGAAACGCCAGGCCGTGACTGCGCAGGGAGATTTTGAACTCTTGGTCAACCTTCTGGTAGTCGCTGCGGAAGTTTTTCAGATTTCTGAATGCAGAAATACTTAACGTCTTATATCCCTCCGGTGGAAATTTACGGTCTTATTTTGCCTGACTCTCGCTCTTCCTCCGCGACTCCGGGTCACCGGAGTCCCTCCCTGGTCACGTTGTTTCCCCTCCCGCAGCTGGCAGAGCTGTCTGCATTAGGCGATACCGCTGTGTGTCCCGGGCGAGGGCACCACGGCCCTTGCGGCCTGCCCGCCCCGAGCCCCCGCAGCCAAGCCCTTGCCTCCCTCCCTGCCCCACTGAGGGCTGGAGCGACCTCCGGCGGGGCTGGGCCGCCCCCGGGGCTGGAAATCCCCGGCAAGGAAAGCACGTTCCGCGGGCGGGTTTCCCCGCCGGCCGGCAGGAAAGTACCCAATGTCCCGGCTGCCGTCAGGGGCTGAGGCCTCCCCTCCCCGCAGCGCCGCCCCCGCACGGCCGAGCCCCCGGGGAGCCGTTCCGCCGCACGACGGCGCTCAGGGAAGACGTGGGAAAAGGGAAGGGGGAGGGAAACGGGAAGGGGAAGGGCAACGCCTCGCCCATCCCGTCCGGCGGCGCCTGCGCCCGGCGGCCGCCGGGGTTTCCCGGAGCGGCGCCGCAGCCGGAGTTTCCCGGGCGGGGCGGTGCTGGCAGGGGGCTCCGCTGCCCCCGCCGCCTCACACGCATCGCATATAGGCCGGGGCGCTCGGCGGCGCGCTGGGAGCGCCCCACGGAGGCCGTGAGTACTGCGGGGGCGGGCGGGACCGGGCCGGGGCNGGATGGGGGTGAGGCCGAGCCGGAGAGGGGGCACGGTGGGACGAGGGGCTGTCACTGCCGCGGGCAGACTCTGCTAGGAGCCTTCTGCTGCCGCCGGGCTGTTCTTGCAGTGCTGTGTCATCGTGACTTCTCTGAGTGTTTCCTGGAAGAGCTTTTCAGGAACTGACACTCCAAACCAGCATCTTAAATATATATTTTTGTACTTATTCATATATATGTATATGCATTTTCGAACTTTGTTTTTTCTCTTACCTGAATTTTTTGCGAAGTTGAGCTTTGCTTATGTCCTATGCTTCAAATATGATTGGATTTACCTGAATAAAAAAATTCCACTGCTCTTCAGTTTAGTGTTATAAAGCAGGAGCTTCGCTGTTTGAGAATCCGCAGGCTTAAACCAGTTTAAATGGGTGCAGCTTTAGTACAGGATCTTATCTTCTGTCATGCAGCTTGTGATCAAGTAGGCTAATTAATCTCTCTGTCAAAAAAGTTATGCTCGTGGATTACACAGTTTTGCATATGTGTCAGTAACAGAGAAATTAAGTGTGCAAAATCCACTCTGTATCACAGTGTGTAAAGTTGACTCCCTGAAACTTTCTGGCTAACATTGCACAGGCTGAGAAAGTTGGGGCTGTTCAGCCTAGAGAAGAGAAGGTTGTGTGGAGATCTCCAGTATCTGAAGAGAGCCTACAGGGAAGCCAGAGAGTGACCCTTTGTCAGGAGCTGTAGTGATAGGGCAAGGAGAAATGGATACAGATTGAAAGAGGGGAAATTTATGTTAGATATTAGTAAAAAATTATTTACTGTGAGGGTGGTGAGACCTGGGAACAGGTTGCCCAGGGAGGTTGTGGACACCTTAACCCTGGCAGTGTCCAAGGCCAGTTTGGATGTGGCTCTGTGCAGCCTGGTCTAATTGGAGGCCCCCTTTCCCATGGAAGGGTGATTGAGACTAGATGATCTTTAAGGAACCTTCCAACTCTTAATATTTTACGATTCTGTGATTCTAAAAGAGCTTATATTGTTTCAATTTGTGCAATTTCTGTTTTGCACCTCATTTTGTATATTTTGAAACACTCCTCTCTTTCTTCCTTACAGGTTTTGTTCCACCCAAAAGAATTAAGTGATTGAAACTACAGATACTTACAATTTCTTCCTGAGAACAGACAGTATGAATATGGAGGCGTAGGCACCTTAGAAGGGACTTCAGTCTGAACTCTGGGAGGTAGTTCTGTGCAGAAATAAAGAAACAAAGGCATCAGTTTCTATTTTTTAAAAAATCTGAGGGTTGTTTCCTTATGTATACCATAAACATGGCATGCAGAAAAAACTTAATTCAACAGTATAAAGCATCAGAATGTCCCAACACAAGGCAATTAATGTATATTAAATTTGATAACTCTGTACTTACAACTAAGGCACCAGGTTAAAACTGAAATGCTCTGTTAATTCAGTACTGACAGTATTGTAGACAGAAAAGCTGGAGCTATCCCAGATTTGTTAACAGAGTCCATCCTTGTCAGAGACAGCGTATAGGATTTGTTTCTCTAATAGCTGAATATTTGATATATTTGGAATTGTGTATAGACTAACTTCTTAAGTCTTAACAACTTGTTGCAACAATATGCAGAAGTTGAGAGGGTTTTTTTGGAAGCCCAGTAGTAGCAAAGATACCGGCTCAGTTCAATAATGTCAGTTTAGGGTATCTGTATTTTGTATGCCCTTTGAACTTGATAAACCCTTCTTTTCAGCTTCCTAATGAGGTTTAACAAACTAAAATCTATACATGTGTATAAGCTACATATTTATCAGCTGTCTAGGGAGAAATCTAGTTCTTAAATCACTTAATATATGTTCTGGATAAGAACAGTGTTGTTTTAGTTGCCCCCAATTTTAGATTTTTTATTGACAAAGGAGTGGTAAACCCATTTAAGGTTTTTCCTGTTTTCATCCCCCCTCCCCTGGCCTGAGAAATTAGTACTACTCTCCCAGATACAAAAAGAAGGAAAGCATATGATGCTTATATGATTCATGGGAAATCCCTTTTCAACATGCTTTCTTAAATTGTTAAAATGAGATGGAGCAGTTTTTGCACTGAAATAGTTGTGTAAACTAAAATAGAAGAACTTCCCACATGTTTAAAGGCTGTTAATCATGAGGCTAATTCTACTCACATGCGCATTCGAAGTTACATATTAAAGTATTTATTGCTTTTGTACAGGCGGGGGTTATTCCAAATTGCCTTTAATGCACACAACTACCTCCCAGAGGAAGACTTGTCCCATTTTTCCAAAAACAGTCCATTATGAATATAATGGAAGATAGCCCTTTCTTGGCTAGCATCATGAGGCAGAGTGCTGTGTGTGGTGAACTGAAGTATGACCTCTCCTGTGAACTCTACAGAATGTCGACGTTTTCCACTTTCCCCATTAACATGCCAATATCAGAACGGAGTCTTGCCCGGGCTGGGTTTTACTACACTGGTGTGCAGGATAAAGTTAAATGCTTCAGTTGTGGCTTAACACTGGATAACTGGCAACCAGGAGATAATGCTATGGAAAAACATAAACAGCTGTATCCTAGCTGCAGTTTTGTTCAAAGCATGCTTTCAGTTAACAACCTCGGATTGTCGTCTCATTCTGCCTTTTTGCCCTCGGTTGCAAACAGTCTCTCACCATCCCTACGTTCCGTAACGCTTTCTCCAAGCTTAGAACAAGTTGGATATTTCAGTGGCTCTTTTTCCAGTTTTCCTCAAGACCCAGTAACTACTAGGGCAGTTGAAGACCTTTCATTCTTGAGACATAAGCTTTACAATCCTTCTATGAGTACAGAAGAGGCTAGGTTGCGCACCTTTCGCTCATGGCCACTGACGTTTCTCTCACCCACTGATCTGGCAAAGGCTGGACTTTATTACTTGGGAACAGCAGACAAAGTTGCTTGTTTTACCTGTGGTGGTCAGCTGTGTAACTGGGAACCCAAAGATAATGCAGTGTCAGAGCACCGGAGGCACTATCCTAACTGCTCCTTTGTGGAAAACCTCACCCGAGAGCAGCCAAGTTTCAATGTTTCCAATGTGAGCATGCAAACCCATGAGGCACGTGTGAAAACGTTCATCAATTGGCCAACCAGAATTCCAGTTCAACCAGAACAGCTTGCTGATGCTGGCTTTTACTATGTAGGTAAGAAAAACAGACTTCTCTGGTTTTATTTAGCTGCTCTGTCAGCATTTACTTTAAAGTAAATTGTGTGACTGTTTGCTAGATACTTTGCCTTGCTCTTTCTTTAAAGGTCGCAATGATGATGTCAAGTGTTTTTGCTGTGATGGTGGGTTAAGGTGCTGGGAATCTGGAGATGATCCATGGATTGAGCATGCAAAGTGGTTTCCAAGGTAACTTGAAAAATTTTTATTATAAATTTGTTCACATTCTTAAATGACTCTAATTTTGGCAGGTATGTACTGAACTTAATAGTTTGGTTCATGTTCACCATATGATGTACAAAATCATTCTTTCTTTTGCATGTGTTTCATGTGTATTCAAAAGCTCTGAAGTGTTAAGGTGGGCTTCATTAAAACATTTCTTCATTAAGCATGGTATATAATGCTTTTCACGATGTAATTAAAAGCATCTCCACATTACTAATAGCAAATGAGACTGCGTTGTTAATGAGCATATTTCTCTAAGAGCAGTCAGAAAGCAGACTGAGGAGAGCACAAGCTGTTGAGAAATGGAGTAGAAGGAATGTTTAACTCATTTGTCCTAGTTCTGTGCCTGTACTGAATGCTCTTGAACCAGTTTTTCTACTTGTGCAGTTTAGTTTCCTACATGTGGAAGGTCTTGTGAGGAAAGTTTCAGTGGCTGTTTCATATGTCTCTATTGGAAAAATGACAGAAGTAACTTTTTAATGTCACCCATTATTAAATGACAATTACATACCTAATTATTATCTGTGTCTGTGAAACTTGCCACCTACATTAATGACAGAAATAGCTGTACTTAATTTCAGGAAAGCTAATAATAGTTCTTCTCACAATAGATCTCCAGCTAGGCTTTTGTGGGCAATTTACCTGCTGCTGTTGGACTACATGATGTATGTAGGGTTAAATTACACCTTTGTTTCTTACTGTGTTAAGCCTGTCAGTAAATGTACCTAAGAGATGAAACTCTGCATTAATGAAGTGGATCTGGCTTTGACAGTGGCATTAAATTTTGTTAAATTATTTTGAATGATTTAATTAGGAGATAATGGTGAGATGCAAGATAGAGACGGTTTATCATTGCACTTTGTAGTGATGCTGACATGGTATAATTTCTCATGACGTGCCATTTTGATTACAACTGGTAGCAGAATGTAAAGCTGCTGCACTTGCATGCATAAGCCTACTGACGGCCAGACATCATGGAAAAGTTTTATCAAAGTGTCACCAGACACTACGCTGCATTAGGTTTCTAATTAAGAGTACTTTTTCTCTTCTGAAGGAAGAGAAACATAAGTATTTAAGTTACACCAGGTTTAAACGCCTTCATTTTTCTGTATTTTTTTCCTTTGCCAAAGTAGAAAATATAATTTGTATACTTTTGTCAATTTTTCAGGTGCGAGTATCTGCTTCGTGTAAAAGGAAGAGAGTTTGTAAGTCAGATTCAAGCCAGATTCCCCCATCTCCTTGAACAGGTAAACTTTACTGTCCTGTAACTTTGCTTTTCCCTTGTTGAAGAGTGCTGTGTCCTTTTTGTGAGTTTGATCCATACTTATTCCTTGTTTCTGCATATGTTTCTCTANGGGTGTCTGGCTTTGGGCCAATAGCGATGAGGGAATTTACATTCATGTGGGAAGGGGTTTCAGGTAACAAGGTGGACCCCGCCCCTCTGGTCACAGAGAGGGGTTCTGGGAAGACACAGAGGATTTCTGGGAACGGACACAGGGGATTCTGGGGGGAAACCCATGGAGGGTTCTGGGAAACACACGGAGAAGGCAAAAACCTTTCAAACATCATTAAACACATCAGTGGTCAAAACATTATCAGTGACGTTCTGAATCCATTCCTACATTTCTCCTAGGTTTCTAACATGATAAATGGTCTTCATGAGCACATGCAAGAAACCAGTGCTGTACCATGACTAGTCTTGGACTAGTAGAGCTTTAACTTCTCCAGGTTACTTGTGAAAAGTCCTATGAGGCAGTGAGCTCTTTTATGTTAAGAGAGTGAAATTCTGACTGTGTGTGAGTAATGCAGATCAGTAATTATTATTTCAGAAATCAATCATGGAGAGCCCAAATTATTTCTATCTGTAATTCTTGTGGCAAGAGTAAGAAATTCCTCTTCATGGAAGTGGTCACCACCAGATTTATATTGATTATACCGTTGCACAAATTTGAAGACTGTGCAACTGCATGTAAAATATTTAATGGGTACCACTTGAGTAAAAGGCTTAGCATGATTGGTGATGGAACAATGTGTTAGAAATGTACCTGGAGAGAAAAGCAGTGTTTTGATACTAATGAAGTCCTTTTGTGTTCCACAGCTCTTGTCAACCTCTGATCCTCCTGTAGATGAAAACATCGATCCCCCAAGTATGTATATTAAAGCATGTTTTTAAACTTCCTCAGCAATTTGCAGACTTAATGATTGCTAAGCAAATTAGCTTTGGATAGCCAATTCTTAGATTTGTTTTCCAAAAGTGACACAGCTTTGATACTGTATGGATAAACTCCAAGGAAACACCTGTAAGAGATCTTTTTCTTTTTCCTTATTTTCGTGCTACCAACTTATTAATTAAAATTTTGGGATTTGAATATTGGCACTTGCTGCATTTGTGGTTTTTAGTTTCAAGGCTGAGTTAAGCAAAGCAAGTATTGAACTTGGTGGAACAATTGCTAGGGGGTGTCATGACCATGCCGTTATGCAATTCCATCTTTAGGCACATAGGTGGGTAAATGCTGAGAGTTGAACAGCAGTGGTTAAAGAAGAAGGTAGGACAAGCTGATGAAAGTGAAGTCTTTCTGGGCTGGACTCCAGTTAGGATGGAAAAAAACCCACTCACCCTCTGGGAGGAATTTATGCTGTCCTAGTCCCTGCTGGCTGAGGACAATGAGTAGGAATCCCATGTGTCTGGGCTTACTAAGTTTAATGGAAAATACTAAACAACAGCTGGAACAGAGAAGTTCTTTGTACTATAAACTCAGATTTCTCCATCTCCCTCATTTCCCCAAGATGTTTTTCAAGGCTGAAGTTAGAAATGACTAAGTATAAAAAAAGCCACTAAGACACAATGGAATTCTCAGTGGTTTCTCTGGATTAGCCTAGGGTTTACCAGAGGCCTGATTTGGATTGATGTTTATCTTGGATTCAATTCATGACTAAGTTGAGGTCTTAAAATTTAAAAAAAAATTCTGTTTAATCACTGAAATTTTTCACTGCCAAGTGTTCATATGTGTAGGTCATGTTGATTGTGTCTGACTCCTGGATTGTATAGGTATTTTATTCTTTATATGATACACAGTCATTTTCCTCTTTGATTAGTTATTCGTTTTGGCCCTGGAGAGAGTCATTCAGAAGATGCAATCATGATGAACACGCCTGTTATTAAAGCTGCCTTGGAGATGGGATTCAGTAGAAGGCTAATAAAGCAAACAGTGCAAAGTAAAATCTTGGCCACTGGAGAAAACTACAAGACTGTTAATGATCTTGTGTCTGATCTACTCATTGCTGAAGATGAGAAGATTGAAGAAGAGAAAGAAAAACAATTAGAAGAAGTGGCATCAGGTACACATAAGGCATAAATAAAAGTGAAATCTAAAGTGTTTTTTTTTCTGTTTTTATTCACTAAATGTTTTTGTTTAATTGCTGTTAGGATCAGCTTCTCTAAAAGCATTGTTAGGATATCTGTATGGAACTAGCAGTCTGGGAATTGTTTCATTCCCTTTTAGCAGGATGGTTCATACCAGAGGCCAGGGATTCCGAATCACCTCTTCTCTCCTTTTTTTTTTTTTTTTTTTTTTTTTTTTTTTTTTTTTTGC